>CM060324.1:65528289-65533289 GCA_030674155.1 Stramonita haemastoma | reverse complement strand
ATCCAAAATTTTCACAGCACCCAAACTTTTTACGTCACCCAAACTTATCACATCATCCATCCAAACTTTTTACATCACCAAAACTTTTTTCACGTCACCCAAACATTTCACGTCACCCAAATTTTTTACGTCACCCCAAATTTTCACAACACTCCAAAAACTTTTCACAACACCCATTTTCACACAACACCCAAAACTACTAACATCGTTTCAACATCATATTTTCTTTTCTTTCTCTTTTTTTCCCGCTTTCAGATCCAAGGCACTACTACATCTTTTCACATCATATTTTCTCTCTCTCCCTTTTCAGATCCAAGGCATGATCCAAGCCGCCGACATCGCGGTGACCTTGAACTACGCACTGTACAAGCAGTGGGGTCTGGAGGCCTCCCAGCAGTTCTTCCAGCTGTCCACGCTGATGCGCTCAGCCCACCAAGCCCAGGGCCTCTTCCTCCACCACGACGCCATCACGGGGACCTCCAAGGACTTCGTGGTCAAGGACTTCGAGGATCGACTCCACGCAGCCTTCACCACGACCCAGGAGGTTACCAGGATGGCGCTGCAAGCCCTCACCACCCAAGGAAGAATGGACTCGCCCTATGTCTTCTTCCCGGAGACGGTTCGCCGAGAAATGGACCAGCCCGCAGAGAGGGTGGTTCAGACTATCCCTGAGGAAGGGGGTGGTGGTTTGCGGGTGTTGGTCTTCAACGCCTTGCCGCAGTTCCGGCAGCAGCATGTGAGGGTTCTGGTGGATACCAATCTCTTCCTCGTGAAGAATCATCTCCAGGAAAACATCCCGTGTCAGATCTTGCCCGTGTGGGAGGAGGAGAAGGAGGGGGAGGAGGAGGGGGTGAAGGTGAAAACGCAGGTGTATGAAGTGATTTTCATCGTGGACATGCCTCCTCTAGGTATCGTGCCTGTAGTGTTCACGAAAGCAACCTCCCTCCCTCCCTTGTCCTACCCATCCCAGCTGAACGTCCTCAACTCGCCCAAACTGAGCGTGCCCCCAGAGACGTACTTCCAGCGCGAGGATCCTTCAGGGGATCCCGTGATCCTCAGCAACGGCAGGATCCGCATCCAGGTGGATCCGCGGACAGGGGAGCTGGTGGAGGTGGAGGATGTGGTGACGGGGAGGGTGACGGGGGTGAAGATGGGGGTGGAGGTGTACCGCTCTCAGGGAAGCGGCGCCTACCTCTTCAGCCCCGCTGGGGAATCAGAGCCGCTCATCACCAATCCTCCACAACTCAGAATCGTGAGGGGACCGTTAGTCTCTGAAGTGACCGTCCACTACCCGCCCTGCCTCTCGCAAACCTTCACCCTCTACCACCACCCGACCCTCATGGCTTCGGGCGTCCACATCCGCCACACCCTCAACATCCAGACCCTGAAAGACCGCGAGGTGATTCTCAGGATGAAGACGGACCTGCGGCTGAAGACGGCTCGCTTCTTCTCGGACCAGAACGGTCTGCAGCACATCCTGCGTCAGACCAACGACAACGCGGGCGTGGAGGCGAACTACTATCCCATGACTTCGGGGGGTTTCCTGGACGACGGTGAGAGGAGGGTGTCCTTGCTGTCGGCCCAGCCTCACGGGGTGGCGAGTCTCCACCCGGGTGGCTGGAGGTGATGCTGGATAGGCAGCTGCTGTTTGACGACGCCCGGGGGATGGAGGAGGGGGTGCAGGATATCAAGCCCGTGACCAGCGAGTTCGTGCTTTTGGTGGAGAGCCGAGCTAACCCTCAAGAACACACCTCCTCCTCTTCTTCCTCCTCCTCTTCCTCCTCCTCCTCGTCCTCCTCCTCCTCCTCTTCTTCCTCCTCCTCTTCTTCCTCCTCTTCTTCCTCCTCCTCTTCTTCCTCTTCTTCTGCCCACTACGCATTTCCTTCTCTCCTCAGCCTGGCTTTAAGCGACCGTTTGCAGCAGCCCCCGCAGATGTATTACAGCAGCCCCCACCACGACCACCACAGCTCCGACTCTGCCTTCTCCCTGACCAGCTTGCAGCCCCTGAAGATGGCGTCCTTCCCCTGTGACCTCGCTCTGCTCAGCTTGCGGAGTCTGTCCACAGGGAACCTCAACTACAACGGCACGAGTTTGATCCTGCACCGCAGGGCCTATGACTGTGATTTCCCGGGCACCGCCGCCACCACCCCCCTCTTGCAGTGTGGCCTCGTGGACCCCCCGCCCACTTTCCGGGAGGTCTTTTCGGGGTTCGGGTCTGGGGTGGCGTCTGTCCGGGAGACGAGCCTGACCCACCTGCATCACAAACGCTCTCTGTCCCTCGACGACCGTCTGCGGTTGAGGCCTATGGAGATTGCGGCTTACCACCTCACGTTTTAAGAGAGAGAGAAAGAGAGAGAGAGAGAGAGAGAGAGAGAGAGAGAGAGAGAGAGAGAGAGAGAGAGAGAGAGATGGAGATGGGGTGGGGTGGGGGAGAGGGAGGAGGGAGGGGGGGTTGGGGAGAGAGGGGGAGAAGGGGGAGAGGGAAGGGGGAGTGTGGGGGGAGGAGAGGGGGGAGGGGAGGGAGGGGGGGAGGGGGAGAGAGAGACAGACAGACATACGGACAGACAGACAGAGAGAAAGAGAGGTAGGGAGGGAGGGAGAGAGACAGAGACAGAGAATGTGTGTATCGTGTGAGCGTGTGCGTGCGTGTTTGTGCTTGTTATATTTTTTGTGTGTGATTTTGTGCGTGTGTGTGCACGCGCGCGCACGCGTGCATGTGTGGGTGTGCGAGCGCGTGCGTGCGTGTGTGTGCATGCGTGCGTGCGCTCGCGCGTGCATGTGTGTGTGCATGCGTGCGTGCGTGCATGCATGTGTCTGTGTTATATTGTATTTGGGTGTGTATTGTGGTGTGCATAATGTGTAGTATATCACTTTACGTGCGGTATGAGTAATTGTGGCTTGTAGCGGTGGAGTTTTTTGCATGAATAAACAAACTCGTGTGTATGGGTGCGAGTAAACGAGTGTGCACAATGCGTTTTTTGTGTACGCACATAACTCTCCCATCTCTCCAGTGGTGTATATACCTACCTACCTACCAAACATTCGGGCAAGCAAGCGCACGTGCACACTAGTCACTACGCGAGCATGTTTTATCAGTTCGTGGGGGTAAATGCTGGCATAATATGTGTCTAATTTTGTGGTAATAGGAACAATAGGAACTGATGAATTGTACGTTCCGATTTTCCAAATAATGAGCACCTCTCTCCTCTCTCTCTCTCTCTCTCTCTCTCTCTCTCTCTCTCTCTCTCTCTCTCTCTCTCTCTCTCTTCTCTCTTCTCTCTCTCTCCTTTTCTTTTTTTTTTCGTTCTTTTCAAGTGTGCCGTGTATTGATGAGAACTGTTGATTTGATTTGAACATTGCCATTTCCAGTTGAGCTTTATCACTTTTGGGGAGGATGGGACATTGGATCTGTGCTTTTTTGTGAACGTGGGATAGTAACATGGACTGTGAAAAAGGCGGGTTGTGTGTGTGTGTGTGTGTGTGTGTGTGTGTGTGTGTGGTGTGTGTGTGTGTGTGTGCGTGTGTGTGCGCGCGCGCGTGTGTGTGTGTGTGTGTGTGTGTGCGTGCGTGGCGTGGCGTGCGTGCGTGTGCGTGCGTGCGTGCGTGCGTGCGTGTTTCGTCCCGTGTGCATGCAGTTTTTGCAAATCTTGTCGTCTGTTCCCACCGCCACACGATGGCCTACTCTTACGAAAAGCGGAACAGGATTTAACATGTGCGCAAGAAATTCTGCGTGTGTTCACACACGGGGCCTCGGTTTAAAGTCTCATCCGAAGGACTTTTGGGGAGAGTGGAGTCAGCACTGATGTTAACTCCAGAGGAAAAATCCCCTCGCACGGGAATCGAACCCGGGTCGTCAAATTGCGAGCGCAATGTTCTCTGTGTGTGTGTGTGCGTGTGTGTGTGTGTGTGTGTGTGTGTGTGTGTGTGTGTGTGTGTGTGTGTGTGTGTGTGTGTGTGTGTGTGTGTGTGTGTGTGTGTGTTTATGTGTGTGTGATATGTTGTGTGTAACATGCACTGTGAAAAACAGGCGGTGTGACTGTAATGATAAGCTCTGTTAGGAAAAAAGGATTCTATTCTTCATGATACCGACAATTTTTGTACTTGTTTTTTGCCGTTTGTTTTGGTGACAGAATTGTGTAAAGGTGGTCTGTCTTAGAATTTTGTGCAGATATTCTCGTATGTGTGTGTGCGCGCGGTGTGTGTGTGTGTGTGTGTGTGTGTGTGTGTGTGTGTGTGTGTGTGTGTGTGTGTGTGTGGTGTGGTGTGTGTGTGTGTGTGTGTTGGGGTATTCTTTTATTTCAAGGATAACAGAATAAGCACTCATGTGCTTTTTTACACCCAGTCCCCGTGTGCATGCAGTTTTGTCATCCATGTGTGTGTGTGTGTGTGTGTGTGTGTGCGTGCGTGTGTGTGTGTATGTGTGTGTGTATGCGCGCGTGCACGCTTGTGTGTGCTTATGAGTTGCTTATACTGTGCCGTTTAATAGGCAGAAAAGACAACTGACTGTGACGAAAGATGGGGGGGTAAAAGACTCCCTTTCTGTTCAATTCCGTCTTGTGTTTCTTCACTGAAATTTGTACATGCATAGATACCATGTCTGTGTGTGTCTATGTCGAACTTTTATTTCATTTGACTGCTCTGTGCAAAATTATTTGATTTGACTGCCCCACTTTTTCATGAACACCAATTTTTCATTTGACTGCTTTGTGCAAAACTACTTGATTTGACTGCCCCACTTTTTTTCATGGAGACCAATTCTTCATGTTGAGAAACAATGCTTTGAGTGTTAAGTTTTCTCCATGTGCACATGTTTGTAGTTTTAACAGTTCTGTGAAAAGTATCTGCCTGTAGAATGTGTGTGTGTGTGAGCGGGGGGGGGGGGGGGAGTATATTGTGTGAATGATTGAGGCTTTCTTTGCTTGTGAGTGTCCTAGCAGACAGCATGTCCAGTTCAGCTGTATTCGGATTTCAGTGAATTGAGTGAATTGAATACACAGGGA
>CM060324.1:65513289-65523289 GCA_030674155.1 Stramonita haemastoma | reverse complement strand
CTTGCAGTGATGTCAAGCTACTTCCCTTCCTCTCTCTCTCTCTCTCTCTCTCTCTCTCTCTCTCTCCTCTCTCTCCTCTCTCTCTCTCTCTCTCTCTCTCTCTCTCTCTCTCTCTCTCTCCTCTCTCTCAATGTTCTTAAACAACAACGTCTCCTCTCAATTTTAATCTATTTGATTTATTTAATAATTATTTAATTAACTATTAATTACTGATAATCATTTATACAAAGGAGATAGATGTGTATTCAACAAAAACATAATCCCTAACAGACCCGAACATAAAATTTATGTCAAGACAGATACACTGTATGTAATTAAATAAATCAAATACATTAAAAATTGAGAGGAGACAGCAGAGAAGGGAGAAATCCCCCCCCCCCCCCCCAAAAAAAAAAAAAAAAAAAAAAATCCAAACACGTCAAAACATTTTAACGTTTCTTTCATACTTCAAAATAATGTTATGAAGAAAAAAAAAAACTAACAAAAAAACTATCAGCAAAAAAAACATTTGGAAAATTCAATCCAACAGAACATGTGCGCACACGTTTAAAACCCGTTCCGCTTTTCGGAAGAGTAGGCCATTGTGTGCTAGTGGGAATGGATGACAGAATTTACAAAATTGCATACACACAGGAACTGGATGTAAAAAAAAAAAAAAAAAAAGTACATTAGTGCGTATTCCATTTTCTTCGAAATGAATAAATGCATAAACAAATGCATACATAAATATATAGATGCATAAATAAATGCATGAATAAATGCATTAATAAATGCATAAATAGATAAATAAAATGAAAAAAAATCAAAAGTACAAAGGAATATATGATTTGTGTTTTCCTTTGTCTCGATCAATCCATAGCTACATCTTCAATATATATAGCTGCCTAATAGACTGCTTGTTTTGTTATGTCATTATTCGGAATGAAAGTGTCCATAATTATTTTGTTTAGAAGACAAATCGTAAGACAAAACGATAAATTTGAAAGCCTTCTTTGACGGTGACTCATTGAACTTGTCCTTGGCCGTCACGAAACTAGAGTAACCTCCCTTTAAGACGTTCTCCTACCGGGAAAAATATTTATGTCAGGAAAGCTTGGTTTGTGAATTTATCATGCTTTTCAAGGTAAGATTTTTCAATTTGTTCCTATTCTGATGGTGTTTTGCATATAAATAACGCAATGGATTCGAAAGGATAATTATTTATTTCGCTTGTGCACCATATATCATCGTGCAAAATCCTTGAAAAATTAAACATATGCAGAAATTTTGTAGCTCTCGAAGAGACGCTACAACTACGACGCTCTGAATGTTTGCGTAGGACATGGGTTGTGTTTTCTTTAGCGGAAAAAGCGGCGAGAGAGTTTTGTTTAATGCAGTGCTGTGTTCTGTGAAACACTGCACGATAGTCTTTATTATGTTAATTTTTGCCACGGATTATTGTTTGCATTGTTTCGATCCCAGAAATTGGTCGACCGGTGATGTTGTCTCAGCCGTGTTTAGTACGGGACACGGCCGGTAACTCTTCCCCGTACTGCTATCAATTTGTAAATAATCGTGAGTTTATTGTTATCAGGTTCATTTTGCCTCATGAATGTACATATGTCTCCTCTTATTTGATTCAGGAGTCGTTTTGAATGTCTTTGCTTTTCATGGCATAAGACAAGGGTTTTGTTGTTGTTTCTTGTTTTGTATGAAAATTAAAATGATAAAGGCCTATCAAGTATCATACATTTTGTTTAGTGTTCTGTTGTTGTTCTTGGACTTTGTGTTGTTGTTGTTGTTGTTGTGGTTTTTTTAAAGACTGCCTAGATTTTTCTGCTTACATAAAATTCATTCTTCTAATGAGATAGTGTAATTGTATTCCTTTTATACAGTTTTTGGTGGGGTTTTTTGTTTGTTTTTTTGGTGTTTTTTTAAAAACACTTTTACAGTTTTACTTTTAGATGCTGAACATAAACTAAAAAAAAGAAAAAATGCTGTAGTTTTTGTATAGATCTGTAGGATTGATTACTTAATATCGTTGTAGTCGCACAACAGTGAATTACAGTTTTGTCAAGATGTGAAATGGACTGCGACTGCACTGAGCTAAAACTAAAAGATCATAAGAATTCTGCCCCACACAAAAGTTGATGTGCTAGGTAGTAGACCTGACTTGTCAGGTGCTTAACTGTTAATGGCAGCTCAACTAGTGCATTTTCACTTACAGTAAGTTTGACTTTTAACAGGCTTACTGTAAACAGTAAAAGCCGCTTGAATCTTTTACTATGGGGTGCTGACTAAACTAAACAGAACGTAGCTGATGCATTCATAGGTAAAACTTAAAAATGCTTATCAATGTATATAATCAGTATTATCACATATATTGCCTGAGGTAGCTGCTGACAGGAGGTTTGCCTTTGTTTCAGTTGCCCAGCATCCAAAGGAAACTGTAATCAGCCATGTCTGGAATCAAGCTGGTGCCGGAAGGAGGAGGGGATGTTATAGAGGTACCGGAAAAGTCCACCGTTATTGGACGTGGCGCTTTCCTCAAGGTAATATTGTGTGGCTGTTATTAATTGGAAATCTTGCCTTAAGTTATTAAGTGATAATGGAAATCTTGCCTTAAGTTATCAACTTATAATTAAGTGATAATGGAAATCTTGCCTTAAGTTATAATTAAGCAATAATGGAAATCTTGCCTTAAGTTATTAAGTGATAAAGAAAATCTTGCCTCCCACAAAATAAACTTCTAAGGAAGGTTGCTAGCTTTTTGATATTAATAAGAATTTTTTTATGTCAGTGTTTCTGTGCTGAATTTTTGTTTTTTGGAAAACAAATGGCTCCACTTGTCTTTTTAACTTATAATTTTCTTTGTATTGTTTAGTTTTGGAAAAAGCTGAGAGTTGTGCAAAATACAGAACTGCAACAAAAATTGGAGTGTGTGTGTGTGTGTGTGTGTGTGTGTGTGTGTGTGTGTGTGTGTGTGTGTGTGTGTGTGCGCATTACATACAGGTGTACATTGTTGATTTTGTCATATTACTGTATTCTAGTTGCGAAAAAAGATGGACTGTGCTTTTTTGTTGCTGGGGGTGTTATTATTATTATTATTATTATTATTATTATATCTTCTCTACAGCTTCCTTACATGCTTTTGACATGGCTTTTTTTGCACTAAAAAAAGTTTTTTTTCAAAAGCACTGAAGTAATTCTTGTTCAATCTAAAATGCTTTTTTGTGTTTCGACAGGTCACTGATAAACGTGTATCCAGAAGTCACGCTTTGCTCGAAGTCATCGATGGAAAGCTTCATTTGACACCAGTGAGTAGACTTCTTGACTTCTTGACTCGTGCCAGCATATGATGTGGGTTCTCTTTAATTTGAAGTCTGCTTAATCAATTGTTTGTTTTATTTTTAATCCATTATTTTTTTAATCTGTTTTAGGTTTAAGAATTCCTTTCTTGAAATCTTTTTTAGGGATGAATTTCCTTTATCTTGACATATTCACTGATCTATGTGTGTGCACAAACAAAACACACACACACACACACACACACACACACACACACACACACACACACACACACACACACACACACACTTGTATACTTGTGTTATCTTATTATATTTTTATTTTATACCACTTTATGTCACAGCATATTTCTCTGTGTGAAATTCAGGCTGCTCTCCCCGGGGAGAGCGTGTCGCCACAAGTGCAGCGCCTACCCATTATTACGTATTTTACGCAAACACATGCATGCATGCATGCATGCACACAATTCTAAAATCATCAGTGCTATACTACCTACACATTTCCTTGTTGAAAAACTAAATCTGTGCCTTTCCAGACATCCACTACACAAAGCAGGCTTCACTCTGACATGTATTTAGTATAAATTATACAAATGTAATTCCCTGTGTGTGCAGACCCACACCAACCCGTGTTTCCTGCGGCAAGGGAGCCAGGGTCAGCAGGTGGTGTTGCAGAGAGACTGCGGCAGCCTCTGGAGCAGGGCGACATCTTCGGCCTCCTGCCCGACCAGCTCTTCTACATCGTCACCTATGACGACGCCCCTGTCAACGGGGTCAACAGGTAGGGGTCATTGGGGTCATATGTGACGCTCCACCACGAAATGAGTCGCTTAGCACTAGACCCATTTTTTTCGCTAACAAGGGTAGACACGGGTCCAAAAGTGCCCCAAATCATGTTTTTTTAGAATAAAAAATTGCTGGATACATTTATGAAGCTTTCCCTGTGTGAATTGAAACAATTCAGGTTGTAGAAAATGTCTGTAAAAACAGGCTACTTCAACTTGTTATAGATAAAAAGGTTTAGGAGTTTGAAACGTTTAGTTCTGGCAGACATATTGGATTGTTTTCATGGCAAGAGTGCAGAAAACTGAGTGATTTTTTGATGATTATGCTTTAGAAGTGATGCCCTTTCAATATATGGCATAACTTTTTTAACATGGCTTGTAAACAAAATTTCATCAGTTTCGACCCCCATGTCCCACCTTAAGGTGAGACACGGTCCAAAAGTGGCCCAAAACATGTTTTTTTTTAGAATTAAAAATTGCTGGATGCATTTATGGAGATTCCCCTGTGTAAATTTAAAGAATTCAGACCTTAAAAATATGTCTGTAAAAAACAGGTCACTTATACTTGTTATAGAGATAAAAAGGCTAAGGATTTTGAAATATTGAGTTGGTGGCCATATTGGATTGTTTCCATGGCAACAGTGCAGAAAACTGAGTAAATCTTTTATTTTTATACTTTACAAGTGATGCCCTTTCAATATATGGCATAACTTTTTTAACATGGGCTTGTAAACAAAATTTCATCAGTTTCGACCCCAGTGTCCCACCTTAAGTCAGAATGAGACTTCCTTGACACCAATCGTAAACGTATAATTTAACAATCTTAAAAGATATATATTCTTAGATATATGTAATGTATCTATGTTCTTGCTCTTCTGGAAAAAGAATCATGCACATATTTGATCATGTCTAGCAGACAGTCCTCGTTGAAAATCTTGATTCTGATTCTTGTCATTTATTTGTTGTTGTTTTTATCATTTCATTCTTTTATTTCAAGGATAATTCAATAAGCACTCATGTGATCATGTGATTTTTTAATAAAAAAATGTTTTACGTCCAGTCCCTGTGTGTATGAAGTTTTTGTTAAGTTTTGTTTATTTGTTTTTCAGACTTGTGGCTTTGTCCTTCCTACCTGTAGATGTGTGTCAATGTTAGGGGGTTTACAAGTGATTTTAAAATATAACTTGTGCACGTCTCTGTGTGATTCTTTTCTTTTTTTTTAAAGTAATTTCTTGAAGTGAATGTTTTTACTGGTGCAAAGTATGTGGACTCCCAATTATGTTAGAAGTGAGGTTACAAACATGCTGATGCAACAGAGAGGTCTTGCACGGTTTGAAAAAAATGATGGAATATACACTCATGAATATTTTTCTTCTTCATTGAACGCACAGACAGCAACTATTGTTGTCTTTTGTACAGACTAAAATGTGTTGCACAGTTGTTAAGCTCCTGACAAGTCATCCAAATTCAGCATGTATAAATGGCTGGATTTTCAGTGCTTTAAAAAAATATATATTTTTTTTTTAGTACACATTTGAAAGAATATGATATTTTTCTGTGTGTTTGACTTGAAATCAAGTATTTACATGGTCACTTCAGTTAAAAACTGGAATCTTCTTGCAGAGTTGTTGTTGTTGTTTTTTTTGGGGGGTATGATAATGTGCAAATAGATTTGCTTAATTAAAAACATGGCTTTTAAAAAAAAAAAAGTAACAAACTTTAACCAAAAAAAAAATACAAATATTTATCAGGCTTTTATATATTTTTTATATTCTTTCTTTTATACTGAGGATAATGGAATAAGCACTTGTGTGCTTTTTTCACATCCAGTCCCCGTGTGTATGCAGTTTTTGTAAATTTTGGCATGCTCCTACTGGCGCAAAATGTCCTACTCTTACGAAAAGCGGATCAGGATTTAACGTGTACGCAAGATGTTCTGTGTGCGTTCATACATGGGGCCTTGGTTTATAGTCTTCTCTGGAGGACTTTTGGGGAGAGTGGAGTCGGCACTGATGATAACTCCAGGGGAAAAATCTCCTCAAATGGGAATTGAACCCGGGTAGTCAAATTATGAGGGCAATGGTCCGACCACTAGGCTATCCCGCTTGACATTGCATGTGTTATCGCATGATGGATAACGTTACTGTGGTTGTCATGTGGGCAGTAATGGGGAGAGGAAGGAAGCGGTGAAGAAAGAGGCTGTGAGTCAGTCCCCAGCAAAGAAGGAAAAGCCAGCCAAGCCCGTCAGGAAAGGTCAGTCAGTGTGGGATTGTGTGTTGATTAACTGCTTCATCATGGGGGAGGATGACAGTGATGATAAGGATGGCTTTCTGTGTGAGTGTGTGTGTGTGTGTTTATTTATTTTTATTTATTTATTTTATATATGTGTGTGTTTATTTATTTATTTGTATTTATTTATACATGTGTGTGGGGTTTTTTTTTGTTTTTTTCTTTTATATTGAGGATAGTGGAATAAGCACTCGTGTGCTTTTTTTTCATCCAGTCCCCATGTGTATGCAGTTTTGTAAATATCGTCATCTGTTCCCAGTGTGCACTTGATGGCCTACTCTTACAAAAAACGGAACAGGATTTAACCTTTCTGTAACTAATTTTACGTCGCCATTATTACTTCTTTAACTGAATTGTTTACTTATCACGGCAACCAAATTGGGGTATTGTCTTTAAAAAATTATTTTAAAAAAAAACTATTTAACAGAATCACTTCAAATTTTCACCGAAAATCTATGAATGATTTAGGATTAAGTTGTAGGTGTTATTTTGAGCATAGGTGATTTACTTTATTTTTGTTGAATTTTATAGACCTGTATTACCTGAAAAACACACCTGCGTTAGTAAAAAAGGTGATAGACAGAGATTTCAACACCCATCATTAGTATATTAATTACTTACATATTGCAGCTGAGGCCCCTGTCCATGGTACTGAAAAAAAAAAAATTCTGGGTGTTGTGAGTCGTTAGTGATAAATAGGTAATGTTGTCTTATCAAAATATCTATACCTACATGTGAAAAAAATCAGCCCAATGTTGAGAAAAAAGACAGAAAATACAACACAAAACCACAGAATTTTGTTTTGCACTTACTTCAGATATTTTAGGTGATCAGGTAATCCATCCAAAAAAGAATTCCAGAACACTTGTTACTATTCACACACAACACACACATAACGCTGTGTTACAAGGTTTGTAAGGACCTTTCAAGCCCTTATAAATGTGATTTGAGGCCTTTGAAGTCCTTTGATTCAGCAAGTAGATCCTTTTAAAATATCACCAGGTCCTTTTAAATGCTGAAAAGTCCTTTAAAGTCCTGTTGAATCAAGCAAAAGTGCAGGACAGATTGACATGGTATATCTCTTTGAATTTGCAGAAATCTGTGGGGGAAAAAAACTCTAAAAAAAAGATGAGAAAAAAAATGAAACCCAGAAAACTAGTCAATCAAGGGAATTAACTCTTCCATGCTGATTACTTCCCTTCACTGCTTTACATCATGAGTCATCTCTAGGCCTAGGTTCTTCAGCTGTGTGTGCTGTCAGAGAGCAATGTTTACATAACAACCAGCAGGCCTGCCAGCCTCTCTCTTTCTGTCTGTCTGTGGTTCTCTCTCTTTCTCTATGTCTGTCTGTCTGTCTGTCTGTCTCTCACACACACACACACTAACACACTAACACACACACTAACACACACACAACTCTCTCCATCTGTCCCCCCACCCCACCCCCTCTCTCCTCTCTCTCTCTCTCTCTCCTCTCTCTCTCTCTCTCTCTCTCTCTCTCTCTCTCTCTCTCTCTCTCTCTCTCTCTCTCTCTCTCTCTCTCTCTCTCTCTCTCTCTCACACACACACACACACACACACACACGCTTTTTTGTTGTGGTTTTTTTTGGTATTATTCCACCACCACAACCTCCCCTCTATCTCTCTCTATCACTGTCACTCTCGCCAGTCTCTTTTTCTTCATCATAGTCACTTGTCCACCACTTCAAAATTATATCCAACTCGTTTTATCATTCTTATGTTCAAATCTAAACATTTCATCCACAATTTGGCTAGCTACATTTTGTTTGTCTGAATCTGACATGTTTAGTTTATTTTTTTGGTTGACAGCAAACCACGATCAATGAAAAAAATGGTTAAAAATTCACAAAGCGTCTCCTCCCTGCAGACAATAGGCGCGAAAGGAATTTGGGAGATCTAGGCTGCAACACAGCTGCAAAGCAAGGCTAAAGAGCCAATGAGAAGTGCTGTACTATAGTCACTGTACGAGGGGTGGATAGGGGCGGTTCAGGTACGAGATGCCATTTTGATGCGGGCGGATAGAGTTAGAGTAGGGTTAACTGCTTCACCATGGGGGGATGACAGTGAAGATAATAGCTCTGTGTGTGTGTGTGTGTGTGAGTGTGAGTGTGTGTGTGTGTTAAGATGGGTGGGTGGGTGGGTAGATGATTGGTTTGTGTGTGTGTGTGTAATTTGTGTTGTGTGTGTGACTTCCCATGACACCTCCCTCCCCTTTCCAACAATTTTTTTTCTTTCATCTGCTTGACCAGTTCTTCCCATCACAAAAGAGAAATTCATCAGCAGACATTGCATTCCCATCTATTATGGATACTCCAACGTGTGCAACATGGATTTCCTGTCTTTATGCTGAGTGGTACAAGACGACAGTTGATACTGAGAGATACCTGAAAAAAGGAAGGTTACGCAGACTGGCAGATTGCTAGTGTGTCTAAGTAGAATTCCACTTTGAAGTTAAAATTTGTGCTTGAAATTGCCTGTGTGTGTGATTGTACAGTTTTGCAGCTCCATTTTAAAGTTTGTCTCAATTTTTTTTTTAAATTCTGAATTTTCTGTTGCAGAACCTGAAGAGGAGGAGGAGGAAGAAGAAGAACCACCTGAGAAGGTAAAATATTTTCTTCTGTATGAAATGTACCGTAGTCCTTAGATGGTGCATATTTATATGTGATGCTCCACCACGAAATGAGTCGCTTAGCACCTGACCCACTTTTCCGCAAGGAGCCATTAAAGGCAGGTGGGGGTCAAGTTGTCGATTTTTAGATTTTGATTGAATATAAAACTATAGCACTTATTCTACCCTGTAGTTAAATATCCAGACATAATTTCAGTGTTGATTCTAGGGTGCGCCCTTGCGGGATTCCCGCATTTTTTTCAACTTTGCCGCAAAATAATGTGACCAGTGCGCCCTGACGGACGCAAAAAAACTGTGGATAGCGCATATTTGAACAAACAGTGCGCCCGCGCAACTGCCGTTTGTATAGTTTCAAAATAGGGCTACATGCGTGGGTCATTACGTTGATACACCAGGGACAGCAGGATGCACTGATAGCGCCCACAGTCATCAAAATCGTCACCCAGCGGCTGGTCTGACGTCATTTTCTGACTCATTTACGTCATTACGTCATTTTTCAAAGGAGCCGTGAACTCCTGAAACAAGTGACGTCATTGTGACAGAGATCGTTAGTAGAAGAAG
This sequence comes from Stramonita haemastoma, assembly GCA_030674155.1. NCBI lineage: Eukaryota > Metazoa > Mollusca > Gastropoda > Neogastropoda > Muricidae > Stramonita > Stramonita haemastoma. The sequence goes on along the minus strand of CM060324.1, from coordinate 65,513,717 downwards.
CCGCGTCCCGGCAGGCTTCAAAGCTGGCAGACCTAAGAGTTTTCAAGGCGGTTTTTTCAGATCTGGCTTGACAAGTAGCCGGTGTTTGGCAACAACAATGATGGCATAGGGTAGACTATCGGCTGGAGATATCAAAAATGATTTTGCCCCCCCCCCCCCCCCCCCCCCTCCTCTCTCTCTCTCTCTCTCTCTCACTCTCTCTCTCTCTCTCTCTCTCTCTCTCTCTCTCTCTCCTCTCTCTCTCCTCTCTCTCTCTCTCTCTCTCTCTCTCCTTCTCTCTCCTTCTCCCCCCCTCTCTCTGTCTGCATGGGAGGAAAAACAAGACTTTGATATTACATTTCACCTCTTTTCTCATCTAGATTTAGATCTCTCTTTAACAGAAAATCTCTCTCTCTCTCTCTCTCTCTCTCTCTCACTCTCTCTCTCTC
>CM060324.1:65491314-65508814 GCA_030674155.1 Stramonita haemastoma | reverse complement strand
TCTCTTTCTGTCTCCCTCTAAAAGTCTCTGTCTCTCTCTCGCGTCCCTGTCTCCCTCTGTTCCCCCCTCTCTCTATATATCTCTCTCTGTCCCTCCCTCGCTCTCTTGCTCTCTCTCTTTCTTTCTCTCAATCTCATGTCTTAGTCTCTTTTTCTCCCTCTCTGTCCCTCTCTCTTTGGTCTCAATCTCTTGGTCTCTGTCTGTCTCTTTGTCTGTCTGTCTCTCTGTCTCTGTCATGTCTCTGACTCTGCCTGTCTATCTATCTCATTCTCTCTCTGGTCTTAGTCTCTGTTCTCAGTCTCTGGTCTCAGTCTCTCTCTCTCTCTCTGTCTCTCTTTCTCTCTGTCACTGTCTGTGTCGATCTCTCTCTGTCTGTCTCTGTCTGTCTCTCTGTTTCTGTCTGTCTCTCTGTCTCTGTCTCTGTCTCTCTCTCTCTCTCTCCCTCCTTCCCTCCCTTCATTGTTGTCACTTGTTTTTGATTTATCTGTTTGGTTTTTGTTGCATTTTTCTTCTTGTTTCCTTCACTGTTGTACTTAATCATACACACGGGGACCGGATGAAAAAAAGCACATGATTGCTTATTCTGTTATCCTTGATATAAAAGAATAAATAAATAAATCTACTAATCTCTGTAAATCAAATTTTGTATTTTCTCTCTGTCTGTCCGTCTACCCCCCCCCCCCCCCCCGGCCTCTCTCTCTCTCTCTCTCTCCTCTCTCTCTCTCTCTCTCTCTCTCTCTCTCTCTCCCTATGTCTGTGTCTCTCCCTCCCTCTAGAGCTCTGTGTTTCTGTCTCTCCCTCTCTCTTTCTCTCTTGTCCTGTGTCTGTTTCTCTCTCGCTCTCTCTTGTCTGAGTCTCTCTTCTCTCTCTCTCTCTCCTCTCTCTCTCTCTCTCTCTCTCTCTCTCTCTCTCATCTCTCTCTCTCTCCTCTCCTCTCTCTCTCTCTCTCTCTCTCTCTCTCTCAAACCTCCTAGGAGTGACAATCGATGAAAATCTCAGCTGGTTCTACCACATAATATTATCTCATCTATGCAAATATTTGTCCCCAAAAGTCTACCAGTTGACTAAAATCAAACACTTTCTTGACTTCCATTCAAGGAAACGGTTTTTTCAAGCTTATATACAATCCTCAATAGACTATGCAGCAACCCTGTGGGATTCTGCCAGTGCAAATACCATGAAACCGTTACTTAGTCTGTATAAACGTGGTCTTAAACTGATCCTTTTGAAGAAAACAACCTTGCTAGAAGTAGACTATACTCAGTTAAATTTTCTCCCCCTACACCAACGACTAAAATATAACAAAGGCATCATGATGTTTAAGATAATGACAGGAAATGTCCCCACATCCTTAAAAGATAAATTCCCAATAAATCATTCCAGAAGTATGGAAAAGCCAAGTGTCCCAATCCCAAGAATAGACCTGTTTAAATCTAGTTTACTATACTCAGGCCCTACACTGTGGAACTCCCTTCCTGATTCAATTAAACAGCACCAATCATTAACAACCTTCAAAAATTACCTTCTAAACCACTTGATGCATTAAAAACAACTAACTACACTCCCCCCCTCCCCCCTCTCTACCACTGTGTGTGTGCATGGGTGTGGATGTGTGTATGTGTGTAATTCTTATCTGTGTGTCTGTATGTCTTTGTGTGAGAGTATGTGAGTGTGTGGAAATCATTATCCAATTTCTAAAAATGTTTTGCTAATTCTATAAACATCTGGGATGTTTTTTTGTTGTTGTTTGTTTGGCTGTATGTCTGTGTGTGAGAGTATGTGGAAATCATTATCCAATCTCTAAAAATGTTTTGCTAATTCTATAAACATCTGGGATGGGGTTTTTTTGTTTTTTTTGTTTGTTTGTTTTTTGATAGTATTTCTCCCCTGCCCCCTTCAAATAAGGATGTCAGTTATTTTTCCCCCTTTTATCCTAATGTATGATTTAAATGACTTGTATAACTTTAGACATATGGCCATAGACTGATGTTTCAGTTGTTTATTATAATGTTCTTCTGCTGGCTCCAGGTGACTCTTTATCTATTAGCGTTTTTTTTGTTTTTTTGGTTTTTTTGTTTTGTTTTTTTGTTTGTCTGTTTGTTTGGTTGGGGTTTTTTGTTGTTTTTTTTTTTTGTTTGTTTATTTGTTTGTTTGTTTTGTTCTGGATTATTTTTTGTTTCTTTTCTTTTTCTTTAATAATCCATATTATTTTATTGTGACTTCTGATTTTCATCTTCTGAATGAGGGCACCTTTCTTACCTTACTATATGTAGTGTACTGTTGCATTTCTCTTACCTTATTATATGTAGTGCACTTATTTCTTGTATGTTGTTTGGTACCGCGTATAGTTTTATTGTTTAATATCTTTTATTTTGATGTTATCCCTGAAAAGGGTGGGGACTGGATGTAAAAAAGCACATGTGTGCTTATCTATTATCCTCGAATAAAAGAATTTGCCTTGCCTTGCCTTGCCTTGCCTTCTCTCTCTCTCCTCTCTCTCTCTCCTCCCTCTCTCTCCTCTCTCTCTCTCTCTCTCTCTCTCTCTCTCCTCCCTCTCTCTCTCTCTCCCTCCCTCTTCCTCTCTCTGTCCCTGTCTCTCTTCCTTCTTCCCCCCTCTCTCTCCCTCCTCCTCTCTCCCTCCCTCCCCCCTCTCTCTACTTTCTGTCTCTTACTCATATCAGTCTCTGTCTCTTGTCCCCCCCCTCTATCTGGTCTCAATCTCTCTTGTTGCTCTCTCTCTCTCATCTGTCTCTCTATCTCTGTGTCTTTCTCTCTCTCTCTCTGTTGTCTGTGTCCGTCTCTCTGTTGTCCCAGTCTTTTTCTCCCACCATCTCTCTCTCTGTCTCTTTATCCTACTGTCTCTCTCTCTCCCCTTTTTCTTTCTTTCTCTCTGTTGTGGCTGTCTCTCCATTTCTTTCTCTCTCCCTCCCTCTCCCCCTCTCTCTGGTCTCAGTCTCTGTCTGTCTGTCTGTCTGTCTGTCTGTCTCTGTCTGTCTGTCTGTCTGTCTGTCTGTCTGTCTGTCTGTCTGTTTGTCCTCTCTCTCTCTCTCTCTCTCTCTCTCCTCCTCTCTCTCTCTCTCTCTCTCTCTCTCTCTCTCTCTCTCTCTCTCTCTCGCTCACTCGCTCTCTCTCTTTCTTTGTCTCTTTCATGTTTTAGTCTCTTTTTCTCCCCCTGTCTCTTTGGCCTCTCTCTCTCTCTCTCTCTCTCTCTCTCTCTCTCTCTCTCCCTCTCTCTCTCTCTCTCCCTCTCTCTCTCTCTCCCTCCCTCCCTCCCTCCCTCCCTTGATTTGTCTTTTCACACCACACACACACACATATATGGGTCATTCTCAGAAACATGTGAGGCGTGATAGTGACCTACTTTACACATCTGCCATTTGGCTGAATTAAGTTTAAAATTGTGGTAAATGCTGTTTACTGGTTGTGTTTAATTAAAAAAAATAAAATTTAAATGTTTTTATGACCATATGTGTTTTTTGCTTTTAAATGTGAATTTATTTCACCAAATTGCTCATTCCAACATGGCGGATTTGTGACATTTTGGTGCATACTTTATTCAGATTGTTCTTCTGACTTGAAAGACTGCTAATTTGAAACAACTTGTATTAAAGTAATGCCCAGATGTTGTTTCAAGTTCCCTAGAAGAAAAATTGTACTTTCTTTGTCATGGACATTAAATAGAGGGCAGATTAAAAGCTTGTTGCAGTTGTGACGTTGGTTTCCCAAAGTAGGCCCAATTTTAACAATTTACTCACAAAGAACTATATGTTATCATCAACACATTATAGCCACAAGGGATGAATTAAACTGTTAACAGTATAAAGAAAACATTGTTTTTGATCAGCTGGAGCTCCTATCCTCGTAAATTGCTTGAAACCCCAGATGACCAACATGGTTTCCCTTTTTTCATGTCACAACCAAACGATATAAATCTGTTGCAAAATCCGGCACATTCTTTCACTGACTGAGATTTTCAGGTAGGTACTTCATCTTGACCTTAAATATCTCTGACACATACTTTTTCCCGCCAAAGGAGTATCGCGATGCTATAATTAGAGTTCCAGTCTTTGGTTTCTCCCAGCTTTTTCATGTCACAACCAAACGCAGCATTTGATCAATAATAATATTTATTGATATATCACTTTAATTATATAAATCAATGTAGATAATGTTAACAGAATGCATTGTTTCTAATTTAAGATGGTGGTTTTTTTTCCATTTGTGTTTAAATTGCTACACTTGGGTGATTTGTGGTTTTGAAGGGTGTGGTTTCCATGTCACAACCAAACGGTTTCCATGTTACAGCCGTAACAAAAAACATCTAACTCTAAAATGACAAATTAGTATAAATAATGTTAATAGAATGCATTGTTTCTAATTTAAGATGGTGGGGTTTTTTTCAATTTGTGTTTAAATTGCTTCACTTCAGTGATTTGTGGGTTTTGAGGGTGTGGTTTCCATGTCACAACCAAACATGTCACAACCAAACGGTTTCCATGTCACAACCATAACAGATCACCCTAAAATGACAAATCAATGTAAATAATCATAATGTTCATAGAATGCATTGTTCCCAATTCAAGTAGGTTGTTTTTTGGATTTAATTTGTGTTTTCATTGCTACAATTTCAGGTTTTGTGCTTTTCAAGGGTGTGGTTTCCATGTCATAACCAAACGGTTTCCATGTCACAACCGAAACATATTACTTCTATAAGGCATTAATATTAAACAGCTTCCATTCTTATGTAAAGAAAACTGTTTAGTTTAATGGATATCATTCTGTGGTTTAAGTTCAGGATAATCTGGGGGATGCTTGCTGTGGTCATTTGTACAAAAACCAAACTTTAAATCTGGGTATACAAAATGTCTTAGAGTGTCATTACAAAAAAGCAAAAACATATGCTTTGTCGATGATTGTCATATTTCCAATTGATAGTTTTGTTTTATAGATAAAAACAAAAGCATTTGTGAGTGTTTTTTGTTTGATATTTTGTGTAAAAAGATGTTTTAATGCTACTTTTGGTTTCCATGTCACAACCGCAACACAGCTAAAAATAGAACCTTTATGCCTCAATTACAAAAAAAAACAATTAATGATTCATAATTTTTTCAGCAGATTGCACTTTGCAACAGAGTACTCTAATATATGACAAGAAGGCAAAAACTTCCAAGGACATTCATTTTTCAAGGTCTATGTCACAAAAACCTCACATGTTTCTGAGAATAACCCATATACGTGCGTACGAGCACACACACAGACACGCACGTGTGCACACGCGCGCGCGCGCACACACACACACACACACACACACACACACAACACACACACACACACAGACTAACACATTGTGATGAATATATAATTGGAATAAAGACGGACAACACACACACACACACAGTTTGACACACACACGCGTGCGCGCGCGCGCGCACGCACGCATACACACGCGCGCACACACACAAGCGTGCGCGCACACACGCGCACGCGCGCACGCACGCGCGCACGCACGCACGCACGCGCACGACACACACACACACACACACACACACACACACTGTCCACCACCACATTGTTGTGAAAACACGTTGAAATGAAGAACAACAATTTTACGAACCCCCCTCCCCCCCCCCCCCCCCCCCCCCCCCCCCCCAAACACACACAAAACACAGAAGGGACCAGTGGAAAACGTATTTGTCGAGGTTTGGGTTGAAATGTTACTGTGAATCAGTGGGGAAACAAAACCCACATTCATTATTGCACCCGAAAACGGCACAATATCTCGGCATTTTGCCGTATATGACAATTACGAATGATTTTCTCACTCGCACCAGGCCCTTTTACTACTTTTCAATGTAGCAGACAAAGCACGTCTCACTCCAACACGGGGCCTCGGTTTATAGTCTCATCCGAAGGACTTTTTGGGAGAGTGGAGTCAGCACTGATGTTAACTCCAGGGGTTATGAAACTGCGAGCGCAATGTTCTGACCACTAGGCTATCCCGTCACCTAAAGCTGTGACCAGGGAATTATAGCACCACACACAATACGAGTGTCAACCCTTCCCTCCATCCTGCGCTTTCCCCCACTTTACAATTTATAACACTTTCCACCCTCTGACTGCCCTTTCAAGTTCCACATATATTTCTAACCAGAGGAACAAGGGATAGTGCTCGAATCAGACAACGCTGGTGAACCTGCAGTCCCCTCTTATTTTCAACCCGAAAACCCCAGAACTATAAAACAAAAACAACAACAAAAAACCCAACAACAAACCACCAAAGAACTGAGTGCTGAAAATGAGAAGTCTTGAAAACAAAAGGAATATGAATGTTCGGTAACACCTACCTTCTCTCTTCCCCCACCAAGGCAGAGTTCGAGAGAAGAGACTATTGGAACAAAACATCAAGTGGTGAAGTCGTGGGTTCGATCACCCACTGCAGTCACGGAGTGAGTAAATAATTTTAATTAATGATTTGCTTGGGCAAGAACAATTATGTTGGACAATTCCTACACCAAATAAAAACAGTTTCAATTTCTGCCCACATGCTACCTACCTCAGACAGCTTGAGTAGGATTCCACATCGCGGCACCAATCGCGGCGCATATCCTCCTGTGCACATATCCTCCTGTGTGGCTAGGAGCTCTCTCCACTTTGGCTGCCGAGCGCAAAGTGACGTGGTGGCTTCCGGCCAGGCGACACAGACCTGACATCACCTAAACAACAACAGGTGAGATGACACCTGGTTTCCGTGGAAACTCCGCCTTGCACATGGAATAATATTTTACCCTTTTTTGCTTTTGTTACTATGTGGAGACGTAGAGGTTAACCCAGGGCCTGTTCCTATAACTGATTTAAAAATTGTGCACATAAACGCAAGAAGTATCAGAAGTAAGATGCAAATGTTACAATCAGAATACCATAACATTGATATAATTACTGTATCAGAAACGTGGCTTTCTGAAATGGACCACAACAGTTCCATTCACCTGACTAATTTTCATCCACCAGTTCGGTGTGACAGACTGCATGACCCACATGGTGGGGTAGCTATTTATGTAAAAAATAATCTATATTGTAAAGCTCGGCCTGATTTGCATGTCAATGAGTTGGAAGCAGTGTGGATAGAAACAAAATTAGATCAAACGAGTGTACTGATTGGATCGTTCTATCGTCCACCCAACTCAAAGGTTAATTATTGGAATCTAATAGAAAAAAAGTATAGATAACGTTAATAACATGCTACTTAAGTTTCTAATTTTTGGTGACTTTAACACAAACTTCCTAGATACTCCTTCTCACTATCTAATTGACCTTCTCAATCGCTATCAGCTTAAACAATCAGTTAATGAGCCTACTCGGATCACTGATTCAACCCATTCTTGTTTAGATCTGATTATTACACAGAGTCCTAACCTAGTACACTCAGTTTAAGTTCTGCCAGCTATCTGTAGTGACCACAGTGTTCCTTGTGCCACTGTCAGAAATACCATTACTAAAGAGCAGCCTTTTAAAAGAATAATATTTAACTATAACAAACTAGATCAATCAAAATTTCGTAATCTGCTATTGCAAGTAAACTGTGATGAAGTTATTTATGCTGTAACTTTAGACGAAAGTGCTGAGATGTTTTCAAAAATTTTAATGGATAAAGCAAAATTATGTATGCCAGTTAAAACTGTTACTGTTTGTCCCAATGATGTACCTTGGATGACAGATGAAATGAGAATGTTAATTGCCGAACATAAAGTCATTCACAAAACCGCCAAACTAACTAACACGGTCCGCCAGTTTCGGAACTATGTAAACTCTATGCAAAGGGAAAGACAGATAGAATACACATTAGAACTAGAAAGTAGTGTTTCAGACCCGTCCAAGTTTGGACAAAAGGAGTGGTGGAAACTAGTGAAGCAGTTTCTAAAAAAGAAAGGAATAGAGTCTAACGAAATTCTTCCTATTTTGTTTAACAACACTGTTTATTACTCAAGCAGGGATAAGGCAGATATTTTCAATAATTTTTTCATTTCCCAGTCAACTCTAGAAAATGACAACGATGTTCCCCCTGACATTCCTTTTCTTGAAAAAGAAATAAATGAAATTTTGTTGTCAACTTCTGAAGTTGAAGAAGTTGTTCTAAAACTCGATGTGAATAAAGCAGAAGGATTAGATTTAGTACACAATAAACTCTTAAAATTGTCACTACCATTAATTCTGTATCCCTTAACAAATATCTTTAATAGAAGTCTAATTGAATGTAGGTTCCCAAAACTTTGGAAAACAGCTTTAGTTAATCCTATACATAAAAAAGCATCAAAAGAATTATGCAATAATTATAGACCAATTTCATTACTGAGTTGTGTTGGGAAGGTTTTAGAAAAATGTATTCATTCTAAGGTGTATCACTTCCTATCATCAATCTCATTCTTTCTCCATTCCAATCAGGTTTTACTCCTAGAGACTCTACTGTCAACCAGTTACTTTGTATATATAACAGTCTTTGTTCCTCATATGATAGAGGAATCACAACACAGGCAGTATATTTTGACATATCAAAAGCGTTTGACCATGTCTGGCACAAGGGGCTCCTGCACAAGATGAAAACATATGGTATCATGGCTTGGCTTCGCGAACGAAGATTAAGGGCACTGTCCACGTCTGGTGCAGGCTCGCTGGTGGCTGTTCAGTCCAATGCGTGACAAACAAACCCGGCCGCAGCGGCTGCAGGGGAAAGTCGATTCTGGGGTTGATGTAGAGGGGACGCGGTTCTTCCTCCTCATTCGCTTCTCCTCAAGGGCGGCTCTGCGATTGTCCTCAAAGGAGGAGACCGACTGATGCACAGTGTGTCGCCAGGCCTGCCGGTCAGCAGCAAGGACTGACCACTGGTTATGGTCTATGAGGCAGGCTGACAGAGATTTCTTCAGAGAGTCTTTAAATCTCTTCTTTGGTGCGCCTCTGTAGCGGTGTCCGGTGGAAAGTTCACCGTAGAGAACCATCTTCGGTAGGCGATGGTCCTCCATTCTAGAGACATGCCCTGCCCAGCGTAGCTGCGTTTTCAGCAACATGGCCTCAATGCTGGTGATCCCTGCTTGCTCCAGCACCTCAGCATTCGTGGTGAAGTCGCTCCAGTGGATGTCGAGGATGGAGCAGAGACAGCGTTGGTGGAAGCGTTCCAGAATTCGCAGGTGGTATCTGTATGTGACCCATGACTCAGAGCCGTACAGGAGGGTGGTCAGTACCACAGCTCTGTAGACACTGATCTTGGTGTCTTTCTTCAGGTGTTTGTTTTTCCAGACACGGTGGTAGAGTCTGCCAAAAGCACTGTTTGCCTTTGCCAGTCTGTTGTCTACATCTTTATCAATCTTTGCGTCAGAGGAGATTGTGCATCCCAGGTAGGTAAACTGCTGGACTGTCTTCAGTTCTGTCTCACCAATTGTAATGTGAGGTGGGTGGTACGCTACCTGAGGTGCGGGCTGGTAGAGAACCTCTGTCTTCTTCAGGCTGACTTCAAGTCCGAAGAGCTGGGCTGCCTCTGCAAAACAGGATGTTACATGCTGCAGGGCGGTTTCTGTGTGGGCTACAAGGGCAGCATCATCAGCAAAAAGTAGCTCTCGAATTTGTTGCTCCAGGGTTTTGGTGTGGGCCTGAAGACGCCGTAGGTTGAATAGGCTGCCATCTGTGCGGTAGCGTATGAAAACTCCGTCTTCGTCATCAAGATCTTCTGTGGCCCGCTGAAGCATCATGCTGAAGAAGATAGTGAAGAGGGTCGGTGCAAGAACGCAGCCCTGCTTCACCCCGTTTGTGATTGGGAAAGGCTCTGAGAGGTCGTTGCTGTTTCTGACCTGGCCACGCTGGTCTTCATGTAGCTGGATCACCATGTTGAGAAACTTTGGGGGACAGCCAAGACGCTCCATGATCTGCCACAGGCCCTTCCTGCTCACAGTGTCAAATGCCTTGGTTAAATCAACGAAGGTGATGTACAGTCCCTTCTTCTGTTCGCGGCACTTTTCTTGAAGTTGTCTGAGCACGAAGACCATGTCGGTGGTACCCCTGTTAGCTCTGAAGCCACACTGGCTCTCAGGGAGGTGGTGTTCTGCAACAGCAGGTACTAGTCTGTTGAGGAGAACTCTTGCAAGGATTTTGCCAGCGATGGAGAGAAGAGTTATCCCCCTGTAGTTGGAGCAATCTGATTTTTCCCCTTTGTTTTTGTAAAGGGTGATTATGATTGCATCACGAAGGTTTTGTGGTAACTTTCCCTGCTCCCAGCAGCAGACAAAAAATTCATGGAGCTTGCAGTGCAGTGTTTGCCCCCCGTTTTTCCATAATTCTGGTGGAATACCGTCGACGCCTGCAGCCTTCCCACTCTTCAGTTGTTCTATGGCTTTAGTTACCTCTTCCAGGGTTGGGGCTTCGTCCAGTTCTTCTTTCACTGGTTGCTGTGGGATCTGTTGGATCACTGCGTCATCAACAGTGCGATCAGCGCTGAAGAGGGTTTGAAAGTGTTCAGCCCAGCGGTTCAATATGGACATCTTGTCTGTGAGGAGTGCCTGGCCGTCAGTGCTGCGCAAAGGACTCAACACTTGGTGAGAGGGTCCATAGACTGCCTTCAAAGCTTCGTAGAAGCCTCTGTAGTCACCTGTGTCAGCGCAGAGCTGAGTTTTCTGGGCGAGGTTAGTCCACCACTCGTTTTGGATAACTCTAAGCTGGCGCTGGAGGTTGCTGCATGTAAGACGAAAGGCAGCTTTCTTTGCTGGACAAGATGGTTGTGCAAGGTGAGCCTGGTGGGCACTTCTCTTCTTCGCCAGCAGATCTTGTATTTCTTGGTCATTTTCGTCGAACCAGTCCTTGTTCTTCTTAGTGGAAAAGCCCAAGACCTCTGCAGAGGTCTGCAGGATGGCAGTTTTTAGGCGGGTCCAGAGCGTTTCTGGACAGGGGTCAGAGGGGCAGTCCTCGACTTCCAGCTTTGACTGGAGGTTGGACTGTAGCTCAGCTTTCACTTCAGCGGACTTGAGGCTGCCAACCTGGAGTTTCTTTCTGGGGGACCTCCTCGCTTTGACTTTGGCTTGATGTGAAGGCTGAGGTTGCATCGCACGAGGCGGTGGTCTGTGTGGCATTCTGCACTGGGCATCACTCTGGTGTGCAAGACATCACTTTGGTCTTTCTGGCGCACTAAGATGTAATCTATGAGGTGCCAATGTTTGGACCGAGGATGCATCCAGGTTGTTTTTAGACTGTCCTTCTGCTGGAAGATTGTGTTAGTGATGATTAACTGCAGTTCAGTGCAGAACTCTAGCAGGAGACGCCCGTTGTCATTGCAATTCCCAACTCCATGTTTCCCCAGAACTCCCTTCCAGGCTTCTGAATCTTGGCCAACTCTAGCATTGAAATCCCCAAGGATAATGACCTTGTCGTCTGCAGGGGTGTTTCTTACCAGGCTGCGCAGGTCACAGTAGAATTTGTTCTTGTCTGCAGGGTCTGCTTGAAGAGTCGGGGAATACACGCTGAAGAGAGTAATGTGCTGCTTGTTCTCCAGTGGCAGACGCATGGAGATGATACGGTCTGAATGACCTGTTGGTAAGTTCTCCAGCTTTGAGGCAATGGTGTTCTTGATCATGAAGCCTACACCTGAAAGGCGTCGTTCGGATTGGGGCTTGCCTGACCAGTATAAGGTGTAACCGGCGCCGTGTTCTTTGAGACTACCTTCATCTGAGAAGCGGACTTCACTAAGAGCCGCGATGTCGATATTTAGTCGCGAGAGCTCGTGTGCAACTAAAGCAGAGCGTCGTTCAGGACGGTTGCTATCTATTGTGTCTAGCATGGTTCTGATGTTCCAGCACGTCAGTTTGAGACCTGTCACACCTTTGAAGGCAGGTGTGGAGCCACTTGATTTTGACTTTGTTGATGCTCGACCGCTTGGAAAGATGCCCGTTGACTGCGGCTAGCCAACTGGGTGGTATGAGGATGAGCTTTCGTTAGGCCACCTTTTCTAGGCCCCTCTCCGTGTGGAGCAAGCAGTGCTATCCCTAAAGAGGGCTGCTTGGTCATTCAGGGTGCTGCCGGGTGATGTTGTCATCCTCAGGTCAACAATCAGACGACCCATACTCCTGAATCGCCTGCATGCAGGATTGGAACTGCGGCTTCCAGTGACATCTTTCACCTGCCGCATTCGCCCCTTTCCCATCGCTACAGGGCTTGGGGATAGTAGGAAAAAGGGAGGATGAGGGGGGGGGGACGTGGACTTGTCCTTGGGCCTGTGCATAGGATTTTTAAGGTGAGAGACAGTGCGCGCAGTACCGTTCCCACCCTTTAAACTCGCGGTTCATCTGCCATGGCCCAGCAAGCTGGGACGGTGACAGCGAGGTCCTCGGGTCGTAGGCAGATTTACAACTGGTGGTTGAAGGCTCAGCCAGCCATATATTAGGGATACACCAGCCCTCAGTTCTTTAGGCCTGCCAGCAGGGTATTTTAGTCTTCGCTATTTGCCCATAGCTGGGAGGCTGGTTCGTGGGCACCAGGGCGTATCCACACGACGGTGGGCCATGCGTGCCGCACGTAAGGGGGCCAGCTTTCCTCCCGGACCCAGTTATACCGCCAGGTACTCGGTCGCGCCATGACGTAGCAAGCTCAGTGAGAACAGGGGGCACCACGGGAAGGTGTTGCTACGGGCACAGTAATGTAGGAGAGGCCATTGCAAGTGACCACCTGCCCGTTTCCAGGCAGGGGCCCCCTCGGCGATCACTACACCTGGAAAGGAGAGGCTATGTTTTGCGCATTCACTTTCCTTAGGGAGAGCGGGACGTTGTAGCACCAGACCTCAACCCTGCCACAGGGGGTACAGTATCAAATACCCATACCCCCACCCCAAAACATATGGTATACGCGGTAAATTATTAGACTGGTTTACTGACTATCTTTCAAATCGTACCCAAGCAGTAGTGATTAAAGGATATAAATCAGACTCTAATACAATACGTGCTGGCGTTCGTCAAGGATCAGTCTTAGGTCCACTTCTATTTCTAATTTTCATTAATGACATTGTGAACAATATAGAATCTGATATAAAACTATTTGCAGATGATACTAGCATGTCTTTAGCACTAAACGATTCATATATTCGCGCCGAAATAATTCAGATTTAGAAAAAATAGAGTCTTGGGCTAAGTGCTGGAAAGTTAGCTTTAATGCAGACAAAACAGAGCTGTTAAATTTTTCTCGAAACAATAACACGATCTTGCCTCTCTCATTCGAATCAACCCACCTCCAAAATAAAAGCATGCATAAACACCTAGGTATCATTATTCAGAACAATTGTAAATGGGACGAGCATATTAAAAGCTTAATAAATACTGTAACTATGTTGGTTTCATGCCTTAAAAGCTATAAATATAAACTTAATAGGAAGACACTTGAAACAATGTTTAAGTCATTTATACTCCCTCATTTCGACTATGCCGACATAATATGGGATAATTGTACTGAAACGCAGTCAAAATCATTAGAAATGTTGCAGCTTGATGCAATACGAACAATAGTCGGAGCTGTTCGCGGTACATCCCATGAAAAATTGTACCAAGAGTCTGGATTCTGCACTCTGAAAGAACGAAGAACCAGACACAAACTCTGTTATTATCATAAAATGGTTAATGGTTTATGTCCCCAATATTTAGTTGATCTTGTTCCTGCACTAGCAACCGATACAAATCTGTATCATAGAAGGCCTTATGAACGTAGCTTACCAAGGTGTAACACAGAAATATATTTTTTTTAAATCCTTTATTCCGTCAACTACTTTACTGTGGAACTCTCTTCCAGATTCTATTAAAAATAGTAATTCCTTAAGTCAATTCAAACGATATTTATCTATGAATGATCCTATTGTACCTTTGTATTTTTATCATGGTAAAAGAAAAGAACAAATACTGCATTGTCGACTTCGACTTGGAATAAGTGACCTAAAATATGATATGTTTCATCATCATGTAGCAAATGATCCATTATGTGCTTGTGGTAGTGCGCAGGAGACAGCCGAACACTATTTTCTGTTCTGTCCTAATTTTGATTTAGTCCGAGCCAACACAATTGCATTGCTTCCCCCTGAATATGTTCATTTGCAAATTCTTTTGAGGGGCAGCCCTGAATTCAATATGAAAACAAATATCTTTATTGTTGAAGTTGTCCATCAATTTATATTTGATTCAAAACGATTTTTATAATATTTTTGTCAAATAATGGTATCCAATCACAAAGTCTTAGTAGAGGCTTGAAGCACTTATGTAATTCTCTTTGCTACCCCTAATGTCTGTATGATTGTTTAGAAAGCACGCTATAGCTTTGAAAGGTAAATAGCAATTAACAAAATTTGATATAGTACACAAATTATTCGATTCGATAATTTTCACTATTCATGCAGATTATTACCTGATATCATCATAACTGACAGTATTTTTGGCCTTGATGATGGTACTTTTATAAGTTGGTCTCTCTCTCTCTCCTTCTTGCTGGTGGTTGTGTGGTTTTTTTGTTTTGGGGGGGGGGGGGGTTGTTTGTTTTTTGTTGTTGTTGTTTCTTCCACTAATTTTGTGTGCTTTATCTACAAATAGATTTTTTTTTGTTTAGAATTACTTTTCCTTTTTCTAGCAAAGATTGCAATTGATGGGTTTTTTTGTTTTTGTTGTTGGTTTGCACATTGCAGCTCAACGGCCGTCGTTTTCATGTTAATTTTCATTGTTAAATTGAGCACATTATAAGCTACAAGCTTGTTGTTGCTGTGATTTCTAAATGCTGTTGTTTACTATGTTTGTCCAAAATTCTGAATAAAACTATTTAAACCAATAATATTTACCCATGCGCCCGGTAGCCTCCGCGCAAGGGTATGGAAACCGCGAAAAACTAAAGGGGGGAGGGGGGGGGGGGGAAAGTGTGTGGAGGTGAACGACCTACCTACCGTCAGTCCCCTTGAAACCACACCTCTCCTTCCTTGTCCAGGGTGCTAGTCTTTCACCCTGGCGGTCAAGGAGAGGTGTAAGTGGGGCGGTGAAGGGGTGTGCGGATTCAAACCTGGGCAGAGTGGTGACAGCCCAATCAGAGAGAGATAGAGAAGGGGGGTGGAGAGAGAGGGGGGGTGGAGAGAGAGGGGGGATGGAGAGAGAGGGGGGGGATGGAGAGAGATGGGGGATGGGGAGCGAGAGATGGGGGATGGAGAGAGATGGGGGATGGGGAGAGAGGGGGGTGGAGAGAGAGAGGGGGGATGGAGAGAGAGAGGGGGGATGGAGAGAGAGGGGGGGGATGGAGAGAGAGAGGGGGGGATGGAGAGAGAGAGGGGGAGATGGAAAGAGAGGGGGGGGTGGAGAGAGAGGGGGGTGGATAGAGAGAGAGGGGGGATGGAGAGAGAGAGGGGGGGGATGGAGAGAGAGAGGGGGGAGATGGAGAGAGAGAGGGGGGGATGGAGAGAGAGGGGGGGTGGATAGGGAGAGAGGGGGATGGAGAGGAGGGGGGGTGGATAGAGAGAGGGGGGATGGAGAGAGAGAGGGGGGATGGAGAGAGAGAGGGGGATGGAGAGAGAGAGGGGGGATGGAGAGAGATAAGAGGGGGGATGGAGAGAGATAAGAGGGGGGATGGAGAGAGAGAGGGGGGATGGAGAGAGAGGGGGGGGATGGAGAGAGAGAGGGGGGATGGAGAGGGGGGGATGGAGAGAGGGGGGATGGAGAGAGGGGGGGTGAAGAGAGAGAGGGGGGGATGGAGAGAGAGAGGGGGGGATGGAGATGCCTCTTGGCACCTCAGACCACAATACAATTTATCTTATACCTGCATACAAACCCAAATAAAAAACTGACCCTATTGTTAAAAAACGAGTGAAAGTGTGGAGGCATGAGAGTGTGGAAGAGTTGAAAGGTTGCTTTATGTGGACGAAGCAACTGATGTTGTGCACGCTTACATTTCTTTCTGTGAAAATCTGATAATACCACAAAAAACTGTAAAGCTTTTCCCCAAAAATAAACCGTGGGTGACAAAAACATTGAAATTAACACTTAACGAAAAAAATGTAGCGTTTCAGAGCGGCAATAAAATGGCATACAGAACAATTCCAAAGAAGCTCCAAAAAGAAATTCGGGAATATAAAAAATCCTACAAAGAGAAAGTTGAAGAACAGTTTCAGAGAGGTCATCTGGCAAATGCATAGAGGGGTTTAAAAATACTTACAGGGCAAGCAAACTCAAAAACTTCGAAACAGTCCATACCATTTGAGGAACAAACAGCTTTCACGGAAGAACTAAATAATTTTTATTGCCGTTTTGAGCGTGAAGATCTTAAACATGAGCTTGAATCTGTTCTTTTTGACCTGCGGAAAATTATCTGTGATAATGATCCAGATAATGAAGATTTTATTGTTAATTCTACAGATGTGAAATCAATATTTAAAACATTGCATGTGAGAAAGGCTGTGGGTGTGGATGGTATTAGTGGGTTGCTTTTAAAATCTTGTGCTGAACGGCTGTGTTATGCTTTTAGTGATTTGTTTACTCTGTCTTTGAAAACGTGCCATGTTCCCAGCCTCTGGAAAAAATCAACAATTTGTCCCGTTCCGAAAAATACACACCCCAAATCTTTAAATGATTACAGGCCAGTGGCTCTCACACCAATACTAATGAAATGTTTTGAAAGAATTATTCTGAAATACAAAGCCAACAGAAGCACAAATGATGCCACAATTACCTTGCCGCACAATACATACTCACACCTAGAGAAATCTGACTCTTTTGTTCGTATACTTTTCATTGACTTCTCCTCTGCCTTTAATACAATTCAGCCCCATCTCTTAGCCCTAAAATTGCTTTCAATTAACGTCTGTCCACGACTCATTCTCTGGATAATGAGCTTTTTAACTAATCGTACACAGTTCGTCCATTTTCAAAAAGCAATATCTACTGAAAGATCAACTTCTACTGGCTCTCCCCAAGGCACTGTTCTGTCCCCTATCCTTTTCACCCTTTATACTAATGACAATTCAACAATTCAACACCTTTATTGTCCTCTTTTAAAGGAAATTTGTTTTGCAGTGATTAAAAGCATATCTAAACAGTGAGTAAGAAATCGATAAATAATTTAAACACACAAAATAGAGGCAACATTTGTTAAACACACACATACACACATACACGCACACGCACACGCACACGCACATACACACACACACACACACACACACACACACACACACACACACACACACACACACACACACACACACACACACACACACACACACAAAACTATAGTCCGCATTTATGTTTGATACTACCTCATATTTGGCTGCTTGTTGTTATTCATGCCCATGTTATATAGTATTTGTATCATTTGTATGTATGATGTGAGCTTATGTTGTACTGTCTTGGGTTTGTTTTTTGTTTTGTTTTTTATCTTGAGAGATTTGTTGGAAAGTAATTCTGATTTATTTTAGTTTTTCAACAAAGGTTGATATTTGTCTTTGAATGTTTTAGAAGTCAAT
>CM060324.1:65436314-65488814 GCA_030674155.1 Stramonita haemastoma | reverse complement strand
TGCACTGGCTCTCATCTTGTACCATTAATAATATATTCGGATTACTCTACTCTGGTAGATTTGTCACAAAACTGCCTTGACTTCAATGTTGAAAAAACTAAAGAGATGTTAATTGATTTTCGCAAAAACCTTGAGCCCATACCGAACCTTTGCATTGATGGTGTAGCGGTTGAATGTGTGCAACAATACAAATATCTAGGTACTATTATTGATGATAAACTGAACTTTACTGCTAACACAGATCTCTTAAATAAGAAATGCCATTCTCGCATCTTTTTCCTTCAGAAACTCCGGAGTCTTCAAGTGAATGTTAAAGTTCTACAGAATTTCTATCGATACTTTAATGAGTCTGTCCTTTCCTTCTCTTTAATTTGCTGGTACAGAAGCTTAAGTGTTGTGAACAAAATTGTTACAAGATGTGGCAAAATTGTGGGCTGCGAGCAAATGAAACTGAATGATTTGTATGAATGCCGTGTGAGAGACAGAGCAAAAAACATTTTAAGTGATGGTACTCATGGGCTAGCAAAATATTTCGAACTTTTGCCTTCTCAAAAGCGCTATACAGTACCTAAGTTTAAAACCTTGCGATATAAAAATAACTCCGCCATTGCCTGGTCCCAAGTCCAGGATGCAATAAGGAGGAGGGTCTTGCGTTGGGCTAGCAACCCACCATGTAAAGAAATCTACGCTACAGAAACGCCAACAAAATCTTCAAATCATCAAATCTTGGGTGATGAGCTGGGGACTGATGCAGCAATGCATCAGATGAAGAGTAGAGATAAAAGCCGAAAGGAAGTTTCTACTCCCACGGAGTCCTTGGCGAAACCCAAACAACAAGTGAGAATGGCAGCATGGAATGTACGAACGATGTATAAAAGTGGAAAGACAGCACAAATTGTGAGGGAGATGAAAAGATACAACATTAACATTCTAGGCATCAGCGAGATGAGATGGACAGATTCCGGAATTATGGCTCTTGGTACAGGAGAAACAGTGTGCTATTCCGGGCGTAATGATGGACAACACCAGGAAGGAGTTGGAAATCATTATGGACAGGCAGACAAGAAAGAGTCTAATGGGATGGGAGCCAGTCAGCGCCCGAATCATCAGAGCCAGGTTCTTCTCCAGGTATGCAAAGACCACCTTGATACAGTGCTACGCACCCACAGACCAAGCTACTGAAGAAGAGAAAGACCTGTTCTATAGCAACCTCCAAGAACAACTCGACAGGACACCTCGACATGACATCCTTCTTCTGATGGGCGATTTCAATGCAAAAGTTGGAGCCGATAACATTGGATATGAATCATGCATGGGAAAAGAAAGTGAGGGAGAGCGAAACGACAATGGGCAGCGTTTTGTAGATTTGTGTCTGGAGAACGGCCTAGTGATAGGAGGCACCATCTTCCAGCACAAAACCATTCACAAGCTGACATGGGTGTCACCAGATGGGAAGACGAGCAACCAAATAGACCACATTGCCATCAACCAGAAATGGAGGAAGACAATGAAAGATGTCAAGGCATTCAGAGGGGCAGACGCAGGCAGCGACCACTATCCTGTGTTGTGCATATTACAACTCAAGCTGAAGAGGACACACAAAAAGAACAGAGAACAACCTTTTGACTCTGGGCGACTGAAAGATCCAGGAGTGAAGGCCCAGTTTACAGTGGAGTTGACCAACAGGTTTAAAGCTCTTGAAGACTTTCCAGCAGACGATATCAACACCCTTTGTGACAGTATGCAGAAAGTATTTACTGATGCCAGTAAAGATGTACTGGGCTACAGGAAAAGAGAGAGGAAAGAATGGATCTCAGAAAGCACCTGGAATCTTATTGACGAAAGAAAAGCAGCAAAACAACTCATGCTAACTGGCAGTGAGGAGGACAGATCTACAGCTGCAGAGACTTACAGAGAACTGAACAGAGCAGTCAAGAAGAGTGTCCAGAGAGACAAAAGAAAATACACAGACACTTTAGCCTCAGAAGCACAGTTAGCCTCTGAAAAAGGTGACAGCAGAACTGTGTACAAGATCACCAAGACTCTCACCGGAGGATTCACCAGCAAGACAACAGTAGTCAAGGACAAGGAAGGGAAAGTCTTCATGAAGGAAGAAGACCAACTCAACAGATGGGCCGAACACTTCACAGAAACACTGAACAGACCAGATCCTGATAAAGAGGCAATCATTGAGGACACAGGGTTCCTCATTGAAATGAAAAGAGGACGTATCACACAGCAAGAGATTCAAGAAGCCATTAGACAGGCGAAAGGAAACAGAGCACTTGGTGAAGACAGAATCACTGCAGATATGCTGAAGGCAGACCCCACTGTGAGTTCCAGAGCATTGGAAAATCTCTTCAATAAAGTGTGGGAGGAAGAGAAAGTACCAGACACTTGGAAGAAAGGCATTATCATCAAGCTACCCAAGAAAGGCGACTTAGCAACATGTGGAAACTGGAGGGGCATAAATCTACTCTCTGTCCCAGGAAAAATATTTTGCAGAATTCTCCTGCAAAGAATGAGACAAGCTATTGAGAGAGTTCTCAGAGAGGAACAAGCTGGATTTAGAAGTGGAAGAGGATGTACAGACCAAATTTTCATCTTACGCACCATTGTGGAGCAGTCGCTTGAATGGAACTCTTCACTCTATATCAACTACATCGACTTTGAAAAGGCATTCGACAGCATCCATCACCCCTCACTCTGGAAGATTCTCAGAGCTTACGGATTCCCACCAAAAGTCATCAACATTCTCAAAGATATGTACGCTGACAACCAGTGCTGTGTGCGCCACAATGGACAACAAAGCGAATGGTTCCATGTGAAGACTGGTGTCAGGCAGGGCTGGTGATTTCACCAACGCTCTTCCTTGTTGTCATCGATTGGGTGTTGAGGAAAGCTACAGAAGACCGACCAAGAGGACTGGTATGGGGACTGACATCCCGGCTTGAGGACTGTGACTTTGCAGACGACATTGCTCTCCTCTCACACACTCAGAAGCATGGGACTCAAGATCCACCCAGACAAGACAAAGATCATGAAAGTAAAGACAAAGAGTGTACGGAAGACAAATGTGCGTGGCGCAGACTTGGAAGAAGTACAACACTTCAAATACCTTGGCAGCTACATCTCGTCCAATAGTGATATTGAGAAGGAGGTCTCAACTAGAATTGGTCTTGCAGCACAGGCCTTCAACAGACTGCAAAACATCTGGAAGTCAACAGTCTTGCAGACCAACACAAAACTAAAAGTGTACCAATCAAACGTCCGCTCAGTCCTCCTCTACGCCTCAGAGACCTGGAGAACCAACAAAAAGATTGAAAGCCGACTCAGAGGCTTCGAAAGCAGGTGTCTTCGCCGCATCCTCAAGATCCACTGGGAACAACATGTTACCAATAGAGAAGTCAGCAAAAGGACTGGCATCAACAGTATTATAGAAGAAGTGAAACAAAGGCGATGGAGGTGGCTGGGCCATGTCCTCAGGATGAACAAGACCCGACATCCACATGCTGCACTCAGATGGGCACCACCTGGTAAAAGGAAGAGGGGCAGGCCGTTAGGTACATGGAGGAGAACTATAGAAGAAGAAATGAAAATAATGGGCAAAACATGGAATGAAATCAGCTGGCTTGCCCAAGACAGAGATGGCTGGAGGAGACTTGTTGGCGCCTTTTGCTCCACCCGGAGCGAGGAGGATTAAGAGAGAGAAGATATAAAAATAGTTTTGTTCCCACCTCAATTGTGCTGCTTAATGAGAGCATGTAAAAAAAAATTAAAAAATATACATATAAAAAATATGAACAAACCCAAAGCAGAGAGAGAGAGAGGGGGAGAGAGAGAGAGAGAGAGAGAGAGAGAGAGAGAGAGAGAGAGAGAGGAGAGAGAGAGAGAGAGAGAGAGAGAGAGAGAGAGAGAGAAGCAAGTGATGGAGGAAGGTGGTGAGGGTGGGAGGCGAGGGTGAAACAGAGCTCCGCTTGGAAAGGGACGAGGCCCTTTTTTTTTTTAATGTCTTTTCATATACAATATGTTTTAGAAATTATTTGTTTTATGCCATAAAAATGTGTAGGCGTGTTATCATCTTAGACTGTGCTTAACATTGTAATAAAAGATTGTTACTATCTTATCATACGAATATTTTTAACAAGTTAAATGATTTATGGTTTATTTCACAAAAATGTGTGCACATGTATGCAGTGTTTCCAATAGTGCGCGCGCACGCGTGTGTGTGTGTGTGTGAATGCGTGAGCAAACTGGTGTGCGTAGGAATGGTTGAGATTTTGTTTTGGCGAGTTTACGACTGGGTGAGGTATTGTTGAGTTGTGGGTGATTTTAATATTATGATATGTGCGAGCTTTTTTTTTTCCGTGATGTTACTTTTTACATGTTTGCTTTTTATGTGGCATGCAACCCGCGTGAATTTCTCTATGAGATAATACAGTATTTTTGAATTTCAGTTTGAATTTGAGGGGGATGGAGAGAGAGGGGGGGATGGAGAGAGAGGAGGGATGGAGAGAGAGGGGGGGGGATGGAGAGGGGGGATGGAGAGAGAGGAGGGGATGGAGAGAGAGGGGGGATGGAGAGAGAGGGGGGATGGAGGAGGGGGGGATGGAGAGAGAGGGGGGGATGGAGAGAGGAGGGGATGGAGAGAGAGGGGGGATGGAGAGGAGAGGGGGGATGGAGAGAGAGGGGGGGATGGAGAGAGAGGGGGGATGGAGAGAGAGGAGGGATGGAGAGAGAGAGGGGGGGGGATGGAGAGAGGGGGGGATGGAGAGAGAGGGGGGATGGAGAGAAAGGGGGGATGGAGAAAGGGGGGGGGTGGAGAGAGTGGGGGGGGGGGTGGAGAGAGAGAGGGGGGATAGAGAGAGAGAGGGGGGATGGAGAGAGGGGGGGATGGAGAAAGGGGGGTGGGGTGGAGAGAGTGGGGGGGTGGAGAGAGAGAGGGGGGATGGAGAGAGAGAGGGGGGATGGAGGAGAGGGGGATGGAGAGAGGGGGGATGGAGAGGGGGGGATGGAGAGGGGGGGGGGATGGAGAGAGAAGGGGGATGGAGAGAGAGGGGGGTGGAGAGAGAGGGGGGGATAGAGAAAAAGAGGGGGATGGAGAGAGAGAGGGGGGATGGAGAGGGGGGGATGGAAAAAGAGAGAGGGGGGGGATAGAGAAGGAGAGGGGGATGGAGAGAGAGAGGGGGATGGAGAGAGAGAGGGGGGATGGAGAGAGAGAGGGGTGGATAGAGAGAGAGGGGGGTGGGGAGAGAGAGAGGGGGATGGAGAGAGATAGGGGGGATGGAGGAGAGGGGGATGGAGAGAGAGAGGGGGGATGGAGGAGAGGGGGATGGAGAGAGAGAGGGCGGATGGAGGAGAGGGGGATGGAGAGAGAGAGGGGGGATGGAGGAGAGGGGGATGGAGAGAGAGAGGGGGGATGGAGAGAGGGGGGATGGAGAGAGGGGGGGGATGAAGAGAGAGGAAGGGGGGATGGAGAGAGAGAGAGACAGAGACCGACAGGCAGATAGACAGAGACTTACAGAAACACAGAGAGAGAGAGAGAGAGAGAGAGAGAGAGAGAGAGAGAGAGAGAGAGAGAGAGAGAGAGAGAGAGAGAGAGAGAGAGAGAGAGAGAGAGAGAGAGAGAGAGAGAGGAGAGGAGAGAGAGAGAGAGAGAGAGGGGTGGGGGGTTTTTTGTTTTTTTTTTTAGAATAATGGAATAAGCACTCCTGTGCATTTTTCTTTTTGTTACATTTAGTCTATGTGTGCATGTGGTTTTGTAAATTTTATGATCTATTCCCACAGGCAAAAATGGCCTACTATTCCCAAAAGTGGCACAGGTTTTAAAGTGCACAAGATGTTCTGCATGCAAGATGTTCTGCATGCTTTTGTGCATATAGCCCGGTCTGGAGAGAGAACACTGAACACTGAACACTGAAATGATTTAATGTACATTGGCCATGGACCACAATACATTTCATGGGCTTGCGATGTAATAAAGTGTTCATTCATATAACTGGCAAAGCAAAATGCACAAAAGGTTTGATTCATAACTGATCAAAGAAGCAAAACACACGTTATTCTAAATCATGATTATGACATTAAGCATAACCAAATCACAAAATTATGATGTTTCGGGAAAATTGTGGAAATCATGCACATCAATTACGTATCGAATCGTAACATTTTTTTAATATACATCTTGAATTAGCATTGTCTTCCTTTTATTAATAGAGTGAAAAATATATCTTGACAAACTGTGCCTGTACTCATCATTTGTTGCTTTGAACAGATCGGGCAAAGGTACGTTGATACACTCACTTAAGAACTTTTCTCTTAAGCCCGTGTATATGCAACATTCCCAAAGAAAGTGGGCTTCATTTTCAACTTTTGTTTTACAAAAAGGACACATTTTTTTCTCCATCATTCTCACTATATCTATATACATTATTATTAAGGGGTAGAACATTAAATCTTGCTTGTGTGATTGCTACTCGAAAGCAGTAGACATCCATAGAGTTTATATACTGCTCTTTTACAAAAATACTTTTAAATGATCTGTAATGGTCATACCTATCTTTATCTCTTATAGTCCCATCCCATTCTTGAATGAACATATCTACTAATCTTTGCTTAAACATACCTAAGAAAAGTTTTACATCCCCAACACCTTGTTGCATCCAAACAATGTTAAAACCGGTTTCACATAAAATTTCCCTTATTTTTGAAATCCAGCAGTATTTACCATTTCTATCTAGCTCTAACAGCATGCAGTAGGCATTATATGGTATTCTGTTTTGATCTATTTGCAACAGTTTTAACCAGTACTTAATAGTTCTTGTACATGAATTGACATAAAGTGGATATCTACCTAAATCTCCGTATACCATCTTATTGGGTGTTCTTACAGGTACTCCTAAAAATCTTTTACATGCCATCAAATGAATTTTCTCGATGTGTTCTAGCCTGTTTGTGCCCCATATTTCTGATGAATACAATAAAATTGGCTGAATCTTAGTATCGAAATCTTGAAGAAGGTACTAGCATTCATCTCTTTATACCTGTGAAATACTTTATTTAGCTGAACCACTGCCTTCCTTCCCTTCGTAACTAAATGCTCTGTACCTAATTTACAGCTAACCTTTGTTGTAAAACTGAAGGTCTGGAGAGGAGAGAGAGAGAGAGAGAGAGAGAGAGAGAGAGAGGAGAGAGAGAGAGGAGAGAGGAGAGAGAGAGAGGAGAGAGAGAGACAGACAGACAGACAGACAGACAGACAGACAGACAGACAGGCAGAGAGAGACGGAGAGAAGGGAGGGGATAGAGACACAGAGAGACAGAGAGAAGGGAGGGGATAGAGACAGAGACAAACACAGACAGGCAGTGACAAATACATGGGGAAACAGAGAAAACATGTCAAGGTACAGAGAGACAGAGACATACAGTGAAACAGATAGATAGGGGGGGGGGGGGGGGGGGAGACAGACAGACAGAAGTGGGATCTCTCTTTCTCTCTCTCTTGTGAGTGGTGCAGAGTGGTGTGTGTCTAAGCTATGAAAAGCTCAAATTGGATGTAAAGCATAGACTGTAAAACCAATATTTATTTATTTATTTAATTTTATACCACTTTATGTCACAGCAGATTTATCTGCGTGGAATTTGGGCTGCTCTCCATGCATAGAATTGAAGATGAAGGTATTTGTTTCATGTGAAAGGTCAGTGCTGCATGGTAAGAAAATTAGGTACAAGGTCAGATAGATAGCTGGGACATAAACTGTTTAACATTGAGCATAAAACCTGTGCAGTATTTGGGCTTCATTTATATTTTGCTAGCACACACCTAAGTGAAAAAAATAATTTATGTGTATATTAAAGTAAAGTCTGTCCCGAGCCTAAGGCTCATCAGGCCGGTGCTTATCCCCGTTTCTGTGGCGTTAAGCGACTGAGAGTCATAGACTCCCCCCTGGATAGGACGCCAGTCTATCGCAGGGTTAACCCCCAACACAAAGTTGGTACCCCTTTTACACCTGGGTGGGATGAGAAAATAGCCGTTAAAGTGCCTTTTCCAAGGGCACAACGCCATAGCCGAAACCTGGGGTCGAACCCGCAACCTTTAGATTACGAGTCCAACGCCCTAACACTAGACTACAGCGGCGGCTATTTATGTGTATATAATATGAAACAATTATAGGCGAATAAATGTGAAGTTTTATATGTTTATTTCTTTAGTGAGGTAAATGCAAAAAAGTATCAAAATAAGGTTTGTTTTATTGTTTTGTGAGGGAAATGCAACACACACACATCACACACACACACTGACAAACTATTTCTCTCTCACCACACACACACACACACACACACACACACACACACACACACACACACTATTTCTTGTGTACAGATTTTCACTGTTCTGATTTCCAGGTTCCGGTTAAACAAAATCTTTATTCAGTTCATGAGAAATGTTAATCAATACATGTAATATAAAACATAAAACCTATATTTTCGTCTTCTGGAAAAAACGAAAAAATATCTCTACCATCTTCTGTCCAAAACATGCATTTCAGATTTGATGATCTATGTTACAACAGCTACATGATCAATAACCGAGAAATGAAAATCTTAAAATATTTAGAGAATGAATGTATTTGCTTACACAATTAAAATAGGAATTACATAGCACTGGTTACAACAGAAAATACTATAACATGTCTATGTATACTAGGTATGATTTCACATAGTGAGTATTGATTAGCAGTCTCTACAATTATTCCTGGCTGTTCTTTTCATTATCAAAAGTGAATAGAGTTAGGCAAGAACTGAGTGATTGTCTAGTTATACAAAATATCTAGTGTAGCAGACAGGCAGAAACCATGAAACAAACTGAAGTCTAACAAAACAATCTGTCAGCAAGTTGTACATGAGTTTTCTACACCGAAACCTATCACATTGCCCAGATCTTACACACGTGGATCCAAAATCAAAATGTTTGTTTATTCATCAACAGAGTTCATTTGTTGCTACAAGCCACGTTTCATGCAAATGATAACACCGGGTATAAAGTGCTTAACTCTCTAATTACAGTTGACGTATATATACGCATTGCTAATATCTTCTCTATAATCCTTTAAAAACAAACAAAAGTTTCAAAAGCATACAAACAAAAATCTCACAATTAAAAAAACGAACCAAACCAACCCCCAACCACATCATTAAAAACTTATACAAAATGTAATTACCAGCTAAAGAAAAGGCAAGGAGCATGTGAGAACTCTCATTATAATGCCGCCACACACGCCTTAGTACAAATAAAAACGAGTGTGTTTTTTGAAAACTGAGGTGGGGATGCACTGACGACAGCAACTTGTAGCTAGATAGGTGGATTTGCAAACGTTTACTTTCATATGAAGAATAACAGCCAACAATGAAGTTGGACAGAGAAGTGATGATGATTTCAACTTTGTCATCCCTCACACAGACATGCATTCAGGTCATTTCACAGCATAGACAAGGAAGACCCACTGAAGCTGGTCTCAACAAAACACACACCACCCAAACCCCTTTTAGCTTTTCATCCTATTTTCCTAAAAAAAATTAGTAATAATAATAATTAAAAAAAACCCACAAACTAAGAAAGTATCTGAAATGGATGAAATCTGACCATCAGTATCCATAAAATGCCCATATCTCGACACTGGCTCTTATCCCTACGCCATAGCGGCAAAAGAATCACAAAGAAATCTAACTGCAAAAACGGTTCTTGTGGAACTTGCAGACCCTACAGGATGTCCCCAGATTACATTTTCTGTCTTAGAAACCTAACTGCAAAAACGGTTCAAAACTTTTAATGTCTCCACACTACAGTTTCTGTCTCAGAAATCTAACTGCAAAAACGGTTAAAAACTTCTAAGGAAGTCTCCACACTACAGTTTCTGTCTCCTAACCTTCAGCTTGCAACACCTCCCAGAAACCATGACACACAAAAGGTGTTTTCTATCTATTGCAACCCAAACTATAGATGGAACAATAAATGCAAGTTGCCTCAAATCTGACAGCTGATGTTTGTTTCATCATCGCGTCACAAGCAGGGGGAGCTGCTTGCACCAGACTACTTACTCACACGACAGATTCTGTTGCTCCATTCTGCTATATCTGGGTGAAGTAAAAAAACTAACCCCTCGCAATGCACACCAAAAAACGTTTGTTTCATAGTCTTCTCTTACACTTGAATTCAATCTGGTTTGGGAATGTCACAGTGTGTTGTGTGTGTGTGTGTGTGTGTGTGTGTGTGTGTGTGTGTGTGTGTGTGTGTGTGTGTGTGATTGTGAGCAGGTAGGTGATTCTGATTGATCATATTGGCTCTGTGCATGCATGCACTACATACATACATACAACATACATACATACACACATACAACATACACACACACACAACACACACACACATACAGAGACATACATACATAACAACACACACACACACACACACACACACACACACACACAACACACAACACAACACACACAACATACAACATACATACACATACATACATACATACATACATACATACATACATACACACACACTACACACACACACACACATACAGAGACACACCAACACACAACACACACACACATCAACATACATACAACACAACATACACACATACATACATACATACATACATACATACATACATACATACATGTACAGCCTGGCCTGTCATGTGCTCCTCAAGTGATGTGCAGTGTGATGGCTGTTTCATGAGATGTGCTACAGCTTACAACTGAGGGTGGGTGTCTTCTCTAAGCAGTGAACAGTGTTCATCCCCTGCCTGTTCACTGCTGCAAAAACCTCCCACATGATAAAGATGCAGGAGAAAGAGAGAGTGACTGTAGCCTGGCTACACACTTTGCTCTGTTGCTCCTGTCTACCATTCCCAGACTTCAACAAGACACTGAGACATGGCAAAGTCCAGGAGTAAATTCAAAGTCCCCGAGTAAGACAAATCCTAATGATGTCAAACTGTGGGGCATTTGCTCTCATTAATTAAAGAGATTTAGTCTATTCATGTCAAACTGGAATTGCAGCCTTTTGCCCTTCGGTCACATCCATTGATGTTCACCTAAACACCACCACAAAACCTGTTCAAAAAAACTTCAACAACTCTAAGAGAACATAAGTGTTCCTTCAACATTGATGAATTCTCACTTCCATTAGACTGCCATTCCAGGTTTGGAATATCTTGCTTGCCTCCACTGACAAAAGGACTGGTTTGGTATGCATATTACATAATCACTCTCATCGAAACAAGAAAAGTTAAATATACATACTAACTGTATGGATTATCCACAGGTCTAGCTTACCTCCACTGACAAAAGAGTGGTTTGGCATACATTTACACAACCACTCTGACTGTAACAAGAAAACAGTCAGTCAAATATGACATCCATTTTCCTAAGTGCCCACCCTATGACACATCCAAGCTTCAAAACACATAACCAACTGACGTCATGACAGAACTGAATTCTAACAGGGGGGGTGGACATCACCCCACTCCCTACATAAAACAAAAAAGAAAAAGAGATCCTGTGAAACATTCCAATTGTAATGACACTGGCAGTGAAGCAGAGTGAGGCAAACACATTCCCATATGAACATTACAATAATGCCACAGACATATTTCAATATGCTCCACAACCGCCAAAAGTAACCAGCTTCTTCATATAACAAAATCTTATCTGCAATTTCAGAATATCATCTCGTCATATTTACAGGAATTTCAGAATTTGTCTTCGTCTTTTTTTCACAGAGAAGCCTCCATTTTTGGAAAAACATGATAAAAAATATTCCCAGCTGAAAAAAATGACACGCAACATTTCAAATGAACAAGTGCATTTGTGTACATCAAATCAACATTGAAGTTAGGTGGTATGCTACTTGTAGTAGTAACCACTGCTCCCCCCCTCCCCCCCAAAAAAAATCACTTGTAGACCTACAAAAGCACTAAATTAAATGTCTAAAACTGCACCAATCATATGACAATATATCTTACAGAAGACAGGCGATACACCACTGATAAGGTATTTACAGAAATGTTACTTCATTATTTCAATCAAAATATCCATCTTGAAACAGCCAAAGGAGTTAAACAAAAAAGCACAAAAACCTGCATGATTATGTCTCTCTTAGCATGAATAGTCGACTTGTAAACAGTCTGTGGTTATGACCAAATCATAAAAAACTGAACACACAAATGTTTTTTTTAATGAAACATGGTCGTCCTTTGCCAAATATGCCAGATGAAAAGATAGATTGTCGGAGTTTGATCATTTGGCTTATCTCTTAGTTGATTCTTTACTTTCTGAGTTTTTGCCTGCTTTCCACAATTTGTCTTGAAGGAACTATTTTAGAAACTGCTTTTTTTAAATGTTCTTTTTAAATACAAGAATCAGGACATGAGCATCCCCCCCCCCCCCCAAAAAAAAAAAAAAATTAATAAAAATAAAAAATTTTAAAAACACAAGAAAAAAATCCCCAAACCCTAATAAAATAAAATAAAAAATGTTCCACAAAAGAACACTGTTCTTTGAAGAAAACAAAACACAACAGTGTGCCCACAAGCCAAGAACAAGAAAACTTATGAACACTGTACTCTGAAAACAGAACACAACACAGTGTAAGCCTTTAACATTGAGAAAAGAAAATACCAATAGTTACTGCCCATCTGCTCTGGTTGTGTGCATTCATTGTGAAATAACAGAGCGAGAGAGTGCTGAAAGCTGCAAGGTCAGTCACATGCTGTCCACTTTCACTTTCACCCTGAACTTACTTAAGCCGGCAACATGCAGTTACTTCCCTTTTTTGTCATGACATGGAGAAAGATGCACACACAGCTTAATTAATTCAGCAAACCATCCTGCAGTCCCCTTCTCTCTTCGACACTTCCTTGTTTTAGTTCTCTCTGCAACAACTCCAGGTTCTTGGAAAAAAAACTTTAGCTCACATTCTGAACTTACAGACATGCAGGTAGAAATCCTCCGCTTCAGGAAATTTGTCTTTTGTCAGAAAATAAAAGATTTGACATGTCATTTCTCACAAACCTTTCGCATTAGTTTTTTTCACTCTAGTAAATCAGGCATTCCTAAACAACAACAATAACAAAAAACCCAACCACACACAAAACCCCCCCACCCTAAACCAACCGCCAGCGACAAAAACCAATCATGTGTAAAAATCCTCTCTCACACTAATACTCGGTGCACAGTGCAAATATGGCCGCCTTGCCAAAGAGTGTGTTCACCATTCACAAACAAACAAGTTTCAAAACTAGCATATTTGATCTTCTCACAGATGAAATCATGATTCGAGAAATTACGGTTCCATACTATGTGGATCATTTCTGAATGAACATTTTTTTTCATATCAAAAACAATCAGTGAAACACAAAGTAGACATGAATTTAGGTCAAACACATTGAGTGGTACATTCAATACTCATTAATTCAGGTCAAATTCAAGTCAATTTGGGTCAAACATTGAAACATGTCAATTTAATTCTATGTATATGAAGTTTTCGAACACTACATGCATACATGTACAGTCAGTTTCAATGAAACCCACATGATGTTCAAAGCAGTTTCACAAAAAGAATGATTTGTATTTGTTCCCGACACAGACACAAAAGGGTGATGCATTCTTTGGTTTTCATACAACACTAATTCTGGTTTTTAAAACCAAAAGTAATTCCAATTTTTTAACAATCATGATGACCAGTTGATGACGTACAGTTATCTTCAGAATTAAAACGTCACACTAACATAAAATCAAAAGTCCAACATACATCGCAAAGCCATGTAATTGTGAATTTGTTTAAAAGCCTATAAAAAATGGTCAAAGCAATTCTAAATCTTTTATTTTCTGTTCAATTCATCCATAAAAAAATATCCTGATTTTGGTCAAGTTTGTTCAACTATGCAAACCTGGAATACATTTACTGGAAACTTTATACACTTTTCTCTGCACTTTGCCATAAAAACAGATTAACCTTTCAAGAAAAAAAGGCTAACCTTCCAAGATGGTGAACTGTCAAGTTGATAAGGAGAAACCCAGGCATAAACAAGGCAAATCTAACACTATTACTTTCAATTGAGACAAGAGCCTTCAAACAGAAGTGCCAGTATTAGTATACTTTGGACTAAGGGATCCTCTTCATTTTCTTCAAGGTCTCTTTTAAAAAAGTATTTCACTTAAAAACTTATTATTTTTACTTCAGAATGATTCCACATAAAAACATGCAATATAAAAGCAGGCTATGATAGCAAGCAAGCTACATCATTATTAGTTAAATGTTAGCTAAAATTTTGAAAGCTGAATGAATTTTTCTTCACTTTGGTTTAGTTGTTTCATTTTCTTTTAATTTTTTGCAAAGCATGATTAATGGACAAAAACAAAAACAACAACAAAAAACCCAACAAAAAACAAAAACCAGCAGTGAAGAAACGGACCCATTATGAGTGACTAATGCACTACAATTAAGCTATTACAATTATTTTTCATTCAGCTTTGCTGCTTAAAACCCAGCTTGCCCCAGGGATTGTAATATGTAAGGAAGACAGACCTAAACCAGCAAGAAATCGAATCGGCTTGGAGGTCATAACTAATAAACCATGAGGGAACACTGGAAAAAAGATATATGAGCACACCCAAACTATACACTGAACAAAAAGGAACCTATCAAAAATATCCCTCCCCCTCCCTCCTTCCCCTAAACTGTAAACTGCTCACTGAAATTATCGTAAACAAACAAAAAATGAGGTGTACCTGAATCAATGATGATAAATACGGCAGCTTCAATTTTTCCATATTTTTATGGTTGTATCATAGGGGCATCATGAAATAAAAACATTAACTGTTGTCTACAATCTGATTAAATTAATTTCATGTTAATAAGAAAATAACCCAAACACTGCTAGGGTACAAAAAAATAATATGCATTCTACATACCTGAATAAATCACCATCATTTAAAGAATGTAAACGAAAATGCGCCTTGCCCCATTAGATTTTGTTTGCCAATCAATGCAACCATACAAAAGAGCAAATGATTTTAAAAGAGTATTCACTATGTCCCAAAACACAGAGATGAAGCAACTATGGGTCAAAACTACATCCTCAAGCTATAAGCTCACATCATAAACAGGTAATGGAATGGAATGGCCATTTCAACAACAACAAAGTTGTTCAGACATGTTCTGTTATTCCAACAGAATCAAATCAGATCAAACATTGGCACATCAAAGGCTTTAGGAATTTAGTGATACTAAAAATAATAAAATTACAAAAAAAGTAAACCCCCCACCTTAAAAATCACCTACTACAGTATTTGGCAGACTCATCAGAAGAGGAAAATGCGTAGCTCAAACTTGTCCAGTTTGCACTACTCTTGTTGAAATAACAGGCAACAACGCGAGGGTTTGTTCAGGTGGAGAGGGACAGACAGCCTCACTGACACGGCGCTTCACGGAGAAGAGCCCACAGAAACCCAGATCATTTCTTCACAGCCTCCGCTTCCGGCTCAAACATTTCGCGGATCTCGTCGGAGATCTTGCTGACGTACCAGTCGTGGTTGCTGACGGTGGCCAGAACGCCGGAGGAGTTAGGGAACTTGGCGGCAGGGCCGTAGGGGATGGACTTGCCCAGCAGGTCGGTGAGGCGCCCCCCCACAGCGTGCAGAATGGCCTCCGGGGCACACGTGTCCCACTTCTTGCACCCCTTGCTGGCAAACACGTAGGCGTGCACCTTGCCCTCAATCAGCAGCAACACCTGCACACACACACAGAAACCATGCACTTGGCCTGCCTGTAGTTAGCCTACCTGTCTACCTGCAGTTAGTCTACCTGTCTGCCTGCCTACCTGCACTTAACCTACCTGCCTGTAGTTAGCTTGCCTGTCTACCTGCAGTTAGCCTACCTGTCTGTAGTTAGCCTGCCTGTCTACCTGCAGTTAGCCTACCTGTCTGCCTGTCTACCTGCACTTAGCCTACCAGATTCAGATTCAGATTCAGAATATTTATTGCCATTTAAGTCATGCAGACCTATTTGACACAACAAAACAAACATCAGTTTTAATTATCTTTCTGCCTAAATGATGTCCACTAAAAACATGTTGCTTTCTACTTTTCTTTGTCTCGTTTCTCCATAAATTCATTCACATATCTAATGATATCTGCTTGATAGATATCAACTGTGATTATGTCGCTTAACTTATATATACATTGTTTACATTCTTTGTCTCTGGTTTTAATCTTTAGTAACAAATTGTTTCCAAGTTCATCATATAAGACACATTCATCCAGTAAATGAAATTCGTCTTCTATTTTGTCACAGTTTTTACATTTTCTGTCCTCTCTGGGCATATTTTGGTGCCTCCCTTTCTCTATCATTAAACTGTGACAACTTATGCGAAATTTACAAAAGGTAATTTTATGGGTTTTGTTTTCATAGTTTATTAAATATGGTTCCATTCTGTACTCTTTGGTAGCAAAATCTTAAAACTTTAGCTTTGCACACTGTTTCTTCTGGTAGATCCAGAATGTTTTATACATAGCCTCAAGCTTTCTTTGAACAGCGTAGCTTAACCGATGTACATCAAGAGTACTTTGGTTTTTCCACACATGTTTAAATCCAATTGTGTTAAGAATATTTTTTACCGTATTGATCCATTTATTATATATGTAGTCTTCTGATACAAATTATCGTATACTAGTCTGATATAAGAGTCTGGTTTTGATTCTATCAAATGAATCCAAAAGGATATTATCTGGCATATGATTTTTAGGGTCAGTGGATATCTTCCCAATTCACCTAAAGTGCTTTTTTATGAACTCCCAAAATTTGTTTACAAAATTTAATATGAAAATGTTCGTACAGAAACTGATTTGATAAGCATGTCTTAAACAATTCATCAATATGAAATTCTGTTTCCCCATGAAAACAAAAAGGAAACCAAACTTCTGCTCCATAAGTCAAAACAGGGGTTACTAATGAGTCAAATAAACTCATTATTATAGATGTCTTTAAATTCTGTCCGTGAATTGCTCTTTTAAAGGCGTACAAGGCTTTGTTGCTTTGTTTTACTAGATGTTCTTGAGTTGCTTGAAACTTACCATTCTGATGAAAAATGACACCTAGATATTTATATGTTTCTACTGTTTCAATTACATGTTCTCCACATTTAAAATAAATTGGAATTTTAGGAGGTGATCTCATAAAGACTATTACCTTTGTTTTTGATTTGTTTATCCTTAAACCCCAGTTCGAAATGTACTCTTGCAGTTTATTCAGCTTAGTTTGAAGACCTACTTTGGTTGTTGATAGTAATGCTAGGTCATCAGCAAGGAATTCTATCTGTTGCGGTTATGTACGGCGAATCTTTCTCGTCAATATATTGAACTATATCACTGACATACACGTTAAATAATGTAGGACTTAATGTATTTCCCTGATGCACCCCTCTTTTCACTATGATTTCATCAGTGTGTTTTCCTTGTATTTTTGTAACTACTGTTGCATTCGAATACATGTTTTTAATAACATTATAGGTTTTGCCTGTTATCCCTGTTTTGTTTAGCTTTATAAAAGGAAGGAAATTAATGTGATTGTTTTTCCTTTCTGCTTCGAATCCATTGCTTTGTAATGTATTGTTTTTCTTTGTATGCACCGTACTTGTTTTGGAGGAGGGAATTGATATAGGTTTGTATGTGTGCGTGTAAAACGATTTTTAAGGAATCATGCATTATTTTCCTTGTGTGCGTGTGGTATATATATATATATATATATATATGTATATATATATATATATATATATATATATATTATATATACATATATATATATATATATATATGTGTGTGTGTGTGTGTGTGTGTGTGTGTGTGTGTGTGTGTGTGTGTGTGTGTGTGTGTGTGTGTGTGTAGTTTCTTCTTTTGGTGTGAATATTTTTCAAGTTCATTTTTAATCTTTTCATTTGTACCACATATCTTCTTTAAGTTTTTCCTTGTTCAAATATGACTTTCTCTATTTTTTTCTCCTTTTTAAAATTTTTTAAAAATTTTTTATTTTATTTTATTTTTTAGATGGATGGCTTGATGAAAAAAAGCAATTGTACTGCTTACTCAATGTACCATCTGGAAATAAAAGTTTGACTTTGACTTTGACTTTGACTTATAAGAAGACCCTCATGCCTACCTGTCTACCTTCACTTAGCCTGCCTGTCTGCCTGCAGTTAGCCTACCTGTCTACCTTCACTTAGCCTGCCTGTCTGCCTGCAGTTAGCCTACCTGTCTGCTTGTCTACCTGCACTTAGCCTACCTGTCTACCTTCACTTAGCCTGCCTGTCTGCCTGCAGTTAGCCTACCTGTCTACCTTCACTTAGCCTGCCTGTCTGCCTGCAGTTAGCCTACCTGTCTGCTTGTCTACCTGCACTTAGCCTACCTGTCTACCTTCACTTAGCCTGCCTGTCTGCCTGTCTACCTGCACTTAGCCTACATGTCTGCCTGTCTACCTGCACTTAGCCTACATGTCTGCCTGTCTACCTTCACTTAGCCTACATGTCTGCCTGCAGTTAGCGTACCTGTCTGCCTGTCTACCTTCACTTAGCCTGCCTGTCTGCCTGCAGTTAGCTTACCTGTCTACCTGCACTTAGCCTACATGTCTGCCTGCAGTTAGCCTGCCTGTCTGCCTGTCTACCTCCACCTAGCGTACCTGTCTGCCTTCCTTCACTTAGCCTGCCTGTCTGTCTGCCTGCACTTAGCCTACCTGCCTGCTTGTCTACCTGCCTGCTTGTCTATCTGTCCGCTTGTCTACCTGTCTGCTTGTCTACCTGCAGTTAGCCTGCCTGTCTGCTTCCAATTAGCCTGCCTGTTTGCCTGCACTTAGCCTGCCTGTCTAACTGTCTGCTTGTCTACCTGCACTTAGCCTGCCTGTCTGCTTGTGGTATCATGGAGGAAGAGAAGGATTTCAGTGTCATACATTGTAGATCTTTTTTTTTTTAATCTACAAAAAAAAAAACCACCAAAGAGAACCCCCCACCACCCAATCCTTACACCGACAGAACTATAGAACTATGACAATTTACAAGAAAAAAAACAACCCAAAACCACACACACACAAAACCTCTTCAGATACAAAATGCTGACAATGAAGGGTATGTTAATTCTGTCAGAGCTCCCTGTCACAGCATGGACAGGCAAACAAGAAAGGGGTAGTGGCCAGTCCTACTTAACTTGCACTTGTCACGCTGGCACATAAATACTGCCACAGACACACACTCCCACTCCCTCCTGTGAAAAATGCTGGATGTGCGTGCGCATGCGTGTGTGTGTGTGTACATTCGATTTTGCTGAAACTATAAATTGTTGATTCAGTGTTGATTCTAGGATTTCAAAAAAGGGGGCATTTGCCCCCCTCCCCCCTTTTCTCTTCATAAAAAAGGGGACAAGTAGTAAGTAGTATTTGCTCATAATACCATTAATACTCTGATTTCTGCTATTTTTCAAGAACGAGAAACAAAACAAACAGGATGGTATGTAGGCAGACAGGATTTAATATACACCTTATCATGGCTTATGTATTGCAGCTGGTCTGTAAAATGATTTTCTTACACAGGAAGAGAGAGAGAGGGGGTGGGGGGGGGGGGAGAGAGAAAGGGTGGGGAAGATTGTGGTACATTCAGATGTGGAGGGATGCATACTACATAGATACAGGAGGAGATGCATTGTAAATTGTATACAAGAGAGAGAGAGAGGAGAGAGAGAGAGAGAGAGAGAGAGAGAGAGAGAGAGAGAGAGAGAGAGAGAGAGAGAGAGAGAGAGGTTGGGGAGGGAGGAATGGATGTCAAAAGTCCATTTTGTATTTCCATTCAGAGTTGGAGAACTAGATTTAGATCTAGATGAGAAAAGGGGTTAAAGCCAATATCTAAGTCTCATCTTTTCCTCCAGTCCCATAAAGCAGAGAGAGAGAGAGAGAGAGAGAGAGAGAGAGAGAGAGAGAGAGAGAGAGGAGAGGGGGGGGGGGGGTGTCAAAGTCAATTTTGTATTTCCACTTTCAGAGTTAGATCTAGATGAGAAGAGAGGAGAAAGCCAATATCAAAGTCTTGCCCTCCCCCCTCCCCAAGAGGGAGGGAGGGAGGGAGGGAGGGAGAGGAGAGAGAGAGAGAGAGAGAGGAGAGAGAGAGAGAGAGAGAGAGAGGGAGTGAGAGAGAGAGAGAGAATTTTCTGTTAAAGAAAGACCTAGATCTAGATGAGAAAAGAGGTGAAATCTAATATCAGTCTTGTTATTCCTCCCATGCAGAGAGAGAGAGAGAGAGAGAGGGGGGGGGGGGAGGAGAGAGAGAGAAAGAGAGAGAGTGAGAGAGAGAGAGTAAGAGAGAGAGAGAGAGTAGAGAGAGAGAGAGAGAGAGAGAGAGAGAGAGAGAGAGAGAGAGAGAGAGAGAGAGAGAGAGAGAGAGAGAGGGGGGGGGGGGGGGGTCAAAGTCATCTTTGATATATCCAGCCGATAGTCTACCCTATGCCATCATTGTTGCCAAGCACGGGCTACTTGTCTAGCCAGATCTGAAAAACCGCCTTCAAAACTCTGAGGTCTGCCAGCTTTGAACCCTGCCGGGACGCAGCTTCTTCCACTAACGATCTCTGTCACAATGACATCACTTGTTTCAGGAGTACACGGCTCCTTTGAAAAATGACGTAATGACGTAAATGAGTCGGAAAATGACGTCAGACCAGCCGCTTTGTGACGATTTTGATGACTGTAGGCACTAATCAGTGCATCCTGCTGTCCCTGGGGTATCAACATAATGACCAACGCATGTAGCGCTATTTTGAAACTATACAAACGGCAGTTGCGGGGGCGCACTGTTTGTTCAAATATGCGCTATCCACAGTTTTTTTGCGTCCGTCAGGGCGCACTGGTCACATTATTAATGCGGGAATCCCGCAAGGGCGCACCTAGAATCAACACTGGAGTTGGAAAGAGAGCTAGATCTAGATGAAAAATGAGGCAAGAGCCAAAATCAGTCTTAACCCCCCCCCCCCCCCCCTTACCATAAGAAAGAGAGAGACAGACAGAAAGAGAGAGGTGGGGGAGGGAGGAAGGGATCAAAAGTCCATTTTGTATTTCCATTCAGAGTTGGAGGGAGAACTAGATTTAGATCTAGATGAGAAAAAGGGTTAAATCCAATATCTAAGTCTAATCTTTTCCTCCCATATGGCAGAGAGAGAGAGAGGAGAGAGAGAGGGGGGGGGGGGAGGGGGTGGTCAAAGTCTATTTTGTATTTCCACTTTCAGAGTAAGAGAGAGATCTAGATGAGAAAAGAGGTGAAAGTCAATATCAAAGTTTTGCCCCTCCCCCTCCCCATGAGGGAGGGAGGGAGGGAGGGAGAGAGAGAGGGGAGAAGAGAGAGAGAGAGAGAGAGAGAGAGGAGAGAGAGGAGAGAGAGAGAGAGAGAGAGAGAGAGAGAGAGATTTTCTGTTAAAGAGATATCTAGATCTAGATGAGAAAAGAGGTGAAATCCAATATCAGTCTTGCTTTTCCTCCCATGAAGAGAGAGAGAGAGGGGGGGGAGGGGAGGAGAGAGAGAGAGTGGGGAGGAGAGAGAGAGAGAGAGAGAGAGAGAGAGAGAGAGAGAGAGAGAGAGAGAGAGAGAGAGGAGAGGAGAGAGAGGGGGGGGGGTCAAAGTCATTTTTGATATCCAGCCAATAGTCTACCCTATGCCATCATTATTGTTGCCAAGCACAGGCTACTTGTCTTGCCAGATCTGAAAAACCGCCTTGAAAACTCTTAGGTCTGCCAGCTTTGAACCCTGCTGGGACGTGGCTTCAGGCTTCTTCCACTAACGATCTCTGTCACAATGACGTCACTGTTTCAGGAGTACACGGCTCTTTGAAAAATGACGTAATGATGTAAATGAGTAGGAAAATGACGTCAGACCAGCTGCTTTGTGACGATTGTGATGATTGTAGGTGCTAATCAGTGCATCCTGCTGTCCCTGGGGTATCAACGAAATGACCAACGCATGTAGCGCTATTTTGAAACTATACAAACGGCAGTTGCGGGGGCGCACTGTTTGTTCAAATATGCGCTATCCACAGTTTTTTTGCATCCGTCAGGGCGCACTGGTCACATTATTTTGCGGCAAAGTTGAAAAAAATGCGGGAATCCTGCAAGGGCACACCCTAGAATCAACACTGTTGATTGCTTGTGTGTTGTGTAGGTCGAATGCAAGCGCTTTGATTTATTTTTACAAGATATAGCGCTATATAAATTCCATGTACTTATTATTATTTATTCATTGGTAAGTGCGGTTAAGTAAAAAAAAAAAAAAAATGTGGTGGAGGGGGTACCCTTCTTTTTCATCACTAGAAGTCTTCCAGGCTGATCTCCTACTGAACCCTGCTGAAGGTCAAGGCTGCTTTTATCAAAAACAAGCAGGTCAACCAGCCTCTCCCTCCTGTCTTTCTCATGATGAACAGAGAATGTGGATGATAAGCATTCTTTTTTTTATTTTTTTTTGGGGGGATGATAAGTATTCATGAACGTCTTTTCAAACCGTGCACTTTTTTTTTTTTTACTGTTGTCAACTGTTCCTACCGGCACATACTCTTACAAAAAGCAGAACATGTTTTTCACTTGTCACAAGATGCTCTGCATGCGTTTGCACATGGGGCCTCAGTTTACAGTCTCATCCAAAGGACTTTGACATTTAGCTCAATTTTTTTCATTGAACAGGGAAGAAAAGGTGAGGCTGGGAATCAAACCTGGAACCTCACGGTTTACTTGCTGGCAGGCGAATGTCTTAACCATCCTGCCACCCCCCTTCTTGAATGTAAAAGAAATAAAAGCATTCATAGTTTTATGAATGGAAAGTAAATATCAATCTTCAGCTGAAAAACTGCAGATTAAACATGCAGTTGTAATCTTGCACATTAGGTAGGAACCAAATTTTCTATTCACTTAGTCATTCTGATGGGCTCACCAGTATGCTAAAGTGTGTGTGAGTGTGTGGGGGTGAGGTGTGTGTGTGAGTGTGTAAGTGTGTGTGTGTGTGTGTGTGTGTGTGGTGTGTGTGTGTGTGTGTGTGTGTGTGTGTGTGTGTGTGTGTGTGTGTGTTGTGATGTTTGGGTGTGTGTGTGTGTGTGTGTGTGTGTGTGTGTGTGTGTGTGTGTGTGTGTGTGTGTGTGTGTTGTGTGTGTGTGTGTGTGTGTGTGTGTGTTTGTCTCATTCTTTTTGTTACAGAGAAAAACCTTGACCCATTACAATTTGCGTAGAGGTCTAGAAGGGGTGTCGAAGATGCCAAACTATTCATTTTGAACAAGCTGTACAGCCACTTGGAAACACCTGATTTTCATGCCAGAATATTGTTTGCTGACTTTATCTCAGCTTTCAATACAATGCAGCCTCACATTCTGGATAACAAAATAATTTCAAAATTTGATGTAGACAATCAACTTGTTCAACGGCTGATTGAAGGCCTACTGGAGCTAAATGTTTCTAATACTTAGATCTTCCTATAGATTTCAGAAGATCGGAGTACACTTCTGATAATACCATCATCCATAATCAAGACATTGAAAATGTTTTGAAATACAAATATCTGGGAACTGTTTTTGACAAGTTAAATTGGGATGCTAACACTGACACTACTGTCAAAAAGGGGCAACAACGTGTGTGTTTTCTAAAGAAGCTTAATTCATTTTTTGTTGACAAAAAGATTCTTTCTTTGTTTTACAAGTCTTACATAAAGAGCATTCTAAGTTTTGCTTTCATTTGTTATGTACAATAACTTAAGTATTAAGAACAAGAATGGTCTTCAGAAAATTGTAAGAATCTGCTAAAAAATAATTGGAAAAGAATAAAGAGATCTCAAGTCGTTTTGTAATCAGCAGCTTGTACACAAAGCAACTGCCATTTTGGCCGATCCCTCCCATGCTTTGTTTTCAGAATTTCAATTGTGGCCTTCAGGACGCCATTTTCAATGCCACAACAGCAAAACAAACAGAAAAAGAAATTCCTTTGTGCCAGTAGCTATCCAAGTTCTAAACTCATAATGACACTGACTGTCTTTTTTCCCCACTTCTCTGAATTACTTACCTGATTGCCACTGTTATGAATGTAGCCAATGCATACAGGGTGCATATACATGCTTATGTACTCATAAAATATGTATGTCTTATTTTTGGCTTTATTGATTTTTTGAATTGCTTGTAAATTCATGTCTTTCTAGACAATGGTTTTAAAACATTGTATTTATTGGTGGGTGTGTGGGGTGGGGGCAGGGGGGGGGGGGGGGGGGGCAGGGAAATGGCGTGTGTGTGTGTGTGTGTGTCTGTGTGTCTGTATGCAAGCGTGCATGCATGTATATGTGCGTGTGCAATGCGTGCTATAGTGCATAAATTATAGTGATCATATGTGACGCTCCACCACATAAGGAGTCGCATTGCACCAGATATCAATTTTTAGTCATTGACAAGTTATTAATTTGCAAT
This sequence comes from Stramonita haemastoma, assembly GCA_030674155.1. Lineage (NCBI taxonomy): Eukaryota > Metazoa > Mollusca > Gastropoda > Neogastropoda > Muricidae > Stramonita > Stramonita haemastoma. The sequence continues at coordinate 65,464,289 of CM060324.1, read as the reverse complement.
AAAATCGTTATACAATACAAAAAACAGATTGAAAATCGGACAACTCTGTGCAAAGTTATTACAAATTGAAATGAAAGACTGCAGGATGGGACAAAATGAGAAACGGGCAAGTTTATTTTTGTAACAGGTCGTCAGAATGAGGAATTGGGTATTTTCAAAACACATTTAAAAGCAAAAGGAATAAAAACTATGCCTTAATATTTCATTACAAGGTAGAATAACGGATATAGTTTAATAATCGATCAAAATCTCAAAATTAACAACTTGACCCCCACCTGCCTTTAATGGCTCCTAGCGCAAAATTGGGTAATGTGCGAAGCGACTCATTTCGTGGAGGAGCGTAACATATGTCTTTTCTAGTCAATGGTTTTAATAACATTGTATACATACATTGGTGTGTATGTGTGCGTTTGCATGTGTGCGTGCGCGTGTACAAGTGTGAGTGTTGTGACATTTTTATTTGAAGCTATCATATAATGTTTGAACAAATATGACATGTAACTATCTTGTGTCTTTGATTACAATTCGTATCAATATGCCTGTCAGTATTGTAATTGCCCTTCAGGGATGATTAAAGTGTTTTTGGCTTGACTTGACTTGACTTGTGTTTGTGGTGTGTGTGTTGTCTGTCTGTTCATTCGTTCTTGTATTTAACGTCTGTTCACTATAAGTGATATTAGACGAGAGAAAAAAAAAGAAAAAAAAAGACGTAGCAAATAAAAATAATAGAAAGCATGTGGAAAAAGATTCATGAATCATTTTGGAATTAGAACATTAATGTAACACCTAAAAATGCAAATAGGGAAAACAATATCAAAGAACTTCAAAGAAACTTGAAAACTGGGCTACGTACAAGAGACTCCAAAATAGCAAAAAGAATGTTTTCATCTGACAGAATTACATATACATTTCCTTCAGAAGCATTTTTGCTTAAAAAGTTTTTGGGTAAGAAATCACGAAGCTGTCTGTCTGTCTGTCTGTGTGTCTGTGTGTGCTCATCTTTTTTCCTTTTCCCAACACAGGCCCATCCTCCTCACTGACCTTGTGGCCGGCCCCCCGACCCTGACGACCTCTGTGGGCTGGCAGCACTCCACTGCCCGTGACCGCGTTGGAGGAGCGGTGGGGTGAGACTCCCCTCTGGGGCTTGCGTAACCATAGTCTGAAACCACCCACACTGAGGTTTCACCAACGCTCAAATGACCCGAGCATCCAACGCTCCTGCAAACCACAAACACACTGACCGCTCAACCCAAACGCTCCTGAAATGACACACACTGACTGCTCAATCCAAACGCTCCTGCAAACCACACACACACTGACCGCTCAACCCAAACGCTCCTGAAAATGACAACACACTGACCGCTCAACCAAACGCTCCTGATATCACACACACTGACCGCTCAACCCAAACGCTCCTGAAAATGACACACACACTGACGAGATAGGGGGACGGGATAGCCTAGTGGTCAGAACATTGCGCAGGCAATTTGACGACCCGGGTTCAATTTCCGTTTGAGGGGATTTTTCTCCTGGAGTTAACATCAGTGCTGACTCCACTTTCCCCAAAGCCCTTCGGATGAGACTATAAACCGAGGTCCCGTGTGTGAACGCACGCAGAACATCTTGCACACACGTTAAATTCTGTTCTGCCTTTCATAAGAGTAGGCCATCGTATGCCGGTGGGAACAGATGACATTTACAAAAACTGCATACATACGGGGACTGGATGTAAAAAAGCACAAGAGTGCTTATCCCATTATCCTTGATATAAAAGAATTTTTAAAAAGAATAAATAAATCCTGCTCAAACCCAAACGCTCCTGCAAACCACATACACACTAACCACTCAAACCCAAACCACACACACACTGACCGCTCAAACCCAAACCACACACACACTGACCGCTCAAACCCAAACCACACACACACTGACCGCTCAAACCCAAACCACACACATGACTGCTCAAACCCAAACCACACACACACTGACTGCTCAAACCCAAACCACACACACTGACCACTCAAACCCAAACCACACACACTGACCACTCAAACCCAAACCACACACACTGACCGCTCAAACCCAAACCACACACACTGACCACTCAAACCCAAACCACACACACTGACCGCTCAAACCCAAACCACACACACTGACCGCTCAAACCCAAACCACACACACTGACCACTCAAACCCAAACCACACACACTGACCGCTCAAACCCAAACCACACACACTGACCACTCAAACCCAAACCACACACTGACTGCTCAAACCCAAACGCTCCTGCAAACCACACACACACTGACCGCTCAAACCCAAACGCTCCTGCAAACCACACACAATGACCGCTCAAACCCAAACCACACACACACTGACTGCTCAAACCCAAACGCTCCTGCAAACCACACACACACTGACCGCTCAAACCCAAACGCTCCTGCAAACCACACACAATGACCGCTCAAACCCAAACCACACACACACTGACTGCTCAAACCCAAACGCTCCTGCAAACCACACACACACTGACCGCTCAAACCCAAACGCTCCTGCAAACCACACACAATGACTGCTCAAACCCAAACCACACACACACTGACTGCTCAAACCCAAACCACACACAATGACCGCTCAAACCCAAACCACACACACACTGACTGCTCAAACCCAAACTACACACAATGACCGCTCAAACCCAAACCACACACACACTGACTGCTCAAACCCAAACGCTCCTGCAAACCACACACACACCAACGGTCTCTGGGCTCTCTCACTATCATATACAGGCGTTCAGGGATTTACACAATGAGCATGCATAGTACATTTGGTCACAAAACTGGAATATATCCAAACAATACCCATATGCATAGGTGTCACAAGGTTTTTTGAACATAGATTAATAGATAGATTCACATCAACTATTACAGTTGGTGCAAAATTCTCAGAATATATACCCAACACCTATTACACTTTTGCACAAGCACAGGAGAAGACCACGCACTATGTACATTCGACAAATCCCCAATGTGCCCATGACACACAACGCTCATTTCTCTGAGACAGCTCTTGCCATGGAACCAGGAAGAAGATGACTACTCACCCAATCCATCCCACCAGTCCACAAGGGACACTCCACCAATTCCTCCAGGAGCCAGTTTAGGCAGGTGGGGTTCAGGTTGTCGATTTTGAGATTTTAAATGACTAAAACTATAGCCATTCTTCTACCTTGTACTGAAGTATCAAGGAGTAATTTTGTTTCATTTTGCTTTAGAAGAGTTTTTTTAAAAAAACCACAACAACAACAACAACAACAACAACAACAACAACAACAACCACACACACACACAACACACACACACACACACACACACACACACACACACACACACACACACACACAATCCACCCAAGCCCTCATTCTGACCACTTTTAATGTTGAAAAACTTGTCAATTTCTCATTTTGTACCTAACTTCTTGCAGTCTACCACTTCAGAATTGTCCAATTTTCAATCTGTTAATTGTGTTGACTAGCATTTTCATATTTCATTGCAGATTGAAAACATGTTGACACACTCAAAATTGACCTCTGGTGCACTGCGACTCACTGCTATTTACATGGTAGATTGTCACACACACTACAGTACTCACCCAGAACTCATTATGTGGAGATCTCAAACACGCGACCTACTCACCCGTAACTCATTTCATGGTGGATAGTCACACACACAACACTACTTACCCAGTAACTCACTATTTACAGTAGATAGTCACACACTCTACCTACTCACCCAGTAACTCACTACTACATGGTAGATAGTCCACACACCACTACCACCACTCACCCAGTAACTCACTACTACATGGTAGATGGTCACACACTCTACCTACTCACCCAGTAACTCACTACTACATGGTAGATAGTCACACACACTACCTACTCACCCAGTAACTCACTACTACATGGTAGATGGTCACACCACTACCTACCTACTTATCACACCCAGTACTACATACACTACTACATGGTAGATAGTCACACACACTACACTATAGTCACACACACACTACCTACTCACCCAGTAACTCACTACTACATGGTAGATAGTCACACACTACTACACATATCCACCCACACCCACTGCCTACTCACCCAGTAACTCACTACTAACATGGTAGATAGTCACACACACTACACTATAGTCACAACACGTAACTCCACTGCCTACTCACCCAGTAACTCACTACTACATGGTAGATAGTCACACACACTACACTATAGTCACCCACACTCCACTGCCTACTCACCCAGTAACTCACTACAACATGGTAGATAGTCACACACACTACACTATAGTCACACACTCCACTGCCTACTCACCCAGTAACTCACTACACTCATGGTAGATAGTCACACACACTACACTATAGTCACCACACTCCACTGCCTATCCAGCCCAGTATGGCACTCACTACAACATGTAGAAGTCACCACACTCCACATAGTCACCTCACTGCTAACCGTTCACCTGGACCACTCCAGTACCACTATGCCTACTCACCAGTAACTCACTACACATGGTAGAAGTCACACACACTCCACTATAGTCACACCCTCCACTGCCTACTCACCCAGTAACTCACTACACATGAGAAGTCACCACACTCCATGTCCACCCCACTGCTACTCACCCAGGCCCCTCAGTCCTTGCAGCGCCCAGTTTGGCCTCAGGGCCTGCCTGGTAGTTGAAGTAGGGCTGGTTGATGATGCCACCCATGGCGATGCCATTGATGGCCACTCCTATCAGCACAGTCACGTGATCCAACAGACCTGCACACACACACACACACCACATACATTACATGGTACAACAGATCTGCACACACACACACACACACACACACACACCACACACACACACACACACACACACACACACACACACACCACATACATTACATGGTACAACAGACCTGCACACACACACACACCACATACATTACATGGTACAACAGACCTGCACACACACACACACCACATACATTACATGGTACAACAGACCTGCACACACACACACCCCATACATTACATGGTACAACAGACCTGCACACACAAACACACATACATTACATGGTACAACAGACCTGCACACACAAACACCACATACATTACATGGTACAACAGACCTGCACACACACACACACCACATACATTACATGTACAACAGACCTGCACACACACACACAACACACCACATACAACAATTGATCCAACAGACCTGCACACACACACACACACACACACACACACACACACACACACACACACACACACACACACACACACACACACCCACATACAACAATTGATCCAACAGACCTGCACACACACACAACACAACACACACACACACACACACACACACACACACACACACACACACACGGTCCAACAGACCTGCACACACACACACACACACACACACATACACCACAGTCACTGTACATCACATGGGGTCAACAGATGTCGGTCCCTGGGCTATGGGTTAGTTGGTTTGGTTTGTTTTGTTTTTTAACACAGAGAAAACTTTGGCTCAGTACAGTCTCAAGGGTTGTTCTTCTTAGTCACCACTGTATCAAGTCAATTAATTATCTTTTAATTAAGTTGGCTGGATATACAGTGTAAAAAAACAAAATACCAACCCCCCAAATAACACCCTCCCCCCCAAAAAAAAAAAAGCAAAAGAAAAAAATCTGTTATTGAATGCATTACCAAATTGCGGTGTTTAATAATAATTAAAAAAAAGCGTTTTTGTCACTCAGTTTTTTTCAAACTTCTTAAATCATAAAGTACAATCATTTGTAAACAGTCATTACAATGTCCAAAGTCAGCAACATGACAAGAAGACTAGTGTGACCCTGCATGAAAACAGCTCAAGTTTGATCAATCTTTTTTTTTTCTTCTTTTCAAAAAAAATCTGTAAGTTTTCAAACCAGTCTCAGCAAAAATACCAGACAGACAATACATAAATGAAGCCAATAACCTTAAAAAAAAATTTTTTTTTAGCAAGCATGCATGCTTGCACACACACACACACACTCCAAACTTCTGGCAATCAACAAGTCATGATGGTAGGTATACTTGCAAATCAAACAAACAACATGTTTAGCACTAAATGATGAAAGCAAGTCCAGAAGAAATAGCCACACAGTAGCAACATTTAAAACATCAAAAACAATAAAATATTTTTAAAAGTAAAAGTTTCACTGAATCCTCATAAATTTGAAAAGTCTTTTAAAATGTACACTTTTTTTTCTTTTTTCCCCTGAGGTTTTTTTTTTTCCCCCCTAAAATTGTGTTTCTTTAGTGTATGTACCAAGCTATTGGTTGCCAATGAAAGACTGCCTGAAAATGTCAGTGCAGTGCAGTGCAGTGTTGTGAAGTGTACCAAGCAATTCTCATGAAGTTACAGGAGAAGTGAAGCCGAGTCATCCAGCTACGCAGATAACTGTCTCTCCAGTCTTGAGGGAAAAGCCTATATTATGTCTGTCTTCCTTAGTCAGTGTCCTAGTCTGTGTTGGTGTGGTGGTGGCAGTGATGGTGCTGGTTGCAGTGGGGGGAGGGGTGTCTCAGTCCACTGCACAACTTCTCTTGGACATCCACATCTTCAGCCCGGATTTATCTATGCCTTCATTCTTTTATTTCCTGGAAAATGAGATACCAATTCTTCTGCTTTTAATTTTTTTTTCTTTTTTTACATCCTGTCCCCAAGTGCATGTGGTTGTGTACAGTGTGTCATCTGCTCCCACCAACACACAATGGTCTATTCTTTCGAAAGGCAGAACAGGTTGTAACATGTGTGTAAGATGTTCTGTATGTATTCACATACATGAATTTGGTCTACAGCCTCATCCAAACAACTTTTGGGGATGTGGAGTTGGCACTGATGTTACCTCAGGGGAAAAATACCCACAGGCGCCTGTCTCAGTGGGGGCTTGAACTCAGGCCTTCAGACTGCAAGTGCAGCAGTCTGACTACCACTGTGCCAGGCTATCCCGGGATTTATGATGCCTCTGATTAGTGACAGAGTACATGATTATTACTCTCTCTGGTTCTGTCACACCCAAAGACTTAGGGAAAATCTGGCGGAAGTTACAATAATTACACAGATTTTTTTGGTCATTTTTGTATTGTATCTTTTAAACACATTTAAATCCACTCAAAACAGCACTATTTCTTGAGTTACTTCATACGCTCTCTGACTAGATTTTAGCAAGTAGAAAAAGCTCTAAGACAGTCCCCACAGATACAAAATGTCATTAAAATGGTGCCTAACTTCTTTAGGTTTTTACCATACAGACAAGATCACGGTACATTTTAATGTTGTTATTTTGCACAGCTGAATAAAAAAAAAAAAAAATTAAAAAAAGAAGGCTGAACAGTCAACCAACCTACTCTTACGAAAAGCGGAACAGGATTTAACGTGTGCGCAAGATGTTCTGCATTCAGTGCTGTTGCTGATTTTTCTGCTTTCAGTCAGTGTCAGAATAACATGGCTGGTCTTCCCACTCAAAACTGGGTCAGGTGTGAAAGATGATATGTCTTCTGTCACCTGTGCAAGTTAACTCGGGTAGGAAACCTTGTTAATGTATGAAAAACAATCCCCCCCCCCTTTTTTTTTTCTTTTTACAAGGCCCTCGCTGTTGACTAAAGTCGTCTGTGGCAGTGAGCCATAGACTGATAGAGTTAATTGAAGTGGCCTATTGCAGTGAAAGGGTTAAGACTCCAATCTAACTGAAGTGGCCTATTGCAGTGAAAGGGTTAAGACTCCAATCTATCACCAGTGACACTGACATCAGGCCTGAACACAAAATGCTTGTATGAATACAAAACTGATCATCTCTATAAATATGCACAGGATGTAATCATATATGTACACACCAAAAGTGAACTGCATTAATAACAACAAACCGTACTAGAAATGGATGATGCAAAATGTACATGCCTTTTGGCAGAAATGAACTGTCCTGCACAAAAACAAAGGGGGAAAAAAGGAAAAAAAAGAAAAGAAAAGAAATGCTCATGTTGCAGAATGTCTTTTAAGGTTCCTATGCCCCCACCCCAACCCCCCTTCTCCTTCCTCTCTCTTCACTGCTAAGCCTTCTTGTAGTCCATTACTTCAGAGTATGTCTACTCATTTAATTTAGCACTGCATTTTTGTTCGTTCAGATTGAGCTTTTCTTTGAAATAAATTGATAGGTCTTTTTCCTGGTTCATGCCCCCCCCCTCTTCAACAAATACCCTTCTCTTCACCCCCCCCCCAAATAAAACCGGGTTTTTTCTCCATCCCGTCCCCAGCCCCCCCCTCTGCCCCCCCCCCCCCCCCCCCCCCCCCCCCCCCCCAAAAAAAAAAGCAGTGCTCTTTCAGATGATGTCTTCTTTTAAATCAGAGACAGATAACAGACAAAGTCTGATCTTGCACTAGCTTCAAGATATTTTTTCAGAAAACAGCAATACTAACCAAACAAAAAAAAACATGGATACACAGTGCTGATTTCAACTAGCATGGTAGCGACGAAAGAGGCAATGGAGACAGTCAAATTGAGTTGGGTGAAAAATGTCCTTTTGTTGTCATTCAAGACACTGTCATGGTCACACATTATGCGCAGAAGAAAACCACAACAAAACCTTGCAGGCTAACAACAAACACACAACTATCAACACAACAACCAACATCATTCATAGAATCTCCGCAGTTGCTTTCATCTAAAAGTTAAAAAATCACAACAGAAGGGTTTGTGATGATCATTGTTAAAAAAAAAAAAAAAAAAGAAGCTTCAAGAACTTCAAAAAGAAAAATGTGAACAACTAAAAAACTGATTCATTCACAATTTATACAACCAACAGTAACAAAAATGCTGAGACTCAATAATTTGAACACTGTAATAAATCTAAAGTATCAAAGTCATCTAAAAATAAAATCAGAAATAAAACATTACAGAGAGTAATCCCAGATGGTTAAAAAAAAAAGAAAAAAAAGAAAAGATATGAAATGAAAGAAAGACTGCACACTAATCTTTAGCTTCTCTAGTCCATAACGTGTCAAGTGCTTTACACTCTACTTCACCTTTATAGATGACAGTTACTTAACTATTCGCAATGCTATTAGTACTCATTAAACCCTTCTCTACAACTAATGGCCCTTGTGCCACAGTATTTTCATTTCTAAATCTACCCTGACTTGATTTTTTTTTTGGGGGTGGGGGGGGATGTTAATAATTTATCCGTCTTTTCATTTTTTCTCAATTATTCATTTATTTTACTACACAAAAAGTTTCATTTCAATATCTTACAAATGAAAACAACAGAGGCTTAAACTTGCCAAAACTCAAAAATGAAAAGCACACACTGAATTATAAAGTCCTCAGTATCATTTTAATTGACGCACAATGTTTTCTCTTTTGGTCAAGAACTGGACACTGCTTATAACTTTAAAGAGAAAAAAAGAGGGGGTAGGGGGGTTGAACACAGGAACATGCAAAGTTACCTGGACTGTTGGCCAGAAAAGCTGAAGAAGCAACAAAGAAGAGAAGAACCACTGCTGAACCAACCACATGACACAGAGCACAAGAGAAGAGAAAAGAGAGGCAACAATTGTGGCATTCAGAAGAAGGTGGACACAGATATCTAACCTACCTCCATGTTTAAAAAAAAAAAATTTTAAAAGGAGAGGAGGAGCAGAAGGAAGAGAAGAAGAAGAAGAAGAAGAAGAAGAAGAAGAAGAAAGAAGAAGAAGAAGAAGAAGAAGAAGAAGAAGAAGGGAGAAGAAGAAGAAGAAGAAGAAGAAGAGAAGAAGAGAAGAAGAGAGAGAAGAGAGAAGAGAGAAGAGAGAGAGAGAGAGAGAGAGAGAGAGAGAGAGAGAGAGAGAGAGAGACGAGAAGAAGAGAGAAGGTGAGGTAGGGAGAGACGAAGAGAGAGAGGAAGAGAGGAGAGAGAGAGGAGAGAGAAGAGAAGAGAGAGAGACAGACAGGACAGACAGACAAGACAGAGACAGACAAGACAGACAGAGAGAGGGAGGGAGGAAGAGTGAGGGAGAGAGGGGAGACAAACTGGTGGACAGATAAAAATCATCTTGTTTCAATGAATAATCAGTTATGTAAATGAATTTGTGATTGTTTATTCTATTTTATCTTATCATTTCTTTTAGTAGCAATAAAATCAATGTCTTTGCACTCTGATAACCCCTTACATCAATGGTTAAACTGACATTTACTTGTTTGCCCAGTTTTCTCTCAAAGGCAAAATCTGTCTGAAAGCATACTACTTACTAATAATTAATATGCAAGCACATTTGTATGGAGAAAAAAACCCACCCAACCCACAAGAACATTGTGATTATTCAGAAACACACCTTGTGAATTCATGTGTGTATAGACCAACTCATTCCCAACCAGGCAGATGTGAGAAAAGCATAATGCAATACTGTGTTATTATTTATTTTGGGGTGTTGCTTTATACATTACTCAACTTAAAAGGTAAAGGTGTCGCATAACCTATGGGGTCGTAGGGGAGTGAGATGTCAGAGACCTCAGCTTCTCTAGGGCCAGCATGTTGAGAGCTGCACCCATCTCCTCTCCATCGCTGCTTTGCCTTCTCTGACCATGAGTGCACATGCATTTGTGTGTGTGTGTGTGTGTGTGTGTGTGTGTGTGTGTGTGTGTGTGTGTGTGTGTGTGTAAGTGTAAGTGTGTGTGGTGTGTGTGTGTGTGTGGTGTGTGTGTGTGTGTGTGTGTGTGTGTGGTGAGGAGTGTGTGTGTGTGAGAGTGGTGTGTGTGTGTGTGTGTGTGTGTGGTGTGTGTGTGTGTGTGTGTGTGTGTGTGTGTGTGTGTGTGTGTGTGTGTGTGTGTGAGCGTGTGCGTGTATGTGTGTTTCTGTGTGTATGTATGTGCGCATGCACACTTGCGAGTATGCATGCATGCGTACCCATGCCAAAGCTCCAACTACATACATCAGTAAAAGTGCATCATGTGACATATGTTATGTTAGGCATTCAAGAACTCTAATTTTCTAATGAAACATACATAAGAAGACCAAAACCAAAAAAAAATAAAGACACCAATTCAGAAGCCAGATCTACAAGTCAACAAAAACAATCCAATGACAAATCATGAGAAGGATGTATCCATACCCACAAAACAGACAAAACAAACAAGCAACAAGAAACAAAACCAAGTAATACAGTTGTGGTAAACAAGAACTGAGAGTAAGTCAACAACAGCAACATGAAGGCTGCATGAAGACAGAAAAAAAAAAATCACAAGGTAAAATTCTCAATGTCTTTTGAAAAATGTTCAATGTCCTTACCTTGTGTATATTCTGCGGTACCATCCACTGGATCTACCCATATCACAATCTGAAAAACAAACGATTGATCCATATTATTACAAACTGAAGTGGTATGGGCACGTCGCGAGATCAACAGGGCTTGCCAAGATGATTCTGCAAGGAACTGTGCAAGGGGAGAAGGAGAGGCAGGCAGAGAGAGAGATGGGAGGACAACATCCGATAGTGGACGGGCCTCAGGCTGAGTGACACCCAGAGAAAGGTCGAGGACAGAGGGAAATTGACAGAGCTGGTTGAGAGGTCTTCCAAGGCAACCCTGCGGTCTAAACAGACTAAAAAATAGAAGAAGAAGAAGAAGAAGAAGAAGAAGAAGAAGAAGAAGAAGAGAAGAAGAAGAAGAAGAATTACTATCTAAACACTCAATCAATCCATATTAAAAACAAACAATTGATCCACATTATCACTATCTAAACACTCAATCAATCATATTAAAAACAAACGATTGATCCATATTATTACTATCTAAACACTCAATCAATCCATATTAAAAACAAACGATTGATCCATATTATTACTATCTGAACATTCAATCAATCCATATTAAAAACAAATGATTGATTCATATTATCACTATCTGAACACTCAATCAATCCATATTAAAAACAAACGATTGATCCACATTATCACTATCTAAACACTCAATCAATCCATATTAAAAACAAACAATTGATCCATATTATTACTATCTAAACACTCAATCAATCATATTAAAAACAAACGATTGATCCATATTATTACTATCTAAACACTCAATCAATCATATCAAAAACAAATGATTGATCCATATTATTACTATCTGAACACTCAATCAATCATATTAAAAACAAATGATTGATCCATATTATTACTTTCTGAACACTCAATCAATCCATATTAAAAACAAACAATTGATCCATATTATTACTATCTAAACACTCAATCAATCATATTAAAAACAAACGATTGATCCATATTATTACTATCTAAACACTCAATCAATCATATTAAAAACAAATGATTGATCCATATTATTACTATCTAAACACTCAATCAATCATATTAAAAACAAATGATTGATCCATATTATTACTATCTAAACACTCAATCAATCATATTAAAAACAAATGATTGATCCATATTATTACTATCTAAACACTCAATCAATCATATTAAAAACAAATGATTGATCCATATTATTACTATCTTAACACTCAATCAATCATATTAAGAACAAACGATTGATCCATATTATTACTTTCTGAACACTCAATCAATCCATATAAAAAACAAAGTTAGTTAAAGTCTGTCCCAAGCCTAAGGCTCATCAGGCCGGTGCTTATCCCGGTTTCTGTGGCGCTAAGCGACTGAGAGTCATAGACTCCCCCCTGGATAGGACGCCAGTCTATCGCAGGGTTAACCCCCCAACACAAGGTTGGTACCCCTTTTACACCTGGGTGGGGTGAGAAAATAGCCGTAAAGTGCCTTTTCCAAGGGCACAACGCCATAGCCGACAGCTGGGATCGAACCCGCAACCTTTAGATTACGAGTCCAACGCCCTAACCACTCGACTACCGCGGCGGCATAAAAAACAAACAATTGATCCATATTATTACTATCTAAACACTCAATCAATCATATTAAAAACAAACGATTGATCCATATTTATTACTATCTAAACACTCAATCAATCATATTAAAAACAAATGATTGATCCATATTATTACTATCTAAACACTCAATCAATCATATTAAAAAACAAATGATTGATCCATATTATTACTTTCTGAACACTCAATCAATCATATTAAAAACAAACGATTGATCCATATTATTACTTTCTGAACACTCAATCAATCATACAGGGGGCGGATAGCCTAGTGGTCAGAACATTGCGCTGGCAATTTGAAGACCCGGGTTCGAGTCCGGTCGAGGAAATTTTCTTCCTGGAGTTAACATCAGTGCTGACTCCACTCTCCCCAAAAGTCCTTCGGATGAGACTTTAAACCGAGGCCCCGTGTGCGAACGCACGCAGAACATCTTGCGCACACGTTAAATCCTGTTCCGCTTTTCGTAAGAGTAGGCCATCGTGTGCCGGTGGGAACAGATGACAATATTTACAAAACTGCATACACACGGGGACCGGATGAAAAAAAGCACATGATTGCTTACTCTGTTATCCTCGATATAAAAGAATAAATAAATAAATAAATAAATAAAATAAATATTAAAAACAAATGATTGATCCATATTATTACTATCTAAACACTCAATCAATCATATTAAAAACAAATGATTGATCCATATTATTACTATCTAAACACTCAATCAATCATATTAAAAACAAATGATTGATCCATATTATTACTATCTAAACACTCAATCAATCATATTAAAAACAAACGATTGATCCATATTATTACTTTCTGAACACTCAATCAATCCATATTATAACAAAAAGGGTGGCAGGACGGGGTTAAGACTTTCGCCTGCCAACAAGTAAACCGTGAGGTTCTGGGTTCGGTTACCAGCCTCGCCCTTTCTTCCCAGTTTAAACCCCCACCCCCAAAAAAAAAATCCAAATTGAATGTCAAAGTCCTCTGGATGAGACAATAAACAGAGGCCCCATAAGCAAATGCACACAGAACATCTTGCACACACATTAAAAACGCATTCCCCCTTTAGGAAGAGTAGGCAATTATGTGGCGGTAGGAATGAATGACAACAAAAACAACAATATCAGCATGCACGAAGGTGTTGTGTTTAGACACCATCCCCAATGCAGAATGCGGCTACCTAAATGGTGGTTGGGGGAAGGGGGGGAGGGAACAGTTGCAAACACAGAAATCTCACTAGTGGTAGACCTTGGCATTCTAGCCAAGGACAAAACCACAAATCCATATTATACACCCTGCAGGCATGCTGCCTCTTTGGCTCACTGACACTGGAATAGTTGACAGCAGCAACAACAACAACAACAACAACAACAAGCACACAGTGCAGCCCTGTCCAGCTGACACTGGAATAGTTGACAGCAACAACACACAGTGCAGCCCTGTCCAGCTGACACTGGAATAGTTGACAACAACAACAATAACAACAAGCACACAGTGCAGCCCTGTCCAGCTGACACTGGAATAGTTGACAGCAACAACACAGTGCAGCCCTGTCCAGCTGACACTGGAATAGTTGACAACAACAACAACAACAACAACAACAACAACAACAACAACAACAAAGCACACAGTGCAGCCCTGTCCAGCTGACACTGGAATAGTTGACAGCAACAACACAGTGCAGCCCTGTCCAGCTGACACTGGAATAGTTGACAACAACAACAACAACAACAAGCACACAGTGCAGCCCTGTCCAGCTGACACTGGAATAGTTGACAGCAACAACACAGTGCAGCCCTGTCCAGCTGACACTGGAATAGTTGACAACAACAACAACAACAAGCACACAGTGCAGCCCTGTCCAGCTGACACTGGAATAGTTGACAACAACAACAACAACAACAAGCACACAGTGCAGCCCTGTCCAGCTGACATTGGAATAGTTGACAGCAACAACACAGTGCAGCCCTGTCCAGCTGACACTGGAATAGTTGACAACAACAACAACAACAACAAGCACACAGTGCAGCCCTGTCCAGCTGACACTGGAATAGTTGACAGCAACAACACAGTGCAGCCCTGTCCAGCTGACACTGGAATAGTTGACAACAACAACAACAACAACAAGCACACAGTGCAGCCCTGTCCAGCTGACACTGGAATAGTTGACAACAACAACAACAACAACAAGCACACAGTGCAGCCCTGTCCAGCTGACACTGGAATAGTTGACAGCAACAACAACAACAACAAGCACACAGTGCAGCCCTGTCCAGCTGACACTGGAATAGTTGACAACAACAACAACAACAAGCACACAGTGCAGCCCTGTCCAGCTGACACTGGAATAGTTGACAACAACAACAACAACAAGCACACAGTGCAGCCCTGTCCAGCTGACACTGGAATAGTTGACAACAACAACAACAACAACAAGCACACAGTGCAGCCCTGTCCAGCTGACACTGGAATAGTTTTACAACAACAAGACAGGGTTTGCAATAACCGGTATATTGTCGGTATTTTACCGATTGTAAACAGGGAATACCGAAATTTTTGAAGCAGCCAGTACCCCGTACTGATTCTGTTTGCCTGTGACCGATTAGATTTCCGTCTAAAAAAAAAAGTCTCAAGTGACATTTTCTGACAGTCTGTCATGCACCTGAGCTTATGCACCCACCCCTTCCTACAAACTCTTATCTTTGGGCCAACCTCATTAGCGCACAGAACAGCAAGCTTTACTGTAAAAGAATAGAGCTTCGTGCTCTTCTCGGCATGACAGTGGCTTCCATTCACAATGAGTAAATGGGGCCTAGGCCTAGAGGGTCTATGACTAGGCCTATGAATTTGCCCGCTGCTTTTAGAGAGAAAAGTCGAAAATGGCAGAAAAAAATCAGAGGTCGCTTTTTTCTTTCTTTACAAAACCCTCAGCCCCCAAACGATCCAGAGAAGAAGATGCAAGTGAAAGCTGTAGCACTAGTGCCAGTTTGGATGCTTTTCTGGTTCAGCCTCACTGAAGAGTTTCATTTTGTTCACAGCATGTACCAGATTTTATTTTCTGGGGACCGATTTTGGGGGAGTTGGTCAAGATATCTCTGAAATGGCAACTCGCAGTACCGGTTTTTAAAAATCCTAGCGCAAACCCTGCAAGAAGCACCGAGTGCAGCCCTGTCCAGAAGTCTTAACTCTCAGAGGACAACAGCTATCTGCTATTGTGAAGTTGCTGTTTGCAGATTTTTCATGCGGCAGCCACACTGATACTATGACTAGTTCGGCTTAACTTAGCTTCATGAGCCTATCCATGGTTGAATGCAGAGCGTTGTCGGGTGATTCCATGTGTTCCTAACTCTTAATACGAGGTTGCAGAGAGTAATTGACATGGAGTAGCGACATGGAGTACAAAATTAAGAGTATTTTCTTCAGGCTAGTCAAAGCTCAAATATTAATTAAAGTGAGAGCTTCAATCTTTTGGTATGTACTAACCCAGCATGTTATTCATAAGTTCAGAACATTTCCTTTTCTTACTATATGTTTTGTATTTTTTAGGATTTTTTTTTTACAAACCATTACAAATGGGCCGCCTGAGGGGGAAAGCAAGGGAGAGACCTGGCTGTCCCGAGTGAGTTAAAGCAACGTGCTCTTCCATAGCATCGTCACTCTTAATAATCCTCCTCCACACTTATCATTATCAGTACTATAGAAAAAAAAACTGTCTCTGATGTGATGGCCCCATAATAACTCTGGTCTCATGATGACCTCAGTTGAGGTTTCCTGCACACCTCCACACGAAGTCTGAGAATTCCCAGAAAAGGACTGTTGGAGGAGCACTGTGAAGACTGCTGCCCCTGGTGAAGTTTCTCCCTCTTGCTTTGCCACTTAAAGCTATTCTTGTCACCACATTCTTCTTCTTCATCGTCAGACATTCACACAGCTGCTATTGAGCATCTGACGAGTCAGGCCCAGCACATCAGACTTTGGTATGGTAGAGAAATGTTATATATATATATCTGTTAAGTCTGTCTGGGAAAAGGGCAGGAGAATGGACCAAGAAGGCAGAAAATAGATGAGAAGGAGATAACAGGAAGAAAAAGAGCAAGGCAGAAACAAAGAGAGGGACTGAAAAGAAGGAATTCTTAGCACAGAATTTCCAGAAGGTGGGGATACTGTTTTCAGGTCCCTGGAATCCCCATAGGGAATTATCCCCATATAGGGAGCTTAGCAGGTGGCCTTAGATCTCAACGAGCACCACTGAAGTAACCCAGCAGAGGTGCAGAGTCTTTCTGACTGGTGTTCTCACAGCAGCTTTAACACTGATAACTACAGCTCTCTATGACCTTAGGACTCTTGCAGGTAGTAACTGGACAAGCCTGGACCTAACTGTGGAGACACTCAGAATCCACTGGAAGTGGTATGCCAACAAAATAACACAACAAAAACTACAATAAACCAATGGAAAAAACAACAAGAAAACAGTCCACAATGACAAAAAAATAGAGCAAAACCAATCTGCCTGCCTGCCTGCCTGCCTGCCTGTCTGATGGTCTGTCTTGTTGGAAATGAAGGCTCCATTCACAGGCCCTGTGAATATTTAAATCCCCTGAAACTATACTCAACAACACTATACTCAACAACACTATACTCAACAACACTCACATCTTCATCTTTGACACTGAGCAAGCTGGAGGGGCAGGTCTGTTTCAGAACTTCGGCGTCCATCTCTTTCTCTATCAGTTCATCCGGAACACAGTCTGTGGGGTCCAATTCCTGCACACAAAAAGAAAGGAAAATAAAGGAATAGATAACTCAACAACATCTAAAAGACAAACAGGTTTTCAAAATATCAATCTGAAGAGAAAATGAAGAGCACTGCATGAAGAATAAAAAGCAGACTTGGGGCAGAAAAGAAAAGAAAAAGAAAAGAAGGAAATAATAAAAAAAAGTTCAGTATATTAAAAAATTTTAAAGTGTAGAAAAACAACAAGAAGACTAAACAATGCATCAGAAGATTTCAACAAAAAAGAGAAATAACAAAGACATGAAACAAATGAAAATTAAAACACACTGAAAAAAAACAAATAACATTATGTACAGATAGCCACAAGTGTAAATACTCGTCTTCTTCAGAAAACAAACAAGTCAATCAATGGTTCCTCCTGTGGGGATGCCTGGGGCCTGTCAGTATACACAGCATCCCCACCTTCTGCAAATTTTCTCTTAAGCCAAAGTCGGATGTATTGGGCCTGACTTGTGTGATCCATTTTCACTCATATAACAGAAAACCATAGCTGCTGTCTGAGCATTCGACAAAGAAGAAAAACAAAGTTACAATGACTTTTCTCTAGACCATTAAGCCACCAGAGATGGTCTGGGTGCTAGTCTTTCTGATCAGACAGTCAACTGAGATATATGTGCAATTACTGAGGAAGCACATGTGAAAGAAACCACAGCAAAAGTAAGATGTCTGAGGCAAAATTCTGTGAGGAAAAAGCCATTCTCAGATTTTATTTTTTAAAAAAAAAAAGAAAACAAATCATATGCTATTCATTCTGTACAGCCCACGAGAGGAGCTGGAAGGATATGCCATTACTTTTCCCAGACACATCTGACAGTGTAAAGTGAATGAGAGAAGAAGAAGATACGTTACTGACTAGTATCATAACACTTTCTGGCAAAGAAATTGCTGTGACAATATAATGTAACACAACACTATTCACACACACACACACACACACACACACACACACACACACACACACACACACACACACACACACACACACACACATACCCCTAACAATACAATGCAATGAAGAAAAAAACATACAAGACAATGTAACATAACAGAAAATAACACAATTTACACAACAGCACAAAACAACATAGAACAAGACACATACAACACACTATCATGAAAGGCAACAATAATGAGCCATAAAACACAATACAGCATCACACAACTTAACACAAAACTGCTGGAAAGTAGACTGTTATTTATCTGGTGTTGGGGGGGGGGGGGGTGACACAGTCTCTTAACAATTTTTTTCTTAGTTCAGAACCCCCAATACAGGAAATAAGTACAAGAAGTAATGCTTATATGAGTACTCTAACATCCATATAATATTAATTATACAAGAATGGGCTGCAGCTGAACAAACTTGTGTCAATCTGACTTTAGTTTCATTGACATAAAGGAGTCATAATATGAACTCACCCAATCATTCTTTCTCTCTTTTCTAAACGGTGAAAGACTCCCTTTGATTTAAAAAAAAAAAATTAATAACGATCTACACAACTCATGATTTCAACCAATCAACTTTTAAGAGGAGGCTGGCTGGGGAGGAAGGTGGGGGACATATATATTCACTTCACACAAATGAAAAAAAAATAAAAAATTAAATAAAAACAAACAAAAAAAACCCACTCCACACAAATGAGTTCTATCAAAATACACACCAGCCCATTACCTTTTACATTTTTTATCTGTGTTGTCTACTTTTGGAAGGAACACAGACTGACATATTCATTTTACATAAAAGAGTCACAGTGTTGATTCTAGGATTTCAAAAAAAGGGGACCAAGATACCCCTAAAATGAAAAAAGGGGCCCTTGCCCCCCCCCCCCCCCCCCCCCCCCCCCCCCCTCTCATCAAAAAGGGGAACATGAAGCATTTGCTTAGAGAAGCCTTAGTACTCTAATTTCTGCTACTTTTCAAGGAAGAAAAAGAAACATGCAGGTATGTAGGCACACAGAATTAAAAATTCACCTTACATGTTGCAGTTAATCTGTAGGATGTATTCTTCTGAGAGAGAGAGAGGGAGAGAGAGAGAGAGAGAGAGAGAGAGAGAGAGAGAGAGAGAGAGAGAGAGAGAGAGGAGAGAGAGAGAGAGAGAGAGAGAGACAGACAGACAGACAGACAGACAGACAGACAGACAGACAGACAGACAGAGACAGAGACAGAGACAAAGAGAGACAGAAACAGAGACAGAGAGAGAGACAGAGAGAGAGAGAGGGGGGGGGGGACCCAACTAATGGAAATCTTTTTGAAGATGTTCACCCTAACTGCCTCCTGGTGATCAGCAGTATTTTTCTTTGTGATGCTTAATTAAGTGCTGCTCTGTAATTGGCACAACCTCCTTCAGTGAAGGCATTGTTCTTTAACAGTTTGATACGCCACATGCCATCATCACTGTTCTCAAGCCAGGGCCACTTGTCTAACCCAGATTTGCAAAACCATCTTGAAAACTCTCTTCCGTCTACGATGTGGCTTCTTCTGCTATCTCCTGAGCAATCTCTGTCCCAATTGCATCACTTGTTCAGGGTTCGCGATAACCGGTAATTGTCGGTATTTTACCGATTGTAAACAGGGAATACCGAAAATTTTCGAAGCAGCCGGTACCGCGTACCGGTTCTGTTTGCCTGTGACCGATTAGATTTCCGTCTCAAAAAAAAAAAGTCTGAAGTGACGTTTTCTGACAGTCTGTCATGGGCCTGTACTGTGCTTACCGCACCTACCCCTTCCCACCCCTTCCGACGAACATCTTTAGCGCCAGCCTCATTAGCCTAGCACGCAGAACAGCAAGCTTTACTGTGAAAGAATAGAGCTTCGCGCTCTTCTCGGCATGACAGCAACTTCCATTCACATTGAGTAAATGGAGCCTAGATTTATTTATTCTGTATTCTTTTAATCTTTTATATCGAGGATAATGGAATAAGCACTCCTGTGCTTTTTCACATCCAGTCCCCGTGTGTATGCAGTTTTGTAAATGTAATCCTTCCCACCGGCACACGACGGCCTGCTCTTACGAAAAGCGAAAAGCGAGGGTCTATGACTATGAATTTGCGCGTTGCTTTCAGAGAGAAGAGTCGAAAACCAAATCTAAAATGAACAAAGATCTAGATGAGCGCTAAGCATAGAAACAAGAAAGAAGAATATAAGTCACACGAATGATGCCATGCAAAACAACAGACTGACACGGACAGTGGCACAGGCGCTAGAAAAAAAATCCTATTTCCTTCGTGGCTTCATGCCCAAGAAGCGAGTGGCAGCAAGCAGCACGGCAGTCAAAGTCTGAGAGATTCACGTTCAATTTAGATTTAGTTTTGCTGCCCAACAATACCCCCCTCCCCACCCCCTCACTGATTAGTTTCGTTTTGTTCACAGTACGTACCGGATTTTATTTTCTGGGGACCGATTTTGGGGGAGTTGGTCAAGATGTCTCTGAAATGGCAACTCGCAGTACCGGTTTTAAAAAATCCTAGCGCGAACCCTGTTGTTTCTGGAGTACAAGGCTTCTTGGAAGATGAAATAAACCAATAGGAAAACAGTATCGCATGAGCCCACTTCATTGAGCACTACAACCACTTGTGGGGGCTAATCTCTAAGTCTTGCTGTCCCTGGGTATCTACATAATGACTGCCATGGGCAGGAACCGTGATAAAGTTGAACTGACAATGACAAACAACATTTTATGTGATTGGTCGAAAGAGAGGCACTTAGCCAGTCAGAAGCACCGACAGAAAACTTTGGCAGATGCAGCACTTAATTCTAGAGATGATAAAAACGGTGGTTGTGAAGGCACACTGTTCGTTCAAATACATGTTGTCCAGGCTTTTTTTGCAAATGTTAGAGCACACAGGTCCCATTATTTGGTCTCAAAGTTGAAAAAATAAAGCAAAATTCTTGCAAGGGCGCACCCTAGAATCAACACTGGAGTTATAGATCTATCATAATACACACCAACCAATTACCTTTTAATTCATCTATCTGTTTGTCTATTTTGAAAAGGGAGACAGACTGATATTTTCTTGACACAAGTGAGTCCTAAACCCTCTTAGTCCCGACCCAGGATTTGCTGGGAATAACTAATTGCCCTCTCTGAATCCTGACCCAGGATTTGCCGGGATTTACACACAGTAGTTTTCCATCACGCTGTGACCTTCACCGATTGCTGCCACATGCCGAAGCTCTATCAGGCCAGAGGCACAGAGCCTGTGGTGAGATTCTGGAAGTAATTATAGCTGCTGGTAGATATAATGGAGGAAAAGGCCAGCGAGCATGTGTGCCTGACCTGATTTCGTGATGGAATGCGAAATCTAGGGGTAATTTGTGTTCAGAGAATCCGAATGCAAGAGGGTTAAGTCACTCAGTCCATGCTTACCTCCTCTCCCTTGATGGTCACCTAGACGGTTAAGTCAGTGTATTACTGGTCACTACAAGTCATAATTCTAAGACTCCGCACTAGGCACAACAGGCTAAACCACCATATGTCCAGAAAGCTGAAACTTGCTCCTTCTCCCCTGTGTGCCTGTGGTAAAGAAAACCAGACAGGCAAGCACATCCTTAAAAGGTGTACGCTATTCAGCGACCTGAGGAAGAAAGTGTGGCCGACGGAGATAACCCTACAGACCAAACTGTACGGCCCATGAGAGGAGCTTGAAAGGACATGCCATTATTTTTCCCAGACACATCTGACAGTGTAAAGTGAACAAGAGAAGAAGAAGAAGACAGGTCACTCAGTCACAATGCTTGCCTCCTCTCCCTTGATGGTCACTAAGTCAGTGTATCCTTCGGATGAGACTTTAAACCGAGGCCCCGTGTGCGAACGCACGCAGAACATCTTGCGCACACGTTAAATCCTGTTCCGCTTTTCGTAAGAGTAGGCCATCGTGTGCCGTTGTGAACAGATGACAATATTTACAAAACTGCATACACACGGGGACCGGATGAAAAAAAGCACATAATTGCTTATTCTGTTATCCTCGATATAAAAGAATAAATAAATAAATAAATAAATAAATAAATAAATAAATAAATATCACTGGTCACTCAGTCACAATGCTTACCTCCTATCACTGGTCACTCAGTCACAATGCTTACCTCCTCTCCCTTGATGGTCACTAAGTCAGTGTATCACTGGTCACTCAGTCACAATGCTTACCTCCTCTCCCTTGATGGTCACCTTGGGGAACTGCTTGTGCAGGGAGGCGATGATGGAGCGCTGGGCCGTGCGGTCAGCTTCTGTCTGGAAATCATTCTTGCCCTGCACACACACATGGGATATATATATATATATATATGTATACACACATTCATAGCATGATGCAACCACCAATGTTAAACAGCACTGGTGTTTTTATCATTTTATCTCTTCTTTTATTTCAAGGATAATGGAATAAGCACGCATGTGCTTTTTTACAGCCAGTCCCCATGTGTATGCAGTTTCAATGGTCTACTCTTCGGAAGTTAGAACAGGTTTTAACATGTGCGCAAAATGTTCTCTGTGTGTGTGTGGTGTGTGTGTGTGTGTGTGTGTGTGTGGTGTGTGTGTGTGTGTGTGTGTGTGTGTGTATGTATGTATGTGTGTGTGTGTGTGTGTGTGTGTGACTGTGTGTGTGTGCGAGCACACTTATGCATGTTAGTGTGTGTGTGCGCATCATGTGTGCATGCGTGTGTGCATGTGTGTGTGCAAGCACACACAACTGCCAACACTCACAAGAGGAGGAGGAGAGATAGTCACAGAGAGACAGACAGACAGTCAGATAGACAGAGAGAGAGAGAGAGAGAGAGGGGGGGGGGGGGCAGACTAACACTGAAATAAAGAGAAAGACAGAGAGAGGTTGATACACAGGCAATGAGAGACACGAGACAAGAGAGATACAGGAAACAGAGAAAGTAGGATCCACCAATTTTAATGTAACAGCAAGGCCACCCACCACCCATGTAATTGAGGGTTAACATGATGCACACATATCAAGCAAAGAAAATAAGCTTTCCATGGGCTAAAGCAAAATAAGTACTATTATTCTGCAGCATGCTTTTTGATAAGCTTAGTTATACTGTAACAAAATTGAATATATTCACACGGGGGACGGGATAGCCTAGTGGTCAGAACATTGCGCTGGCAACTTGATGACCCAATTCCATTTGGAGGGGATTTTTCCCCTGGAGTTAACATCAGTGCTGACTCCACTCTCCCCAAAAGTCTTTCGGATGAGACTGTAAACCGAGGCCCTGTGTGCAAACGCTCGCAGAACATCTTGCGCACACGTTAAATCCTGTTCCACTTTTCGTAAGAGTAGGCCACTGTGTGCCGGTGGGAACAGATGACAATATTTACACAACTGCATACACACGGGGACTGGATTAAAAAAAAAAGCACACGAGTGCTTATCTCATTATCCTCGATATAAAAGAATGAAAAAAAAAATAATAATAACCTTATTCTGTCTCAAAACATACAATAAGCATGGCAACATCTGTGGTAATGATAATACCATCAGTTTGCAGCTAAGCTGTATGACAACCACTGTCTTCTGCTTCTTACATCGGCATATACTGGACAAACAATCAATAGATCTATACCATTCATTCTACAACAGATGCCATTCATTCTACAATCTGTCAGCTACACAGAGGACAACCTTTCCAACCATCTTTGTATGGTTGACTGATTAACTTTGAGTTCATTTACACCAAAGCAGAGCTTAATGGCTGTTTGGAATATATACTGGATAAACAATAAATACATGTATGCAATGCACTGTACAATCTGTCACAAAAAGGACAATTTTTCGAAACATCTAGAGCTCTTTAACTGACTTTAAGTTCATTGATAGCACCAAAGCAAAACTGAACAGAAGCTGGTCCAAATAATACTTTTCAGACTGCAATAAAAGATTTAAAAGGATACCTTTCACGTTGACCATTGACTATGTTTAAATTGTCCATGCCACTTTCGTTATTATAAACACAACACTATGCTTTGCTGAAATACAATCTTTTCTCATCCATAAAACTGCTCTTTATCCAGAGGGACTGGGAACAGGATAGCCTAATAGTGATGCCATGGTCAGAGCATTACACTGGCAGTTTGACGCCACTGGATCAAGCCCAGGTTCCAGCCACCACCCAGACACCTGTTCAAAGGAGTTTTTCCTCTGGAGTTAACATCAGCACAGACTCCACAGTCCTGACAGTCCTTCAAATGAGACTGTAGACCAAGGTCCCCTGTGTGAACACACGTGAAACATCTTGCACATGTGAAAACCTGTTCTGCCGTATTGAAGAGTAAGCCATTCATGGAGGTAAGAATGGATAAGCCAAAACAACCCCAAACCAAGGAGAAAAAATCACAGACGCATGCACACTGTTGTCATGTTTCAAAATCCTCCCTGAAGGCGGAATGCAGCTACTTTAATTGTGGGCACAAACCCTTGTACAAATCTCACCACTGCTGCCCCTCTGAGTTTCAGCCAAGCAATAACAACAACAACAACAAAAACCCAAACCAAAAACCCTCACACACACACTGTTGCTGAGTACAATAAAGTTTTCCCTTAATTCCCAACAAAAGTGGACAGAAAACAAAAGATCAAATTTCAGAGAAGCAAGCTGATTTCACACAAAATGTTTCTAAAATGGAATGATCTTTTCACCCTATTTTCATCAGGATCTATTTTTTAAAATATCATTATGACCCAGAGAAGCTAGTAAGCATTTTCTGCAAGGAACAAGAACTGACAAGGCCACACCATGTTCCCTCCACGTCCACATCACTAGCTGTCTAAAACAATTGTGGAAGAGAGGACCTCTCAGACCTTGTTTCACAACAAACTATATTATATATCCAGGTGTTTGTTTCTTAAAAAAAAAAAGTAATTGTCTATCTGATTAAGATAAAAATCCATAATAAAGATGTTTAAAATAGAATTCTATGTTCTAAGTTTGGTCATAAAAATAGAAACAAAACAAACACACAAAAAATCTTGAATAACCAGAGAATAAAAGAAAGATGATGACACAGCTAAAGACAGAAAAAACACACTAAAAGACAGGACAGATGGTAGAGGGAGACAGAGACAGAGGTGAGAGAGAGACAGAGAGAGAGACAGAGACAGAGAGAGATCCACAGACATGCAGCAGGCACAGAAATGCAAACACACACACAAAAAATGCAAAGCAAAGGGAAAAAAAGTTTCTCAGTGCCTACCTTCACCACCACCCCTAAATCGCCCACTTTCATGATGTCTCTGATAATTCCAGCAGCTTTTTCAGAAACAACACATGATGCGGCCAGAATCCGCATGATCAGTGGCGCTTTCTCTGATGCCATGGTGAGGTTGACAACGCCTTACTTACACAAGGTACAGGTCTCCACTCTTCCAGTTCTATGTCCTGATTCTTTCTCTGCTCTAGAGACTTTCTCTTCCACTATTAAGCTAACAGTTCAATGTCCAGATTCTTTCTCTGCTAGACTTTCTCTTCCACTATTAAGCTAACAGTTCACACTCCAATTACAGTAAGAGATGCTCAGATTGTTTTTGCGTTTTCTTGTTTTACCAATTATTTTCTGATTGAAATGGATTCCGATCTTTTCCACTTTGAAACTGACAGTCAAAAGGGGTGGGGTGGGTTTGTGTGTGTGTGTGTGTGTGTGTGTGGTGTGTGTGTGTGTGTGTGTGTGTGTGTGTGTGTGTGTGTGTGTGTGAGTGTGTGAGTGAGTGAGTGAGTTTTATTTATTTATTTATTTATTTATTATTTTATATCGAGGATAACAGAATAAGCAATCATGTGCTTTTTTTCATCCGGTCCCCGTGTGTATGCAGTTTTGTAAATATTGTCATCTGTTCCCACCGGCACACGATGGCCTACTCTTACGAAAAGCGGAACAGGATTTAACGTGTGCACAAGATATTCTGCGTGCGTTCGCACACAGGGCCTCGGTTTAAAGTCTCATCCGAAGGACTTTTGGGGAGAGTGGAGTCAGCACTGATGTTAACTCCAGGAAGAAAATTTCCTCGACCAGACTCGAACCCGGGTCTTCAAATTGCCAGCGCAATGTTCTGACCACTAGGCTATCCTCCCCCTGTGAGTGAGTGAGTGAGTGAGTGAGTGAGTGAGTGAGTGAGTGAGTGAGTGTGTGTGTGTGAGTGTATGTGTGTGAGTGTGTGTGTGTGTGTGTGTGTGTGTGTGTGTGTGTGTGTGTGTGTGTGGTGTGTGTGTGGTGTGTGTGTGTGTTTTGTTTTTTTGTTTGTTTAATGTCCTTCACTACTTGGTGATATAGACCCACCCGCATTCAAACCCTCCTCTCTCTCTCTCTCTCTCTCTCTCTCTCTCTCTCTCTCTCTCTCTCTTCTCTCTCTCTCTCTCTCTCTAAACCTCAACAACTGATGTTATGAACTGCTGAGAGTCATTTAAAACTTCTTGAACAGTGGCACATCTTTTTTTAATATCCAGTCCTCTTCTTCTAAATAGGTCAATAAGAATTGGGCAATCAAACAATAAATGGTGGATTGGAAGAGGCTGAGAACAGCAACATGGCACATTTTTAGAATATTTGGTATTTCATGCATTTAACCTCAGTTTATACAGTAAAATTTCTAGTTTACGAGAACAAGAAATACGTTTAAAATGTGATGTTTTCATTTTGGAATGCGTTCTATTTATCAATTTAGCATTAATTTCATACGACGACAATACAAGATTGGAATCCAATGTTCCAATGCTACAATCAGAGGCACCTTGTTTTGCTAAAGAATCAACCAACTCATTCCAATAAATTCCACAGTGAGAAAGGACCCAACAAAAAGTTATTTGGATGCCTCTGCTTGCAATACAATCTTTCTGCGTTGATTCAAAAGCAGTATTGATGGCACTAAAGAACTGGCAGGGGAAAATAAGGGCAGATGTTATATTTGAGATTAAATTTTTGTTACATTGTGTGTGTGTGTGTGTGTGTGTGTGTGTGTGTGTGTGTGTGTGTGTGTGTGTGTGTGTGTGTGTGTTTTGTGTGTGTGTGTGTGTGTGGTGTTGTGTGTGTGTGTGTGTGTGTGTGTGTTGTGTGTGTGTGTGTGTGTGTGTGTGTGTGTGTGTGTAGTGTGTGTGCACAGAACTTTAGAAAGTGTTTTGTTTATTTTGTTGTTGTTGTTGCTAATTTCCTTACAAAAATGTTGTAACAGACTTTTTGTGCTAAAACC
>CM060324.1:65428814-65431314 GCA_030674155.1 Stramonita haemastoma | reverse complement strand
ACAAGTATTACTATTAGTATTTATATTCCTGAAATGTCTTCTGAAGCTTTAAAATTTTTTTTAAAGATGCGTGATTATTTTCATAGATAAGATATAGTTGTTACTGTTGTCTAAATCGTAAATGAGATTGAGACATTTGATTTTAAATAATATCAACACGCATTAAAATAATTTGGGAGTCATCACGAGATGCACTGAAAATTTCAGTTTCAGGCAGTGTTTCTTGGGCAAACTGACTGGTAAAGCCCATCCATCTCCATGTCATAGTGCTAGTACAATAGGCTTGTGCTACTAGTCCACTACACTGGTGTGCACTTTATCTTTCAGTTTCATACTACTAGCCATAGTTGACCTCTTTCTTTAGTGACAGACAGGCTTGATAGATGAGCAAGATGTTAAACCTATGATGACACACATACTGATATAGTGTCCGTTTACTGTACCATCTGAAAAGTATAACTAAAGACACACTGGGGGTGGGGGGTGGGGAGTAAGGAATGGAATAATACTAATTGATAATATGACTACCTAATGTTAACTCCAGTGGAGTCTCCATAACAGCTCCAGCCTGCAAAAAATTTCTTCATAATCATCATGTTTGGATAGGCCTACTAGCAGAAGCAGACTGCATGCTGGACATGTGATGTTTGTCATCCATTCTATTGGCATTACTCCTATTTTTCTGCTGTCTGCGCCACTCCCTCTCTCGCCTCATTATTATACGCCTATTAGGCCTAACCTATCCCTGTGAAGATGGGGGCCACTTCTGATGCCGGTACCTTCGCCTTCACAGCACGTGGACTGACCATCACGTTGTGATAAACTCACTGGTCGACATCGCCATCGCTACATTTTTAAACAATCTGATATCGTGTCTTTATAAATTGTATCATTACATATGATTTTGTAGTGCTTTTGTTACATCATAGCCTTTCGGGGTTGCCCTATTTACTGCCAAACAACCTTTCAGCTACTCTGGAATACTATCTTTGAATAGCCTAAGAGATCGCAAATCATCCACTCTGGTATAGAGGGGGGGGGGGGGGGTGGGAAGGGACAGAGTAATCGGTAAAGATTCGCTTACCTTTTCTACGATTCCAAGGTCTCCTTTCTTCATAATGTCTCTGATAATAGTAGCAGCTCGGTTAGACACCGAGACTGACGCTGCTAATATCCGCATGACAAGTGGAGCGTTTGTGGACGCCATGTTGTATCGTAGATAAATTCAGCAGGCGGCGGAAATCTGCAACAGGCAGTCGCAATATAAAAAAATGTTTTAAAAATTTAGAACAAGAATAAAATGTATTCAAAAAAATAAGTAAACACCTTTTCTTCCAATTTTATATTTATTCCTATCGTTTATTAGGGCCTGACTATTTTACAACTGTCGTAAAAGGACACTGACGTCTACTTTCGATTTTGTGGCAAGCGTATACGTCGAGTTTTTGCAGGCATTTCACACACGTTTCAAAAGCGTCGTTTATTGTCGCAATGCACAGAGCGGTCTATAAATGACTGTTGGACATGTTGTCTTTGCCACTGGCAAATCCGTTATGATCTACTAAGATCGCCTCCCTACCCGAGCTGCGCCAGTACATGACGTAAGCCTACACCCCCGTACACTTGCAAGTCTTTGCACGCACACAACAGCAACCGCCTGCCTCCCACTCCCCTCACCTATACATAAAAAGATGGTTTTTTTGCGATTTGTTTATTTGTTCGCTTGTTTTTGTTTTGTTTGGGGGGGATTGCTTGGGGTTGTTTTTTTTGTTTTTTTGTTTGTTTGAGGGGTTTTTTTTGGGGGGGGTTGTTGTTTTTTTGGCGGGGTGCTTTTTTGTATGTGTTGGGGGTTTTTTGGTTAGGTGCTTTTGTTTTTTTGTAGTTTTTTTTTTTTTTTTTTGGGGGGGGGGTATTTTTTATATGTCAGTATTCCTGTTGTCTCTTGTTTTATTAGCCGATTTGTTGTTGTTGCTGCTACTGTTTCTAGTTGTTTTGTTGTTGTTTTTAACTTATAATAATAATAATAATAATAATAATATATAATAATAATAATAATAATAATAATAATAATAATAATAATAATAATACATGGAACTTATATAGCGCTATATCTTTAAAAACAAATCAAAGTGCTTGCATTCGACCTATACATCACACAAGCAATCAATAACAATCTATGGTCCTAGCAAATTGGAACGTACTAACACACGCAAGCGCACACACACACACACACACACACACACACACACACAACACACACACACACACACACACACACACAGGCTATATACTTTGGCAGGTAGATGTCGATGGCGGGGACAGACAAGAGATGGAAACAGGAGAAAATCTTAGGTTTGAAATAAGTGTGTTTTGAGGTTGGATTTAAAAGTGTCATAAGTAGGCTTTTGCCGGAGGGAGAGAGGGAGGTCGTTCCAGATCAATGGACCAGAAACAGAGAAAGAGCAGTGGCCAACGGTAGATAGGTTAAATCTAGGTATTC
>CM060324.1:65416314-65423814 GCA_030674155.1 Stramonita haemastoma | reverse complement strand
ATTTCATTCTCCTCGTAACACACGTAATTTCAAACTCGACGTCATGCAGCAAATTCACACAAGGATTTGTCAAATTTTCACAAAACATATGTATACACAGGAGATGAGAAAATCCGGCCAAAAAAACCCAAACAAACAGAATATGAATGTAGATCCAGACATAGCAACACAGAGCCAACCAATCAGATATTGACACGAAACCAACCAATCAGATTCTGACATCAAGTCAACAAATCACATAGTAGCACAAAATCAATCAGATTCATTCCATTAATGATAATTTAATGTCAACGTCACTGAGTCGCAAGGAAGATAAGAAATATGTATACATACTTTTTGTTCAGAATTAAAACCAAGTCAATGCACAAACCAAGCAGATTCATTATTTGTCTTCCAGTAACACAGAAAGGTAAGCTAGCCAATCGAATTGAGAAACAAAGAATTCCCCCCTCGTCCCCCCCCCCCAAAAAAAAAAAGCCTAAGCCTAAGAAAAAACAATGTGACGCTCCACCACATAATAAGACGGGGTGCACCGGAGGTCAATTTTTAGTTAATGACATGTTATTAATGTGCAATTAAGTGGCTATCAAATACAAAATACAGATTGAAAATCGGACAATTCTGTGCAAAGTTATTACAAATTGAGATGATAGACTGCAGGATGTGACAAAATGAGAAACGGGCAAGTTTATTTTCGTAATAGGTTGTCAGAATGAGGGCTTGGGTATTTTCAAAACACGTTTAAAAGCAAAAGGAATAAAAATTATGCCTTGATATTTCGTTATAAGGTAGTTAAACCGATATAGTTTAATAATCAACCAAATCTCAAATTGACAACTTGACCCCCACCTGCCTTTAATGGCTCCTAGCGCAAAATTGGGTAATGTGCTAAGCGACTCATTCCGTGGTGGAGCGTCACAAATATGAATTAAAGAAACCAGTCAAACAGAAAAAAGGAGAAATCTTTGAATAAGATTACTTAGGACTGAAGTGATGGTTCCAAATCTAAGTGTAGAGTTTGAAGCCTCGGTGTAGAGTTTGAGACTTCCCTTACAGAGTTTGAAGTCTCAGTAGAGAGTTTGAAACCTCAGTATAGAACCTGAAGCCTCAGTATAGAACTTGAAGCCTCAGCATAGAGTTTGAAGCCTCAGCATAGAGTTTGAGGCCTTAGTTTAGAGCTCAGAATAGAGTCTGAGGCCTCAATATAGAGTCTGAGGCCTCAATACAGAGTATGAGGCCTCAATACAGAGTATGAGGCCTCAATATAGAGAGTCTGAGGCCTCAATATAAAGGCTCAATATGGAATCTGAGGCCTTAGTAGAAAGCTAAAAGCTAATGCAAAAACGATTATGTTTTTTCGTACTTCAACTATAGCCCCGAGATTAATCTTTTTGTGTATGCTGTAACCTTTGCCCAACATTAAGGCAGCTGTATTCTGGCTTCGGAGAGAAAACGACGAATAATTGACTACATACTTTTTTCCTAGTTGTTTTTTTTCATAATTTACTCAAAATCAAAATGTGTAGTCAAGATTGTTATTCTCTTCCTAGGTATATTATAAGTACCTGCATGGGTGCAACACACACACATACACGCGCGCACGCGTGTACGCACACCATCACCATACACCACACACCACCAACAACACAATAATAACAGCAAACATAACAAACTACATATCAATGACTTTTAAAAATCAAAGTTTTTAAACAAAGTTATAACTTATTGCAAAGACAGCCACAGAGATGAGAGAAGAAGAGAGAGAGAGAGAGAGGGGAGAGAGAGAGAGAGAGAGAGAGAGGGGAGAAGAGAGAGAGAGAGAGAGAGAGAAGAGAGAGGAGGAGAGAGAGAGAGAGAGAGAGAGAGGAGAGAGAGAGAGAGAGAGAGAGAGAGAGAGAGAGAGAGAAGGGGGGGGGGTAAAAAAAGTTTTAAGGACTCAAAAACACATCACATAATTTCAGCGAAATCTTTCAAGAACAATTAAAACAGTTTCAAATGATGACACCCGGGACTTTTTGTTGCAAAGACATTACAATATTTCAGACACGACCAAAAAAAAAAAAAAAAAGGGAAAGATCGTCATTCTTTAAGTTAATTTAATTTGCAGGCAAGTTATTTAAGACATGTATATATGCATTATGATACGTCTATCATCCATTCTGGAATGTCAGGATTAACTTTACGCACACAGTAGGCGTAAACACGCATCTGTACACCTCTGCATGTGCTCATCCAGTCTTTCACATACCCCCCTCTGCCTCCCCCAAAGTTTGCAAAGGAAACGATTTTTTCTTCGTTCCTCGGCTAGAGCTCCAAGGTTCACCGATTTTGCGTATGCAACCGTTTTTACCCACCATTAACTAATGAAGGTAGACACATTTCTACTTTGGGGAGACTAGTAATTTAAAACAAGGCAGACCAATTACGTTAAGGACAATATCTTAACAAAACAAGCAAACAAAGCTACTGTGAAGCGCACACATGCATAGACAGAAACCAGATTTAATATTGTATGGGTGTAATTGTCTGTCAAATGCTTTAGCAATAATGTCTATGGACCGGACCGGACCAGTGACGTCTTTTCGGCAGAAAACTAGAAACAGCACTGGCAAACTGGTGGGTTTTCCCACCAACAAATTCTATAATGGGGGACGGAATAGCCTAGTGGCAAGAACATTGCGCTCGCAATCTGACGACCCAGGTTCGATTCCCGTTCAAGGGGATTTTTCCCTGGAGTTAGCATCAGTGCAGACTCCACTCTCCCCAAGTCATAGGGGGAATAGGGGGGACGGGAAAGCCTGGTGGTCAGAGTGATTCGCTGGTAATCTGCTGACCCGGGTTCGAACCTCGTTCAAGAGGAATGAGATAAATCGAGGCCCCGTGTGCGATCGCACGCAGAACATCTTGCGCACACGTTAAATCCTGTTCCTCTTTCGAAAGAGTAGGCCATTGTGCGCCGGTGGGAACAGATGACAAAATTTACAAAACTGCATACATACGGAGACTGGATGTAAAAAAAGCACGTGGGTGCTTATTCTATTATCATCGACATAAAATAATCAAATAAAAAATAGATAATTGTTATTGCTTAGTGGTTCCCCCATGTGCATAAAGTTAAACTGTCATTTTCCAGTAAGTTATCATTTTGGCGTATTTTACCTACACAACGAGCACAAAAACCATAGAGAATCTGTTTTCTTAAATCAATTGCAACTGCGTCATTTTACACTGTATGTCACGTCAGTGCCTGTATTGGAGAAGAAAAAAACAACAGCCCAACCCTTTGCCACAGTCCAGTGTGTGTGTGTGTGTGTGTGTGTGTGTGTGTGGTGTGTGTGTGTTGTGAAAGTCAAGTCACTTAATTCCCGATGGTACATTGAATAAGTAGTGTAATTGCTTTTTTCCCCATTACACCATCCATCTATATAAAAAAAAAAAAAACAGCAAAAAACCACCCACAAACACAGTGTGTGTGTGTGTGGGGGGGGGGGGGGGCACACGTGCACGTTTGCGCATGGTGCATGCACACATGTCCGTGTATGCGAGTGTATGTTTAGGATAACACCCTCGCGCGCATCTGTGTATATGCTGGGTAACGCAAAAAGAGACACAGGAACAGAAAAACACTAAGTGAGGGGCCTTGACAAGGTTTTCTGCGAATGAGTACACTAAAATATTTAATCATTCTTTTTTTCTTTCCTTAAAAAAAAGAAATTCGTGTAACCATCTTTTTTTTTTTTTTTGGTTATTGAAAATGGTATGCGCGTTAGGAGAAATAACATTACAAGAAAAAATGAAAACAAAGCACAATAGTTATATATGATTTTTTTAAAAAAAACCATGATTGTATTTGTTGTTAACGTTCGATCACCCGGAGTAATTGCACACACACACACAGCAGGCATAAAACATTCAGCAGAATATTGAAATATAATGGCCTTCCTCAGTGTCCAATTAAAGTAGGTAATAACTACAGCAGTTTGACGATTAAGTGAGGGAGGAAAAAAGACACATAATTACAGGCATGTGCCATAATAGCCTATCAATTTTAAATGTAAATAATCAACCCATTCATTTGAAAAATAAAACCACACAAAATGAACATCTGTTCCTGTATTGGTCCAGCATTTTTGTACCTGCCTTGGTTATTTCTATCCTGCTATCGGTGGTCAGTCTTTTCTTCCTCTTCTTTTCCTCATTCTTTCATATCATCTTGGTCTCTCTCTCTGTCTCTGTCTCTCCACACACACGATAACGAAAAGGTTGTTATTACACACGCGCGCGCGCGCGCGCGCGCGCGCGCGCGCGCGCACGCACACACACACACACACACACCACACACACACCAGGAAAAGTTGTTTATGAATAAACTCATCCCTTTTTTTCTCACTGACAATATATTACCCTTGTTCAAAGCAGACGTAGGTGACCACTGATTAAAATAACCCCAAACATTTCGTTAACACAACAAAAAATCCAAATTGCATAATACACACAAAGTCATCACCACACGTTACTCTCGCAACAACAACGACGACAAAACAACAACCACAACAAGAATAGTGCCAAAGTAATGGCACATAATATATATATATCTCTTTTAAAATCTTTGGGAAAAAAGGTCAAAGTCATAGTGGTATAAGAATTAATGTACTCGTATAATGATCATACCTGCTTCTTTTCATACTGAAACATATGCTAAATTAAGCTGACGGTAAGTTAGTTTTGGTTTCTGATAAAATTATCAGGTAGGATAGTGTGTTAATAACAGGATGTTTAACAATAGCACACAACTTAAGCCGTTGTGGTCTTTGTTATGTCATTTAATTGCGTCATTTCTAGTTTTTCTCCTCGGTTGATCCTCAGCCGGGATAAAATTCTGGGAGATATCTGATTGGTTAAAATTTTGCAACAGTTTTCTAGCTAATTATAGCGTCGCATTCCAACTTCAAGAATAACGTTTCTGTTAAACATGATACAAGTGTGTGTGTGTTTCTTTTTGTTTGATTGATTTTTTTTTTTTTGGGGGGGGGGGGTTGTTTGCTTTTGTCTGGTGTTTTTGTGTTATCCATTTTCTTTATTATCTGTTTTTCAATCAGGCCATGGCCTGCTGGTAGTTTATTGCTTTCTTTTTCTAAAGCCAATGCGGGTGGAATAGAATTTAACAACTGGGGCCAACGTCTGGGAGTATGTTCAAGCTTGGGACCTCGATTTAAAGTCTCATCACAATGCCTTTTGGAAAGGGACTGGAGTTCAACTAAACATATGTAAGTTCTTAGGAAAGTCTTCCACCAAACAAGAGGCCACAAGTGACAGTCCATCTATAACTCTTGGATCTAAAGCCAAATGTCATATCTACTGAACTAACCATCTTCCCTTTCTCTCTCCCATCGACTTGTATACCACTTTAATTAAGTCACGGCAGATTTCTCTAAGGTGAAATTCGGTCTGCTCTCCTCGGGGAGAGGGCAGGCATCCCCGCAAGAGCAGCGCCACCCATTATTTTTTTTCTTTTCCTGTCAGCAGCTGTGTTGGTTTCTCTATCCTTTATCAAACCAAACTGAAATGACACACAATCCCTTCACCCGACACTTGGTGGCTGACACAACACTTTCCTGTACATCTTGCCGACAAAAAGGGGCTGACATTCGTCACCAGACTGGAGCGTCCTGGAGTTGGAGACTGTGAAGACCATTGGTCGATGTTGTTTCATCCATTCTCATTGGCAAATCCAAGATGGCGTTTTTCTTCTGTCACCTGAATTATGGAGAGTTGTTATTGTTGCTTCTGCTGCTGCCGCTGCATGATTGCTTGGCTCAGTAGTCACCTGAAAAGAGAAAGTAAAGTCGACATTATTTTGTCAGTGAACCAAATGTAATGAACACTGTTGGATGGGTGACCTTGTAACTAGTTTAACTGGTAACATTCTTCTGGACTTAGTTTCTCCCTGAACTTTTTGAGCGATCTTGTAACTGGTCTAACTGGTAACGTTCTTCACTTAGTTTTTCCTTAACTTCATTTCTCCCTGACTGAGTTTCTCCCTGACTGACTGAGTTTTTCCCTGAACCCTTTGAGCAGTCATTGAGGCACTGCACTGTATTTCTCAGGCAGCCTGTTGTCTGCAACATGGACCTGGTGGAGCCCACGTTCTCCAGATAGCAGCGTGCATGCTGGGTACGTTCATGTCATCCATCCCATTGGTGATATCCGGCCTCTTCTTTGAAAAAAGTGGGTGGGTGGATTAAGCGTGCTGTAGTTTATTTCGTATGCATCACATGTGGGAATTGGATTAACGCGTGCTTTGGTTTATTTTGTATGCACTCACATGTGGGGAATTGGATTAACGCGTGCTTTGGTTTATTTCGTATGCACTCACATGTGGGGAATTGGATTAACGCGTGCTGTAGTTTGTTTCGTATGCACTCACATGTGGGGAATTGGATTAACGCGTGCTGTAGTTTGTTTCGTATGCACTCACATGTGGGGAATTGGATTAACGTGCTGTGGTTTATTTCGTATGCACTCACATGCTGGGATTTGGATTAACGTATGCTGTGGTTTTAACCGTTTATTTCGTATGCACTCGCATGTGGGAATTTGGATTAACGTGTGCTGTAGTTTATTTCGTATGCACTCACATGTGGGGATTTGGATTAACGCGAACTGTGGTTTATTTTGTGTGCACGTACATGTGGGTATTAGGATAAATGTGTGATGTGGTTTATTTCGTACGCTCTCACAAGTGGGGATTTGGGATTTCACTCTCATTCAAATGACTCGCACAGGACTGGAGTCAGAACTTTCCGATGTTGACGCCAGGGAAAAATCGCCGCAAGTAAACATCTCAGCGGAAATTCGATCCTGTGCCTTCAGCTACCGTTTGAGATGAAAGGGGGGGGGGGGTCATTATCTAGTCTCACCCGAAGGGATTTTGGTGGAGTGGAGTTCGCACCGATGCTAGCTCCATGGTAGACTTCCCTAACACGGTACCTCTATGGTGGCTGCATTCCGAGATATCTGATCAGGAACACAACATTCTAACCACAAGGCTATCCCCCCCAACTTGACTTTCAACACAAGTGTTCTGAGCAAGAGTAAGAGAGTAACTGAAAGCAAGAGACAACCCAACTGGCACGTTTAGTCCTTGAATGATTAAAATTTTTATTATTTTTTTTACTTCATTTGACAGGACTTCTTTCTCAGCTCGATAAGGATCGATGGGGAACTGCACTGCACTGACTTTGGATGTATGCCGTCGTGAGAAAGTTGAATCTGGTGGAGCCCATGTATCTCCAGGGAGCAGGGTGCATGCTGGGTACGTTTGCATCAAGGCCTTTGAATTCCGAAGGCTGACTTCAATTCCGCCATACCTAGGTACAAACGGTGTGGGGGTGGCGGTTGGAGGATGCTGGAAAACTGAAAGCTTTGTTCCACGGCAACCCCCCAGAGCCATCGCAGAGTCAAGCTGCCACAGGGCCACAGGCATGCGGGGACCCTGCA
>CM060324.1:65386314-65411314 GCA_030674155.1 Stramonita haemastoma | reverse complement strand
AAGACAAACTATTACTCTGCTCATGTTCTTGATGCCACATCCATGAAATCTCTTTTTTCCCTCACCTCAACTCTCCTCGGATCTGCAAAGGCTAGCCCTCTGCCTGCTGTCCACAGCCACTCTGAACTTCCTGCTATATTCTCCTCATTCTTCTCCGACAAAGTCCGCAACATCCGCTCCAAACTGGATCAGACTTCTTTCCAACCTGCGCCTCCTGATCCCCAATTCACTGGCACTCCTCTCCTTTTCTTTCACCCAACAAGCGAGAAAGAAATCAAGAACATTCTGAAAGAAATGACAATAAAATCATGCGATCTCGATCCTGTACCTGCTTCTCTTTTCATTCAGTGCATTCCACAGCTTATACCTACTATCACAAAAATAGTAAACTCATCTCTTCTGTCTGGAAATTTTCCATCAGCTCTCAAAACTGCGATAGTCACACCTCTACTCAAAAAGCACGACCTCGATCCTAATATCCTGAAGAACTATAGACCTGTCTCTAATCTGCCTTTTATCTCTAAAGTCCTTGAAAAAGTTGTTCTGAAACAACTCAACAGCCATCTTCTTTCCAATAATCTCTTCCCCCCTTTTCAGTCTGCCTATCGCGTCAACCACAGCACTGAAACCACCCTGGTTCATACTCTAAACATGCTTCTCCATGCTTCTGACTCAGGGAAAATCTCCCTTCTTACTCTTCTCGACTTATCTGCTGCCTTTGACACCATAGACCATTCAATTCTTCTCTCCCGTCTCCAAAACATGTTTGGCATTAAAGGCACAGCCCTCACCTGGTTCACTTCATACCTTAAAGACCGAGTCCACACAGTTGCAGTAAACAAGATTCAATCAGCACCTGCCAAACTGGAATGTGGTGTCCCTCAGGGATTAGTTCTGGGCCCTCTTCTCTTTACCCTCTATACTGCTCCGCTGTCACATATAATAGACCGTCATCATATCAATTATCACTTTTATGCTGACGACTCGCAGATTCAAAGCAGCGACACACCTGAAAATCTTCCTTCTCTCTTGACAAATATGACCAGCTGCCTTCAAGACATCCAACACTGGATGATACAAAACAAACTACAACTAAATGCAGATAAAACCGAAGCCATGCTTGTAGGCACCAAACACAAACTCTCCTCCATTCCAACAACTTCAATAGAATTCGGCAATACGTCAGTTCCGCTATCCACTCTGTGAAGTATCTAGGAGTCGTTGTGGACAACACTCTCTCCATGCAAAAATTCATTACCCAAACCTGTCAGTCATGCTACTATCAACTACGGCGTATTAGCGCAATTCGAAAGTACCTGTCCACTGATGCAACATCCAAACTCGTCACTTCTCTTATTCTCTCACGTCTGGACTATTGCAATTCTCTTTTGGCTGGTCTGCCAGTATCATCCATCCACTCCCTTCAACGCATACAAAACTCTGCTGCTCGTCTTGTCCTCAGAAAGAAAAAATCTGAGCACATTACCCCTCTCTTGAAATCTCTCCATTGGCTGCCTGTACCACAGAGAGTAAACTACAAGATCAATACCCTCTGTTACAAATGTCTCCACAATACTGCACCCTCCTACCTCTGTGAATGTCTTCACTTGTACACACCTTCTCGCTCCCTCCGCTCGTCGGCAGATACTTTGTCCTTAAGAATACCCAGATTCAACCTATCTACCGTTGGCCGCCGCTCTTTCTCTGTTTCTGGTCCATCGATCTGGAACGACCTTCCTCTCTCCCTCCGGCAAAAGCCTACTTATGACACTTTTAAATCCAACCTCAAGACACACTTATTCCAAACCTAAGTTTTCTCCTTTCCGCTTCCATCTCTTACCTGTCCCTGCCTTCAACATCCACCTGCCAAAGTGCATAACGTTTGTAGGTGTGTGTGCCCGCGCGCGTGTTGCGTGCTTGCGTGCGTGAGTGTGTGTGTGTACATTCGAATTTGTTAAAACTGTAAATTGTTGTTAATTGTGTGTTGTGTTGGTCGAATGCAAGCGCTTTGATTTGTTTTTACAAGATATAGCGCTATACAAATTCCATGTATTATTATTATTATTACCATACTTGCATATATAAAAAAACAACAACTTAAGTATAAAGATTTTGTACACAACCCCCTTTTTTCACAGTTCAATTGAAATCTGTTTTCGGGTGTCAATCAGCATCGGCATGATGCAAAGATACACAATACTATACAAAAAAATTGACTAAACGAGTGTTGGTTAGCTTTACAACTGAGAAGTAGAAGAAAAAGACAATGATAGCAATGAAACAAGTACCATATACATTTCATAAGAAGTTGGACCCACATAGAAAGAGAAACAATCTTGTACACAAGAACAAATTTTGGAATCTTGAGCTACAGTTTTGACCTCAGTCTGTTATTTGGAGCCTGCACGCATCTCTCTTTGAAACAGCTCCTCTACATTTGCCCCGAATTGGATGGGAGCAGTCTTGCCATTTTTCAGTTTTGCCAGAATCTTTCCCTGGGATGACCAACATGCCAAGGAAGGCTGTGTTTGTACGCCTGTTGCAGGGTTCTGTCTGTAATTGGCCGGGGTCAGACCCCCCCCCCCCCCCCCCCCCCCTTATTCTTCAGCTTTCTACAATCTTTTGAACACGGTCTTTTAGTTTACGAGACTGAAATCGTCCATGAATGGGGCGGGGGATTGAAATCGTACAATAACGGGGCGTGGGGGGGGGGGGGAGGACTGAAATCGTACAATAACGGGGCGTGGGGGGGGGGGGGGGGAGGAGTGAAATCGTACAATAACGGGGCGTGGCTTTCCCTGTGTACCAGCTCCTGACCTGTGCACCACCTCCAGATCGTCCTCAGAAGTGGCACACCGATCAAGTCTGTGAATATCTGACAACATTCTTTTACACAGTCAGCAGGAGTCCCCCCCCCCCTACCCCGCCTTCTCTTTTACATTATACACTCTATCGTTCCATCTGCGATCGTACTGCTGCAAATCATTTTGTTCGCTTTCCACTTTAAGCAGTTTTTCCTCTTGTTCCTTTACCTTCTCTTTGAGTTTAGAGTTATCTCTTTTAACTTTGTCCATTTCATTTCTCCTTCAAACCAGACACTTTCTATTTTGTCCAATCTAGTTTTTAATTCACAAACTATCTTGTTGACATCAGATCTATGCTACAGAATATCTCCATACTAGCCACACTGTCCAAACGTTTCATAACATCTAAGATTTTTTTCTTCTGACATTGTGTCAGTCTATCTCTCCACCTTCTTCCAAAACTGCTTTCTTCGTCCTCCTGAAATGAGTCCGACAACTGATAAAACAGTCTTTTTTATCAGGCAGTATTTTGTTGATAGAAGAATTGTACATAAGCGTAAACTTAAATGGCACGGGCATGTCACAAGATCAAATGGACTTGCAAAAACAAGACTGCAAGGCACTGTCCATGGAGGTAGAAAAAGAG
This sequence comes from Stramonita haemastoma, assembly GCA_030674155.1. Lineage (NCBI taxonomy): Eukaryota > Metazoa > Mollusca > Gastropoda > Neogastropoda > Muricidae > Stramonita > Stramonita haemastoma. The sequence goes on along the minus strand of CM060324.1, from coordinate 65,407,864 downwards.
GTAGACCAAAGAAGAGATGGGAGGACATCAGCGAGTGGACAGGCCTAGAACTCAACAATATTTTGAGAAAGGCAGAACAGAAAGAGGAATGGAGAAAACTGGTTGTCAAGTCTTCAGGGGTGCCTCCACGGTCGCCAGACTAAGGGATAGATAGATAGTATAGACAGATAGTATAGATAGATAGGTAATTTGTTCACTGGCAGTGCTCGAGTCACTAGAAGTCGATGCAGTCTGTTTAGGTTTTTGCGAAGGTGTTATAAAATACTGAGAAATGTTAAAGTCAGACATCGCCATACACAATACAAGTAATACTCACAGGGAGTCATGGCACCCGTCATGGCAGTACAACGATCACAGACTTCAGGGAAAGGAAGTAAACAGAAACACCTGCACTGCGTACACAGAACACACAAACTTGCGGAGAATCAGCGATATCCACTAAAGTCCATCTTACACTGAAACATTTCCAACTGCAGCAGATGACAGCCAAAGAAAAACACCATCCCACTTCACTCAGTGAGAAAAGCGTGCAAGCGTGCAAGTCTCCAACACTGCACTGCCCTGGGCCTGAAGATCATGGCCGATTTAACATGGCGGACACTTTGAATCGAAAAAAGTTCCAAAAACAATAACAAATCACTGAGCGGAAGAAATCGTTCAAAATTACACCACAATGCCCAGAACGACTTAAGGAAGAACACTCGATAGTGCACTGGACTAATTGGCATTCATTAACTGATTAATTAATCAAATTAGCCGGAGCTCCCGACATGGTCAACCTGTCACCGGGTCGAGCAGAACTCATGTCCCTGATGTTGTTATTGCCCTTGGCAAGAGTTCTGGGTTTGATTCCCCATGGCTCAGTTACATAAGCCTACGTTTGATGCCTGTTTCTGAGATAATTAATTACGAGTTAAAGCTGCCCTATATCCAGTCAGCTCTGCCTCATTCAGTTAGGAACACTTTGTGAAGGTTATTATTCTAGGGCTAGGTTGTACTTACATTTTTTGTGCGTTGTGTGTGTGTGTGTGTGTGTGTGTGTGTGTGTGTGTTGTGTGTGTGTGTGTGTGTACTGAATATTAATATTGACAGCACAATATGCATATTTACTATAATAGCAATATTCGTGGCAGTAATTATCCCTGAATTCTTCCTTGTTTTGGACAGAAGAATTTTTGTCTTGACAACACAGAAAGCAACTATTCTACAATAGCAATGATGATTACAGTGATAGTGTCCAGTTTTTTTAAAAATTGGTATTAACCCCCCCCCCCCCCCACACACACACACACAAAACGCTGGTGGGAGCAAAGTGCATTTAAGTGACTAAATATTATATAGCCCATTTCAAAGCAGTTCCGTTTTCTTTCAGTTCACACATGGCAAGGCAGAAATGAAAAGTTTGTCAACAGATCCCAACAGACGACAGATACCATCCACAATCAGATGGGGTCAGTGTTTTCTGTTCGTCATTATTCCTTCCTTCAGTCACTCATCCAATCATTTCTTTCTTCTTTTCTCTATTCATTCTTTGATTTTCCGCTCCCCCCCCCCCCCCTCTCTCTCTCTCTCTATCGTGTTCACAAGGTCCTACTAATTTTTTTTTTGGGGGGGTGTACCATATTTCACAATCTCCAAGCTAAACTATATGCAGACCTGCCACTGCCTTAAGCAATGCCCATGCCTATACATGTTATGTCGATCTTTCATATTTACACAACCGCTTGCACACTGGGAACTGGGTGTGAAAATAAACAACCAAGGAGTGCTTATTTTTCCATTATCCTCAAAAAAAAAAATAAAAGAAAGTTAAAATAAAAGAAAAGAGGAAGATTTAGCGTTTATATCCCCATCAGCTAGATCTGTCTCTGGGCAATTTCCAAGCTGCTCTCCCTACCCAAAGAGAACGCGCGGAGACCATGCAACAGAATGCGCCCTGTTTACACACTTGGGGTTTCTGTGCACGCAGATGGGCTCGTGTTTCGTGTCACTGAATGTTGGCAAGTTTTAGGGCCACAAAGTACCCAGCATGTCTTTTTTCAACCGCCCAAGCTCCACCAAGGCACTGGTCGAGTCAGTCATACTGTTTGGTAAAGTTGTCTGCCCTTTTATTGTTATTGTTGTTATTATTTGGTGGTGCAGCGTTTATGGAACTTTTCGCACGCAGGGACACCGATTTAAAAAAAAAAAAAAGGAAAGAAAAAAGTGTGTGTGTGTGTGTGTGTGTGTTAGTGTTGTTTGGTTGTTGATTTTCTTTTTTTTGGGGGGGGGGGGGGAGGGAGGGGATACTCTACAATGTTCTGTCATTCCGATTTGCTCTATACCGCTCTCTGCAAATGTCAAACCTATTCTTTCTCAATGGCGATTATCTAAAAGCAAGACTGGGTAATTGTCCACATTATATCAGAGGCCATTATGACGTCAGTCATTCTGACGTCATTTTCATGACTTTGTCAGTCTCCAGACTTGAGAACAATTCATGGTGTCACACGGCAGTGTGGTAATGTGGAGTATGACACGATGGCCTAATCCTGTGTTTAGACCCACAGCAGCTGTCAAGCCTCTGTGTGTGTGTGTGTGTGTGTGTGTGTGTGTGGTTGTTGTTGCTGTTTGTTGTTGTTGTGGTGGTGTGTGTGTGTGTGTGTGAAATGAAAGCCAACCCCCCCCCCCCCCCCCTCATGGAATCACGAGACCATGTCTTGCTATTGTGCTAATACGAGTTCTCACCTACCTTTCCCCCTCTTTAGATTATTGCCGTCTATTGTCTGGGGCCTACCCGTCCGTCCACCTGCCTTTTTCTTCACCCTATAACTTTGCCGTGAGCTGTCTGAAGCTGAAGTAGGCTACAACTGCCTTTATGGTGGGCTTCAAAACTCTTCTAAAAAAAAAAATAGTAAGGTCTGTATGCTTTTGAGTATATGCGCTTTGAGACTGAAGTGTTTGTAAGGGTTGGAAACTTTCGTTCACAGAGAAAGGGGATATGAATTATACTGATCAACCTGTTTTCAGGTAATGTTAAGCTATAGTGAAGGTAATGTTACACATGTTGTATAACAGCAGTCTTAGAAGCGACTTGGTGAGAGAACTGGGAAAGAATTCATTCTTTCATGTCCGAATTTTTTTGTCCATTTGAAGCAAAAATAATTAACAAATTACTGGGTGATAAAGATTCATGACAAAACACCAATTATCCCTCCAGTCTGGGAGCTTGCAACTCATAATATTGATTTCGCCATACCTGCATATATTCATAACAATCAAAACCACAGACACAAAATTATGGTATGCATAACAACAATATGTCAACGCACATAAAAAGCAGCAAGCATGTAACACAGTTTGTACATATAATTACAAAAAAGGGATAACAACAAACAAAAAAAGCAGTAACAACAACGAAAGCTAAGCAAGACAGAAAGAAACCATCCATCAAGCCATACATACACACAGGAAGAGAATGCGAAAAAGTAGGACAAGGGCACAACACAAAAAAGATCGTCCAGAAGGCTATGAAAACGAAGTGAGACAAGAACTTCAACAGTCGTATTTATTACTCCAGAATAACAATAGAAAAAAGAGCATTGTCTAACAAAGGAGAGCAGTGGCTGGGAAAAAAAACCTGTTAAAAAAAAAGAAAAACCCAACCCACCAGCACCTACACTGGGCCACAATCTGTCCCAGTCACAAGGGCAAAAGACTGAATGGCGCAATGAAGAAACCAGAATCGTTCATTTCTGATACCAAACATACACTAGGTCCAACAGCAGTCCTAGTCATCCCGATTCTTGGTTAAAAAACAAAACAAAAACAAAATAAGAACAAACAAAACAACACATCAATTTCCAGCTCCTTGTGATATTTTCTTTAATGACATGAAATGGGCCAAGCTGCTTCAGAGTTGTTGCAAATTGTCCTGCTAGCGTCATTTTCCACCTCCTAGGTAGTTTGAAAATCTTATGCTCTAAATTATCTATTACCATCATGGCTTAATATATCTTTTTCTTTTCTACGAAAAGACTGGGTTGAATGACCAATATTTTCATGCAATTTTGTTACCCCCCCAAAAAAAAAAAAAAAAAAAAACCCTCCAAAACACCAACCACCAACAAACACCCAAACCTTGCCATGTGCCAGCATTTTTACATCAAACAGTAATTCAAATAAAGCAAGCCCCCCCCCCCCCCCCCCCCCCATTTTTTTTTGGTTGTATAAAACAATGTGAATCTTAATGTGGTGATCACAATAGCTTGAGCTTAAAGCACTGAACTTGTGAGTGACATTTTTTTCATTGTCAAATTGTGATTTCCAGATGGTATGAACTTGTGTGATCCACAACTTATTAGCTGAGTGAGGACAAGGCTGTGAGTTTCTGCTGGTGTCCACTACAGGGGAGTTTTCCCTTGGGAGTTAACATTGGTACTAACTCCACCTTCCTCATGTCCTTAGGATGAGAAATCGAACCATGGTCCCAGCTGTGAACACTTGCAAAACATCTTGTGCACACATGAAAATGCCATCCACTGTTCATAGAAGAGTAGGCTAGTTATGGTTGGTGGCATGGACATACCCAGCATGCACTCTGCTGCCTGGGAGAGAGATGGGCTCAGCCAGGTTCAACTTTCCTTTGACAAGTTGAAAAACCCAGTGCAGTGCAGAGCAGTGCATGGCAGGGCAGGGCAGTGCCCCAGTGACTCCTCCAGAAGTTGAAGGAGAAGTCAGAACAGTCAGTCAGGTCAAAGCCTTCTTCAAAAGCTGAACTTGCACACTGCACACTACCACCAGGTCTTCTGGTGTACACCCATCCTTGTCATATTCCTCCACAGCCATACTAAAATCACCAGAAGAATTTGTTATGTAGCTCTATCTATGCTTTAATATCATCCACATACCAGGGGAAAAAATCATTTCAGATCTAAGTCTCATTTAAAATCCAGCTGGCAGCTGTTTGTAACTAAAACCCACCATCTTTATATCTAGAATTTATTATGCAAGTGAAATGAGACATCTTAAAACTTATGTTCACAACACACTGAAAATATGTGCAGCAGACTTGTGCGATACTTATTGAGTCATGTAACACCTGAACTCTTAGAGTTGAAATCTTATCAGTCAATTTCATGATTAATAACAGCTGAACTCTTAGAGTTGAAATCTTATCAGTCAATTTCATGATTAATAACAGCTGAACTCTTAGAGTTGAAATCTTATCAGTCAATTTCATGATTAATAACAGCTGAACTCTTAGAGTTGAAATCTTATCAGTCAATTTCATGATTAATAACAGCTGGCCTGTACAAGCTTAAAAGTCAGTCAGAAGCCTAAGAATGCTGGGCCAGCAAGTCGTGGGAGATGAAATAATTGTGATCATTTGAGCAGGGTGGTAGGGGCTGATGAATTTGCCAGCACATCATCTGCTTTGACACTATTGCAGAACCACAAATGTGCAGTGTAAGTCTATGAACATAAGGCATTTTCAAAATGTGAAACCACAAATCTATAATGAAACATTCATGTTTGGTCATTTCGTTAAGGATATTTCCTATGAGTTCACATTATCTGAACAGTTTGAAAATAGATATAAAGTTTGCAGCAACAAACGTAAATATTCAATAACCAAGTTATTCAGCTAACATGAATCCTGTGAGCTACAACATTTAGTGTAGAATGAACAAGTGAAAGTGTGAGAATCTAGCTTTCAAAAACCAAAGTAGGCTAACTAAATGGGAAACACCTCTATAAAAAAAACTCCTACCTCAAATTGTCCAAAAATCAAAGAAAAACCCTATACTTCGGTTCTCCTCTGCCTACATCCACTCATTTTTCCTTCTCAAAATAACACAGACCTAATCTGAGCTATCCTAAGACAAATACAGTTATATGCTCTGTGAACATTGGTGAAAAAATATAAAATGAGAAGGTGGAGCACCTCCCCCCCCCCGACAAATATCAACATGGAGAAAGCGAGTACAGGCATATCACTCTGAAACAACCCTGTCTTGATTAATTAATTAATAACGGACATCATTGTTATGTACACGGTGTCTCTACGGGTCCACTAGATCAGTTCAACAGAGATAAATATTATTGGACTGCATACATTAAGTAGTAGACTGAACTTGACCTGAGCACGGAAAACAGACCGGAAAAGAAAGGCACTGGTTGTATCTTACCGAATGAGCTGATTGCAATGGAAGCAGTACAGAGGAGAATGTTTACACAAACAAGCGAGAGAGAGAGAGAGAGAGAGAGAGAGAGAGACAGAGACAGAGAGAGAAGAGACAGAGAGAGAGCAGAGAGAAGAAAAAGAGAGACAGAAACACAGAGAGAGGCAGACAGACAGAGAGAAAAGTCAGACAGACTGAGACAAGGCAATGAAGAGAAAACCTTTCTGTCACTCAACTCTGTTCAGCTACTGTAAAGAAAAAAAAAATCAACAAAAACCGGATGCTCTTTGTGCACACACTTCTACAAGTCAATAATTCCCCATTCCAAACCTTTACACGGACAAAATATACTTCTTATTCTATAAAACCTCTTTCTATACCTTGATTTACAGGTACTAGATTACTCTATACATTATTACAAATCTGTTATATGCTTTGAAAAGTCAGAAATGAATACATGCTCAATCTTTCATATACAATCTGAACCTCATTCGAACGATAACGAAAGATATGGGTTATGTAACGTAAGGCCGTGGCGACAATTACCAGTGACATGTCTATGAATCTAGTCATGCCGTAGAATAATTTTTTTTTTTTTAAAGATGCTTTGAGTAAAATGAAATGACAATGATGCTGCTGCTGCTGATGGTCATAACAAATCATGCTTGATATACATTGGCAATAATGACAATTACAGTTTGAAACACAACACGACTGATAATGATGATGATAGTGATCATGATGACATTTTTCAGAGCCAAGAGGTTAGTCAGGACAGGGGAGACAACCTCAGGCTGACAGCAAGGGACCCTTGGTTGCCAAGGCAACATTAGGCAAGGGCTATGGTCAGACACACACAAAACATGATGCAGCAAAATGACCCAAAAACTCAAAGACAGAAAAAGCCACAGAGAGCAGACATGACAAAGTCAGGCCATCCATCCACCCTGTGTTCATGTTGTCTGCACCAATGGTGCAGACACTGCCATGCACGGTTTGGTCTGCTGAGCTACAACTCTAGGCCTTGCTCCAAACCAAACTGATCACTGTGGCCAAAGAAGTTTCAAATAGCCTGCTGTGTGACTTGTGAGATGTGACTGCTGTGTGACTTGTGAGATGTGACTGCTGTGTGACTGGTGAAAATGTGACTGCTGTGACTGGTGAGATGTGACTGCTGTGTGACTTGTGACTGCTGGTGACTGTGACTGCGTGTGACTTGACTGCTGTGTGAGATGTGACTGCTGTGTGACTTGAGATGTGACTGCTGTGGACTGTGACTGTGATGTGGATGTGACTGCTGTGTGACTGTGATGTGACTGTGTGAACTGCTGTGTGATGTGACTGCTGTGAGTTGACTGTGTGATGGACTGCTGTGTGACTTGTGGATGTGACTGCTGTGGACTTGTGACTGCTGTGTGTTGTGAGATGTGACTGCTGTGTGACTTGTGAGATGTGACTGCTGTGTGACTTGTGAGATGTGACTGCTGTGTGACTTGTGAGATGTGACTGCTGTGTGACTTGTGACTGCTGTGTGACTGTGAGATGTGACTGCTGTGTGACTTGTGACTGCTGTGTGACTTGTGAGATGTGACTGCTGTGTGACTTGTGACTGCTGTGTGACTTGGAGGGGGATGTGACTGCTGTGTGACTGTGATGTGACTGCTGTACTGTGACTGCTGTGGACTTGGAGATGTGACTGCTGTGTGACTTGTGACTGCTGTTGACTGTGTGAGATGTGACTGCTGTGTGACTTGTGAGATGTGACTGCTGTGTGACTTGTGACTGCTGTGTGGACTTGGCGAGATGTGACTGCTGTGTAGATCGTGACTGGTGAGATGTGACTGCTGTGTGAGTGTGAGATGTGACTGCTGTGTGAGTGTGACTGCTTGTGTGGATGTGACTGCTGTGTGAGTGTGAGCTGTGTGAGATGTGACTGCTGTGTGAGATGTGACTGCTGTGTGAGATGTGACTGCTGTGTGACGTGTGAGATGTGACTGCTGTGTGACTGTGAGATGTGACTGCTGTGTGAGATTGTGACTGCTGTGTGAGATGTGACTGTGTTGATGTGACTGCTGTGTGACTGTGATGTGAGATGTGACTGCTGTGTGATGAGATGTGACTGCTGTGTGACGTGAGATGTGACTGCTGTGTGAGATGTGACTGCTGTGTGACTTGTGAGATGTGACTGCTGTGTGACGTGTGACTGCTGTGTGACATGATGTGACTGCTGTGTGTGACATGTGAGATGTGACTGCTGTGTGACGTGAGATGTGACTGCTGTGTGAGATGTGACTGCTGTGTGACTTGTGAGATGTGACTGCTGTGTGACATGTGAGATGTGACTGCTGTGTGACATGTGACTGCTGTGTGACTTGTGACTGCTGTGTGACTTGTGAGATGTTAGCAGACGAGGGGAAGGCTGTCAGCTTCTCTGCCATCTTTATTCCTATGCCAAAAACATTTTTTTTTTCTTTTTTAGAACATGAGAAGCAAGGAAAAGTAGAAAACACTGCTACAGTGTATAAAGAAGAAAGCCCTACTAGGGGGATTGATCATAGAAAATAGGGGGACTGGTGTGATCGCCTCCAGCTTTTGAACTAACACTCTCATCACCTCTCTGTTGGGAACATCGGTCAAGATGCTAAGCATGTTGCGAATGAAGGTAAAACAAGGGAAAATGAGGGTGGTAGAGTATGACAGTGATCGGAGCAGCCAACAGAGAGAAAGACATGGCAGGCTGAAGTCTTAGAACTCTGAATGGAGGAACATTTCCCATGCCGGGTGAGAATCAATGACACACAACAAAGATGAATGTGAAAAAAGGCAGTGTGACTTTGAAAAATGTTCATGACGTTTATCTGTGATCCTATACGCTACGTAACCATGATCATGCAACAAATTATGCTAACCATTTGCCTGATTATTCGTTAAAAACGACTTTACAGATGAAACCCCTGCAGAAGGCAGAAGGTAGGGATTATGTACAAACCTGGGAGCCAAAAAAACGCAATCTCCCATTTACAAAAAAGCTTGACACTGCCCTCTGCAAACCCCCTCTTCACTGGGGCCAACATACGACGCACTGTAAAACATACGACGCACTGTAATACATACAACACACCGTAACAACACACTGTAACACACACAACACACTGTAACACAAATAACGCACTGTAATATTGTCTCAGGGTGGGTTTGTAGGGAGGAGCAGGAAGCGCAGATAGTCATCAAGTATAAAAAAAAAAGCATCTGTACAAAAAAAAAGAAAAGTAAAAAAGATTTCATTCCCAATGGCCATTCATCACACACAAACACAGTCAACACACTGACTAGTTCTCAAGGCAGCGATGAAAAAAAAAAAAGAAAAGAAGATTCACTCTCACGCATTCATAACTGTCTCACACTTTCATAACTGTCTCACGCTTTCATAACTGTCTCACGCTTTCATAACTGTCTCACGTTTTCATAACTGTATCACGTTTCAGATCTTTCAATCACAAAACAGCTGCAGAATATCACAACAGATAAAACGGCTATGACAAACACGTTTCCACAAATCATGATTTGGAGAAATCTACCTCGGCGTTTTATCACTAACATTGCTTCAACGTCTGTCACTAACTTCAAACAGGGATAGGATTCACCAACCTCTACAGACACAAATATATATATATATATCTATATGTAAAGCAGCTGTTCATTCACCTTAGTTGGTTATCAAAGACGGACTTGGAAGGCACAGGAATCTGTTCACAGACCAAGAACTGTGATGGAGACAGATTGTCACTTGTTATGACCGTACTGTGAAGATGGTACCCAACACAAGAGGACAGGTACAGAGAGCAAAGGATGATGAACAAGATGAAGATGAAGTCCAGAAAAGGACTTTTGTTTCAATCATATCACAGGGGACTGTTTCACTGAACTGTAAAATACAGGCACCATACGCATCATCTTGGAGCCAAAAGTAAGGATTCTCCAGTTTCAAAGTGCTCTATTGCCACTTGCTAGTTTCATCGGTTTAAAAATGAAAATGAGGCTGGAAATTAGACTAATACGGATCTTGAAAAAATACATCTCTTGTCAATTTCTGGTAACATGATCTCCTCCCATCACTAAGTATACACATGAATTTCCATGTTTTGAGGGGGCAAAAATCTGATCAGGCTGGTAGAAAAATAAACATGAATAATTATTAACGTTAGGTTTCTTATAAGATGATGTATTTTTTCATAAAATGGCCATTTATCCACTGACGCTGTATGGTAAAAACCTAAACATAGCAAGAATTAAAAAAAACAACAAAACCCCCCCAGCAAAAACGAACAAAAATAAAACCTCCAGCATAGTTGAACCACTGACCACACAGAAAGATGAATACAAAGAAAATTTCCCTGATTTTTTTTTCCTAGTCAATAAAGAAACTGTGTGGATATTTCACCACAATGTGGAGCAGTGCCTCCCCATTTTTCCTAAGATTTATTTACCTCTGGCGCCACAGTGCTAGCTAACTGCACACAGGGACCGGATGAAAAAAAGCACATGATTGCTTATTCTGTTATCCTCGATATAAAAGAAGAAAGAAAGAAAGAAAGAAAGAAGAAAGGTCCAAGTCTCCCCTGTTTACCTCTGTGACCTTTTCTTCTTAGTGGCTTAGAAAATTTCATGACTTAAATTCATCTCTCAATCTTAAATCCCAAAAAAGTATGGATACTTTCATCCAGTCTTCCTGTTTTCAAACTTGTATGAAACAATAGTGTAAAAGTATTATTGCATTATCTGGGTTTTTTTTAAATTTCAAGAAGCTTATGATTAATATCCAAAAAAAATTTTGAAAATAGACTTGTTGACAGATTAATCCAAAATCAGTTTCAATCTTTGAATTGCAAAAAAAAGCTAAAAGGCAAGTGTGTTTTACACATTTTAAAGACAGTGTAGTTCTTTACTGACTATTGCCATTAACTTTTACATGCTTCACTTTTCTTAATGCTTTATTCATGTGGAATTGTAGATCAACCTCCAAATGTAATATGTATAGACATTATAAAAAACAAAAACATTTCTTAGTTATTTCAGAGAAAAATTATTCATGAATAGCCAGTGATTGAAAATCAAGGGAAAGAACTAAGAGGAGATAAACTGTACAGCCTAGAAGAGTTAATCAAGACTGATGCTTTTCAACTAAAATAAAATGAATAAGATTGAATAAAGTAGTGAGACAAGTCTAAAATACAGATCAACATAAAGCAACTGATGATTATGTAAGTCGTCCTACAAATTACAAAAAAAATTACACAAACAACAATATCTTATTTAGTTAACGCTATCAAAACATTACCAAATCCTGTTTTCAGGAGAGCACACAAATACAGCTGAACTTTAAATCTCAGTAAAAAATATACAGGGCAGTGATCGTCTATGGTTACAGTTTGACCCCAATCATTGATTCTATGTGACATGTTTAAGATCAAAAGATTAGTCTAGTCTTGAATAAAACAAAAACAACCCCAAAACCCACCCTAATTTAACCCTCTTGCATTCAGATTCTCTGAACACAAACTACCCCAAGATTTCGCATTCCATCACGATATCAGGTCAGGCACACATGCTCGCTGGCCTTTACCAGCAGCTATAATTACTTCCAGACTCTCAGCATGGTTTCTACCTCTAGCCAGATAGAGCTTTGACATGTGGTAGCAATTAGTGATAGTCACAGCATAAATCCCCAGCAAATCCCAGTTCAGGATTCAAGGGGGGAGGGAGGGGGCAATTATTCAACCCTGGCAAATCCTGGTTCGGGACTAAGAGGGTTAAGTGAGCAAAATTTGTCCATCCCTGCTCCTGTGCCTACACCTAAAGAAATTAGGAAGTGTTTCCCTGAGGGAGCATTTCCATGTGTTCCCCTGCTCCTGTTGACTAGGGACTGGCTGGCCCAGAACACTGGACTCGTGATCGGAGGGTAACTGAAGGTACTGTTTCAAGACTCCACTGAGCTGTGTCTCTGTCTCAGTGGATTTTTCCTACACAGTTATCATTACAGATACTTGCACATTTTGCTTAAATCATAGATTTATAGTCAATAAGTTTTTGATATTTACTTTCGGACAGGGCAGTAATTCAATTACCAACCATATGATACGAGCCCTGTTCCAGGGTTTTGTTTCTGAAAAAAACACACCTGCCAATTGTGTGACACTCTGTTTCCTTGGGTGGTGGTTTAAACCACTCTGTTACATACCAATTCACCTACATGGTGAAATGTACAGTTTATGCAGCCTCTTTTTAGAAAGATCTCCCCTCTGCTACACATTTTTTTTTTGTTTTTGTAAACATCTTTCATAATTTACCAAAAAATAACTAGGCCACGTCTATCATAATGAATTCTTGTCAGGGTGATAAAGGTTTGCTGTATGTTGATACTCCTTGGTATAAATTTTACAATTTAGAAAACAAATTTACAAAAATAGTTTTCTAATTGTATGGGAAAAGGTTCTTCATTAAAAGACAGCTTTTAAAAATCACACATCCAGTTTGTAAACAATATCTAAAATTATTTTACAAAGATATCAAATTCCTAAAAAAAATTGTCTGTGATCTTTGTATCATTATAAATATACCAGATAGCTTTAAAATATCTTACAATATACCAGATAGCTTAAAAATATCTCAAAATTAAAACTTTCCTATAAATTCATTCAAGAAAATCACGCATAACAAAGCTTACACTTTCCTATCACTAGCTGCCTTTACAGTTTGCGTATTGCGTATCTATCACATACTGGCAACGCTACACATTAACATCACTAGGAAGCACAATCAGTATTTCAAAACAACTCCTTGGTCTTTCACATGCATGCAGACAGACAGACAGACAGATGCACATGCACACGCACACACACACCAGCAATCAATCCCTTGACAAACCAGTAGTCAGGGAGGCATACTGGATGCCTGGTTGATAATTCCCTCCAGGCCATACAGAAATAGCTAAATATGCTGGATGTGCTGGTTGATAATTCCCTCCAGGCCATACAGAAATAGCTAAATATGCTGGATGCTGGTTGATAATTCCCTCCAGGCCATACAGAAATAGCTAAATATGCTGGATGTGCTGGCTGATAATTCCCTCCAGGCTGAATTGTCTTGAGCCTTTCACAGCAACAGTGCCATGTTCAGGTCCTAGGTAAACATTGCTAAATTGCAAAAATATCTGAACTGGAGACTGGGTGTAAAAGACTGGCTGAAACCTGCAACTTACCCTCCAACCCCCACATTGTAATTCACAAATCACATGCAAATTCTTCACCTGATGGTAAAATCAGTTTACGTATCTATCACATACTGGCGATGCTAAACATTAACATCAGTGGGATGCAAAAGCAGTCAGATCTAAAACAACTAACTGTTCTCTAATGTCCATAACCATACAATCCCTCTTCATATAAAAATACATTTAAAAACAGGTGTCTTTCTTCTAAAAAAAAAATTAGAATGTGACATTGGGGAATTATAAAATCGTGTAGATTGCTTTTTAAAAGAAATGAGAGATGAAATACCTTTCACGCATACATACATACATGTGCACACACACAACACACACACACACACACACACACACACACACACACACACACACACACACACAGACTCACACAGACACAAACAGTAAAACTACTTGCCTAAAAGCAAACTGTGATAAATGTGTGCTTCTATAAATTTAAAAAAATGTGCTAATGTAATTATACACTGGTAAAATCTGGACACATGCAAACATGTACATTATCATAACACTGGTATAATATCATTACTTCACAAAAAGGGATGCTTCCCATTGAGTTTGTCTCATTCACATAACAGCCCTGCTTCAAATTTTGGTTTTTGTATTACCAATAATCTTTATCATCAGTGTTTCGAAACAGATAGTGCAGGACATTTTGGTTCCCATGGAAATAACAAAAAATTAAAAATTCAGTGATCATCAGGCAACACTAATCTGTAATAAAAACAATACAAAAAATCCCTACCTAAAAAATGACCTGAATGACAATCTGGGTTCCTGAATTCAAGTGAAGTGATTTAAAGATTCTACCACCACAACATGTGAGTGGTGCTGAAAGGTTGAGGCTGTCATCACTAACATCTGATTCACAATGAAGATCAACAAATGGAACAAAAAAAGTTCCCACTTTTAAACCTGTAGCTGAAATCTAGCAACCTAAACATCTTAAAAATCCGTTCTGCGATAAAGAATGATACTGATCTGTTAAACATGATAAATGTAAAAATAAATCTATGTTTGTACAAAATTTTAAACGTGCTACACTTCTTATCACTCACTCTCTTTTCTTAATCTGTGCGCATACACACACACAAGCACGCACACATGCATGCACGTGTGCGCATGCACACACTTATCAAATATAGTGAACAGACGTTAAATACAAGAACGAACGAACACACACACACATATACAGAGAAACCTCTGTAGACATGTGTGTGTAAAAATACGTTTCAACCTCTACCAACACAATCATCCTAATGGAATGAGGACTCTGTAAAAAGAATGGATTTATCATTCAAACAACAACACAGATCATTCCTTTCATAAGAAAACAACAACAACAACCCCTTCCCCCCCAAAAAAAAGTTTTAAACACCAACCAGTATTGTCATATCTGCTCCATATTGTTACCTTGCTTTCTGTCTGTAAAACAAGAAAAAGCAGCAGTACATACATACATACACAAGTACGAGGGCACTTACTCATGTATAAACATTTATACAAGTACACACACAAGTACACATAAATGCGCGCACATGAACAATAATTCATATCAAATACAAAAGCACACTCCTTCAAACAAAAGCATGCATGCATAGCACACACACACATACGCATGTCTTATATATATATCTTTCTTTCTGTACAAACTTTTGAATCCATCTCAATGCCCCACTCACTTACACACAGGACATAGAGACGATCATTGTATAAAAAGAAATCTCTGTACACGTCTTGCAAGTTTCAAAATAACAACAACAACAAACAACAAAATGTCACGAAGCATTCAAACAGCACAGCTTCACAAATCTATATAGGAAGCGAACATTTTTTTCATTTTTCAAAAGCAATATTAAAAAAACACAGATCCAGATTTTAAAAATGAACAAAACTCAGGCACAGATCTACACCCCATAATTTTCAGTCAGCTGCATAGAAAAAAGTACAGCAAGCTCACATATGTACAACAAGAGAAAAAAAAAAAAAAAAAAAAAAAAAAAAAATAGAGTGTCTCAAGGAATTGAAAAAAATAAGTCTCTGAAAATAAAAACACACACAAAAACTGATCGTTGCTCCAAGCTTGTGTCCAAAATTCAGAAAACTCCAACAGATTGTACCCTCGAGTGTACCCGAATAGACTTCACCCAGAGAATTTGATTTGTCTCTCCATCTCTGTGTCTCTTTCATTTTTTGTGATGTTGATGATTCGTAACAAGAAAGCTATACAGTGATGACGCTATAAATAAATAAAAACAAAGATATGAAAAATGATACACAGAGAGAAAAATGAAGAGCAGAGGAAATATACATCACTGAATGGGCTGTCTACAATTTTCACCTCTCAGTTATAAATTAAAAAAAAAAAAGAATGACACCCCCCCCTCCCCTATTTCAAATGGACAAAGGGACATGCTGGATGCCTTGGTTGATAATTCCCTCCAGGCCATACAGAAATAGCTAAATATGCTGGTTGATAATTCCCTCCAGGCCATACAGAAATAGCTAAATATGCTGGTTGATAATTCCCTCCAGGCCATACAGAAATAGCTAAATATGCTGGTTGATAATTCCCTCCAGGCCATACAGAAATAGCTAAATATGCTGGTTGATAATTCCCTCCAGGCCATACAGAAATAGCTAAATATGCTGGTTGATAATTCCCTCCAGGCCATACAGAAATAGCTAATTATGCTGGTTGATAATTCCCTCCAGGCCATACAGAAATAGCTAAATGTGACGCTCCACCACATAAGGAGTCGCATTGCACCAGAGGTCAATTTTTAGTTATTGACAAGTTACTAATTTGTAATAAAAAGGCTATTAAATACAAAAAACAGATTGAAAATCGGACAATTCTGTGAAAAGTTATTAAAAATTGAAATGAGAGACTGCGGGATGTGACAAAATGAGAAACAGGCAAGTTTCCATTTGTAACAGGTTGTCAGAATGAAGGCTTGGGTATTTTCAAAACACATTTAAAAGCAAAATGAATAAAAATTATACCTTGATATTTCGTTACAAGGTAGAAAAACGGATATAGTTTAATAATCAATCAAAATCTCAAAATTGACAACTTGACCCCCACCTGCCTTTAATGGCTCCTAGCGCAAAATCGAGTAATGTGCTAAGCGACTCATTTCGTGGTGGAGCATCACAAATATGCTGGTTGATAATTCCCTCCAGGCCATACAGAAATAGCTAAATATGCTGGATGTGCTGGCTGATAATTCCCTCCAGGCTGATCTGTCTTGAGCATTCACAGCAACAGTGCCATGTCCAGGCCACAGGTAAACCTTGCTTAACTGCTCAGGTAAACGTTGCTTAATTGCTCAGGTAAACGTTGCTTAATTGCTCAGGTAAATGTTGCTTAATTGCTCAAAGTTGGAGCTGGAGAGAGTGGGTAAAAAGACGGGCTGACACCTGCATCCTAGACCCCCCCCCCCCCCCCCCCACCCCATGTTGTAGTTCATAAATCCCACACAAATTGTTCAACTAATGGTAAAATCTGATTTGTGCATTCACAAAATTTGTCGTTCAACTCTCTGTATTTGCCTAAAATCACTTGATGT
The DNA here is from genome assembly GCA_030674155.1 of Stramonita haemastoma. Classification (NCBI taxonomy): domain Eukaryota; kingdom Metazoa; phylum Mollusca; class Gastropoda; order Neogastropoda; family Muricidae; genus Stramonita; species Stramonita haemastoma. Next base: position 65,390,849 of record CM060324.1, on the reverse strand, counting down.
GAATAATCAACGCTAAAACTGATGACATAATATTTCTTCATGTTATGATCTACATGGAGGGTGTTGAGTCAGTGACAATGATGATGATAATAACACAGCCTTAATTAATCCATTATCACCAGTTTAGCACAGAGCATCTGGTCATATACCTGTGTAACATGGGTGTCAAGATTGAGATCGGTAACTCACACTCTAGCACCGATGTTGTCATATTGAAAGAACGACAACTTGTGCTCATCTTGGGCAAGGCGGAGAGACGAAAAGTGTCGACTGCCACATTCCTGACAAGTCTTGGTTTACTCTACACACTCTTTATATCCGGAATGTACATAGCACAGAAAACGACAAGAGAACAAAGAGGACAAAACAAAGGAAAAAGAAACACAAGGAGAATAACGGAAGGAGAAAAACGCAATGTCTCACTCAGATCTGAATTAGCAAGCACAACAGATCAGCTGTACAGAACAAAAAAAAAAAAGACCATGACAATAAAAAAGAAAACAAAAAAAACCAACGGTTTTGGTCTCAAAAAAAAAAAAAAATCTAGCCAAAGCTGACAACAAAAAGAGAAAAAGAAGACAAAAAAAAAAAAAACAGAACAGGACACAGAAAAATACTAAGAAAAAGTCAAGGGGAACAACTCAGAACAACAGGCAAAGCTGGGGTCAGGTCGGGTCAGGTCAGGTCAGGTCAGGTCAGGTCAGGACTGGGCAGCAGTGGCCGTGGCCGTGGCCGTGGCTGTGGCCACTTGGCGCTCACGGAACTTGCTGAAGGAATACTTCTCGTTCACACCTTTCTGGCCCAGGTCCTGCCACACCTTCAGCCCGTGCTCACGCCGGTGCTTCTCCCAGCGCTCGTCGTCAGACTCGTGAGTCAGGTAACGCACCCCCACCCCCGTCTCCTGAACACGCAGGTCAGCCCATGTCTGGTAGTCCTGCACACGGGGGGGGGGGGGGGGGGGGGGGGGGGGGGGGGTGAGTGTGTAGATTGTGAACATCCATTGTCAGTATATTGATTGGAGAATATAGATTGTGAGTATATAATTATAATAATAAATGGAATTTATATAGCGCTATATTTTGCAAAAACAAATCAAAGCGCTTAATATAAATTGAGATGGTATAGATTGTGAACATCAATTGTGAGTATATAGATTGTGAGTATAGATTGTGAGTATATAAATTGAGATGGTATAGATTGTGAACATCGATTGTGAGAATATAGATTGTGAGTATAGATTGTGAGTATCGATTACTAGGAATGGTTCAGGGGTGGAATATTGTGAATATGGATTGTCAGTATAGGTTGAGAGTATAAAGATTGTGAACATTGAATGCGAGTATCAATTGTGAGTATATAGATTGTGAATATCAATTGTGAGTATAGGTTATGAGTATATATTGTGAGTATATATTGCGAGTATAGATTGTGAGTATAGAGGATTATGAGTATAGGTAGTGAGTATAGATTGTGAGTATAGATTGTGAGTACAGATTGTGGGTATAAAGGACTATGAGTAAAGATTGTGAGTATATATTTTGAGTGCAGGTGGTAAGTATGGATTGTGAGTATAGATTGCTAGAGAATGGTTCAGGGGTAGTGGACTGTGAGTATAGATTGAGAATACAGCATAGATTGAGAGTATAGATTATGAGTATAGAGGATTATGACTAAAGATTGTGAGTATAGATTGCTAGAGAAGAGTACTACTTTTTTGTTAAAAATGCCATAGTTCATGGACTTTAAGCCACACTTTTTATTTTCTTTTTTGATCCAGCAACTAATGCTGTTCTGTGGTTCAATGGTAAAGGTGTTCTTATGGTAAAGGTGTTCTTTGGTAAAGGTGTTCTTATGGTAAAGGTGTTCTTATGGTAAAGGTGTTCTTATAACCTTTGTAGAAGTTGAGGAGCGAGGCGTCAGAGACCTCAGCTTCTCTAGGGGCCAGCATATTAAGGGCAGTGCCCATCTCCTCTCCATCGCTGCTTTACCTTCCCTGCCCCTAAAGAGGGCAGATACCCACTTACAGCTGGGTGAACTGGGGGGCTGTACTGAAGCTAAGGTGCACAGTCACCCATCTGTGAGGCAACAATGGCTAATGCTGCTTAACCTTAGCTTGGGGAGAGCAAGTGCTGTGACCTCTGAGTGCTAATGCAGCTTGTGGGTTGCTGACTGTAAAATCTGACCTGTTTCACCTGTCAGGATTGCCCAATAAGGCGTCAGCACTGCACCCAGTGACACTGACATGATCTTCCTTCCCCATTTGAATGTAAAATCTGACCTGTTTCACCTGTCAGCATTGCCCAATAAGGCGTCAGCACTGCACCCAGTGACACGGACATGATCTTCCTTCCCCATTTGCTCTGGGCTTTGCATGTCAAATCTTCTTACTCTCAAATCTTGCAAAACCCAAACCAGCTGTTGTTTCTTTTTCTTTTTTTAAAAAATATATTTTTTTATATTGAGGATAACAGAATAAGCAATCATGTGCTTTTTTTCATCTGGTCCCCGTGTGTATGCAGTTTTGTAAATATTGTCATCTGTTCCCACCGGCACACGATGGCCTATTCTTACGAAAAGCGGAACAGGATTTAACGTGTGTGCAAGATGTTCTGCATGCGTTCGCACACGGGGCCTTGGTTTAAAGTCTCATCCGAAGGACTTTTGGGGAGAGTGGAGTCAGCACTGATGTTAACTCCAGGAGAAAAATTTCCTCGACCGGACTCGAACCCTGGTTGTCAAATTGCCAGTGCAATGTTCTGACCACTAGGCTATCCTGTTTCTAAAGTTTGTGTCCAAAAAATAAGAATGTTTCAAAAACTGGTTTACCAAACTCTAATCTGAATATAGAGTAAGGACTTTTTTCATCATCTTCTTTGTTCCTGGAGAGTACGGACTCTTCCTGTCATAAGAGAATGTTTGTAATCATTAGACTGATAAAAGTAGGACTGTAGCAGCCTCAAGGGGCAGGAGAGGTTAATAACTTGCAAGTGATGTCTATACAAATTCCATGTAATAATAATAATAATAAAAGTGATGAACAAAAATTTTAAAACGAATTTATATCTGTCTCCTGCTCAGCCTGATTTTGGTCTTAATTTACTCTTCTTTTATACTTTTATTGAGGAAAAAGTAGGGGAGGAAAAACAAGGGCAGGTACCAACTTCTTAATCATTTTTAAAATGACTTATCAAAGATTCAATATATATATAGCCGCCGCTGTAGTCTAGTGGTTAGGGCATTGGATTCGTAATCTAAAGGTTGCGGGTTCAATCCCAGCTTTCAGCTATGACGTTGTGCCCTTGGAAGAGGCACTTGACGGCTATTTTCTTACCCCACCCAGGTGTAAAAGGGGTACCAACCATGTGTTGGGGAATAACCCTGCGATAGACTGGTGTCCTATCCAGGGGGGAGTCTATGACTCTCAGTCGCTTAACGCCACAGAAACCGGGATAAGCACCGGCCTGATGAGCCTAAGGCTTGGGACAGACTTTAACTTTTAACAATATATATATATATCAGGGGTGGGAATTGACAGAGTCAAAAAACTCTGAAAAGTGGGGGGGTTCAGGGGGCATTGCCCCCTGGCGGGGTCAAGGGGCAGAGCCCCTTATGGGGTCAGGGGGCAACGCCCCCTGAAGCTGAAGGTTTTTCAACAATTCTAACCTGTTTAATGGCCTCTCCTTGAACTAATTTCAGTTCTTGATACTAAGCAATTTCTGCCCTAAAATAAGCTCTCCAAGTATGACTTTGTCATTTTTTCAATCTAAAGGAGGTCCTATACCCAAGTAATCACATAGCAAAAATGAGAATGTTTCTAGACAAATGTGCACTAATGCAGATAGAGGTCAAGAGGAAGAAAGAGAAAGAAAGGACAGACACACATAGACAGAGAAACAGACAGAGAAGAGAGGGGGGGGGAAGAAGTGTGTGTGTGTCTGACTGTGACTGTGTGTAAGAGACAGGGAGAGATGGAGAAAATGAGAGAGAGACAGAGAAGTGTGTGTGTGTGTGTGTGTGTGTGTGTGTGTGTGGTGTGTGTTGTGTCTGTGTGTGTGTGTGTGTGTGTGTGTGTGTGTGTGTGTGTGTGTGTGTCTAAGTCATTTACTTCCAGTGTGGTGTGTGTGTGTGTGTGTGTGTGTGTGTGTGTGTGTGTGTGTGTGTGTGTGTGTGTGTGTGTGTGTAAGTCATTTACTTCAATGTGTGTGTAGTGTGTGAGAGAGAGAGAGAGAGAGAGATGAGAGAGAGGAGAGAGAGAGAGAGAGAGAGAGAGAGAGAGAGAGAGAGAGAGAGAAAGAGAGAGAGAGAGAGAGAGAGAGAGAGAGGGGGGGGGGGGGGGGGTTAAAGTCAATTTTGTATGCCCATTTTCAGAGTTGGAGAGACATCTAGATCTAGATGAGCAAAGATGTGAAATCCAATGTTAGTCTTATTTTTTCCTCCCATAGGGTACAGAGAGAGAGAGAGAGAGAGAGAGAGAGAGAGAGAGAGAGAGAGAGAGAGAGAGAGAGAAGAGGAAGAGAGGGAGAGAGAGAGAGAGA
>CM060324.1:65351314-65381314 GCA_030674155.1 Stramonita haemastoma | reverse complement strand
AATGAACTGAACAGTGAAGTGAACAGACAGTGAAGTGAACAGTGAAGTGAACAGTGAAGTGAACAGTGATGTGAACAGTGAAGTGAACAGTGAAGTGAACAGTGATGTGAACAGTGAACTGAGTAGTTAACTGAAAAATGAACCGAACAGTGAAGTGAACAATGAACTGAACAGTGATGTGAACAGTGAAGTGTACAGTGAAGTGAACAGTGAAGTGAACAGTGAAGTGAACGGTGATGTGAACAGTGAAGTGAACAGTGATGTGAACAGTGATGTGAACAGTGAACTGAGTAGTTAACTGAAAAATGAAGTGAACAGTGAAGTGAACAATGAAGTGAACAGTGAAGTGAACAGTGAAGTGAACAGTGAAGTGAACAGTGAAGTGAACGGTGATGTGAACAGTGAAGTGAAAAATGAACTGAACAGTGAAGTGAACAATGAAGTGAACAGTGAATTGAACAGTGAACTGAACAGTGAAGTGAACAGTGTAGTGAACAGACGTGAAGTGAACAGTGAAGTGAAAAATGAACTGAACAGTGAAGAGAACAGTGAACAGACCTTCCTGAGAGATCTCCTTCCAGGGGTTGGGGGGGTACATGAAGGAGGCGTTCTGGATCTGGTCGCTGATCTCCTCGTCCTCGTTGAAAGGGAAGGTGCCACTCAGGCTGACGTACACCACCACCCCCACCGACCACATGTCCAGGGAGCGGTTATACCCCTTCCTCTTCAGCACCTCGGGGGCTGACAGGGAGCAGAGAGCAGAGGTTTGAACCTTCACTGGGGCATGGTTAACTCCATGTTTGTTGTTAGAGTTTTTCCATATTTATATGATTATAACTATGATTATGTGGTAGCATTAAAATGGATATGAACACAATAAAATGTACATGAACTGTTTAAAATGTATATGAACACATTAAAATGTATATGAACATATCAAAATGCATCTGAACATACCAAAATGTACATTAACACATTAAAATATATACAAACATATAAAAATGCATAGGAACATTTTTTGATTTGCAGTTATCAACCAGAATAAATGTGAAAGTGTCTAATAAAAAACCTGAATTTTCAAAATATAGTAATTAAACAAAACAACAAAAACCAACTTGTGAAATGCAAATCAGAGGGGATCAAAAGTCAAGGGAAAGAACTGACAAGTCATTAGTTAACCAGTTTGCTGCCTATGAAATGTCAGCTGACATCCTAGGCAAAGTGCTTCTCCAGTGCCTATAAAATGTTAGCTGACATCCTAGGCAAAGTGCTTCTCCAGTGCCTATAAAATGTCAGCTGACATCCTAGGCAAAGTGCTTCTCCAGTGCCTATAAAATGTCAGCTGACATCCTAGCAAGTGCTTCTCCAGTACCTATAAAACGTCAGCTGACATCTAGGCAAAGTGCATCTCCAGTGCCTATAAATGTTAGCTGACATCCTAGGCAAAGTGCTTCTCCAGTGCCTATAAAACGTCAGCTGACATCCTAGGCAAAGTGCATCTCCAGTGCCTATAAATGTTAGCTGACATCCTAGGCAAAGTGCTTCTCCAGTGCCTATAAAACGTCGGCTGACATCCTAGGCAAAGTGCTTCTCCAGTGCCTATAAAGCGTCAGCTGACGTCTCTGTTTTATTCTGATTTTTCACATTTTTGTTGGGTTCCAAAGTGAAAGTATTTTCTCACACAGTTGGAAGAAGGTATCAACTATTTTAAATAAAAAATCCAATCCTTCTACATCACAGCAAATTTGTTTTCTTTTCTCTTTCATGCCAGTTGGACACTGGCCAGTTTCATGAGTGTGTGAACCAGCGCCACGTGACCAGACTTAAAAAAATTGTTATTTAAAAAAAAATTTCTTTGCCATGTGGCAAGATGAATTTTCCACCTTTGCGCTTGACAGTCAAGCAGCTGTCCCCTTCATGGAAAAAGCACACACCTTATCAGCGCTGCTTATGTTTTTAAAAAAATTAAAATAATGATAGGGAAGGCAATGGTCTTTTGTCTGATGATTCACTTGAAAATGACCATAACTTGGACAGTGATGGTGATGTGTGGCACTTGCTAGATACTATGTAGCAGATGAACTTGTCACCACACAAGTGTAACTTGGACAGTGACAGTGATGTGTGGCACTTTATGGATACTATGTAGCAGATGAACTTGTCACCACACAAGTGTAACTTAGACAGTGACAGTGATGTGTGGCACTTTATGGATACTATGTAGCAGATGAACTTGTCACCACACAAGTGTAACTTAGACAGTGACAGTGATGTGTGGCACTTTATGGATACTATGTAGCAGATGAACTTGTCACCACACAAGTGTAACTTGGACAGTGATGGTGATGTGTGGCACTTGCTAGATACTATGTAGCTGATGAACTTGTCACCACACAAGTGTAACTTGGACAGTGATAGTGATGTGTGGCACTTTATGGATACTATGTAGCAGATGAACTTGTCACTACACAAGTGTAATTTGGACAGTGATAGTGATGTGTGGCACTTGCTAGATACTATGTAGCAGACGAACTTTTCACCACACAAGTGTAACTTGGACAGTGATAGTGATGTGTGGCACTTTATGGATATTATGTAGCAGACGAACTTGTCACCACTCAAGTGTAATTTGGACAGTGATAGTGATGTGTGGCACTTGCTAGATACTATGAAGCAGAAGAACTTTTCACCACACGTGTACTCATGCCCAGCAACAGTGAGTCCACTCACAGTTCCAGCAACGACAAAATTCGGCCAAGGCCTGAGGCAGCAGGAAATTTGGGGGGGGGACATGGTATGTAAAGCCGGTGGTACAGGGGAGGAAATCAGAGTGGGCAGGAGGGGGAGTGTGCAAGCTATGATCTCCCTTTTATAAAGCTTTTTTTTTTTTTTTTGTGGTAGTCCAATTTTTCATGTTCATATGTAACCTATTTAAATTGATTTGATTGTACAGCGTGGTGAGCCCATATTTTTGGGAATTCGCGCCATATAAGCCTCCATTTTATTATTATTATTATTATTATTATTATTTTAGATCTACAATGCTCTCCTCTTTGTAAGACAAATTGAACACTCAGCGCTTTGACGTTTTTTAAATGACATCTTCCGTCACATGACAGCATCACATGACAGGAGTTTTAGCCAACTACTTCTTACCAAGATAGGCGGGAGTTCCCACCACAGAACGTCGGAACGATTTTTCACCAATGATGCGAGCAAAGCCAAAGTCACACAGCTTCACCTGATAAGACACACAGACACAGCAGTATATGTATACATACATACATACGTACGTACGTATGTACATACATACATATATATACATATATATTATTATAACATATGTATATATGTATATATGTATATATGTATGTATTATTATATAATATATATATATATATATATATATATATATATATATATATAATATATATTTGGGGACGGGATAGCTCAGTAGTCAGAGCGCTTGCTTTCCCCCAGCCAAGGTTAAGCAGCGTCAAGCGTGGTTGCCAATTGGATGGGTGACCGTTTGCACGCCTTGGCTTCAGTACAGTTTCCCCAGCTGTAAATGGGTACCTGCCTTCTTCAGGGTCAGGAAAGGTAAAGCAGTGAGGGAGAGGAGGTTAAAATTTAAATATAAAAAATACTTTATTATCTCATAGAGAAATTCACGTGGGTTACATGCCACACATAAAAAGCAAACATGTAAAAAGTAACATCACGGGGAAAAACAACAACAAAAAAAACCCACACACACATAGTATCCGGACATCAGCTCGCACATATCATAATATAAAAATCACCCACAATTCAACAATACCTCACCCAGTCATAAACTCACCAAAACAAAATCTCAACCATTCCTACACACACCAGTTTGCTCACACACACACACACACACACAATACACACACGCGCAGCAGGGACACGCGCACTGTTGGAAACACTGCATACGTGTGAACACATTTTTGTGAAATAAACCATATTGATATTAAATTATTTAACTTGTTACAACAAGTCGTATGATAAGACAAATATCAATGAAAGTAACAAACAATCTGTCATTAAAATGTTAAGCACAGTCTAAGATAATAACACGCGCACACATTTTTATGGCATAAAATAAATAATTTCTAAAACATATTGTATGATATGAAAAGACAGTTAAGAAGAAAATTTTTATATATATATATATATATATATATATATATATATATATATATATATGTATATATATGTATATATATATATACATACATACATAATATATATATATATATATATATATATATATATATATATATATATATATATATATATATACATATATATACACATACATATATATACACATACATATATATACACATACATATATATATATATATATATATATACACATACATACAAACACACACACACATATATATATATATATATATATATATATATATATATATATATATATATATATAATATATATAAAAAGAAGTTGAGGTCTCTGATGCCTCACTCCTCTATAGCCACACAGGTTATGGGAACACCTTTATATAGAGAGAGAAAGAGAGGGAGGGAGGAGGGAGGGAGGAGAGAGAGAGAGGAGGAGAGAAGAGAGAGAGAGAGAGAGAGAGAGAGAGAGAGAGGAGAGAGAGAGAGGAGAGGAGGGAGGGAGGAGAGGGAGGGAGGGAGGGAGGGAGGAGGGAGGAGAGAGAGAGAGAGAGAGAGAGGAGAGGAGAGAGAGAGAGAGAGGAGAGAGAGAGAGAGAGAGAGGAGAGAGAGAGAGATAGAATTTTTGATTACAGACATCAAGACAGAAATACAGAGCTCTTTCATACAGAAATCTACCCAAAATGTTTATAGACACACACACCAACAGACACACACAACACACACACCAACAGACCAACAAACCAACACACACACGCACGCACACACACACACACCAACACACCAACCACACACAGCAACCAACACTTGTAAACACTTTTTCCCCTAACAACTAGCACTAGCAGTGACACTACCATCATCACACCTGGGGGAAGGCCGTCTCTGAGGAGAGGAGAACGTTCTCTGGCTTCAGGTCGCAGTGCACGATGCTCTTGGAATGTAGGTGACGTAAGGCAATGAGGATCTGCACACAGCAACACACACACACACACACACACACACACACACACACACACACACACACACACACACACACAGCACTGTAGATGCTCGCTTTCTGAACACCCCCTGTAGAGACACCTGGGGCCTGTCAATATCAACCCTCTTGCATTCAGATTCTCTGAACACTAACTGCCCGAGATTTCGCATTCCATCACGAAATCAGGTCAGGCACACATGCTCGCTTGCCATTTCCTCCTTCTAAAGTACATACCAGCAGCTATAATTACTTCCAGACTCTCAGCAAAGTTTCTACCTCTAGCCTGATAGAGCTTTGACATGTGGTAGCAATTAGTGATGGTCACAGAATGGAGGAAATCTACTGTGTGTAAATCCTGGCAAATTCCGGTTCGGGATTCAGGGGGGGGGGGGGCAATTATTCAATCCCAGCAAATCCCGGTTTGGGACTAAGAGGGTAAAGTAGCATTCCCTCCTTCTGGAAAAGTTAAGAAGCTGTTCACAGTTGAGTGTGAATATGTAGCCTGTATTGCTCCAATGACTTGAATGCTTCAGCCACCGCATTTGTGCAGCACTTTTGTGCTGTGCAGGAGTCTGGCTCCGTTGCTGTAGTATTGTAGCCTACTATTTTCAGGGTGGCTCTGTTGCTGTAGTATTGTAGCCTACTATTTTTAGGGTGGCTGTTGCTGTAGTATTGTAGCCTACTATTTTCAGGGTGGCTCTGTTGCTGAAGTATTGTAGCCTACTATTTCTAGGGTGGCTCTGTTGCTGTAGTATTGTAGCCTACTATTTTTAGGGTGGCTGTTGCTATAGAATTGTAGCCTACTATTTTTAGGGTGGCTCTGTTGCTATAGTATTGTAGCCTACTATTTTTAGGGTGGCTCTGTTGCTGTAGTATTGTGGCCTACATGTCTTTAGGGTGGCTTGTTGCTATAGAATTGTAGCCTACTTTTCTAGGGTGGCTTGTTGCTGTAGTATTGTAGCCTACTATTTTTAGGGTGGCTCTGTTGCTGTAGTATTGTAGCTACTTTTTTAGGGTGGCTCTGTTGCTGTAGTATTGTAGCCTACTATTTTTAGGGTGGCTCTGTTGCTATAGAATTGTAGCCTACTATTTCTAGGGTGGCTCTGTTGCTGTAGTATTGTAGCCTACTATTTTTAGGGTGGCTCTGTTGCTATAGAATTGTAGCCTACTATTTTTAGGGTGGCTCTGTTGCTATAGGATTGTAGCCTACTATTTTTAGGGTGGCTCTGTTGCTATAGATTGTAGCCTACTATTTTTAGGGTGGCTCTGTTGCTATAGAATTGTAGCCTACTATTTTTAGGGTGGTCTGTTGCTTGGTATTGTAGCCTACTATTTTTAGGGTGGCTCTGTTGCTATAGATTGTAGCCTACTATTTTTAGGGTGGCTCTGTTGCTTAGGATTGTAGCCTACTATTTTTAGGGTGATCTGTTGCTACAGTATTGTAGCCTACTATTTTCAGGGTGGCCCTCAGCACCCAAGTGGGATGTCTGGAGACCACAGTCCTTAATCCTCTTAGTCCTGGATTTGCCGGGATTGAATAATTACCCCCCCCCCCCAGTCCCACCGAACTGGGATTTGCTGGGATTTACACACAGTAGATTTCTATCATGCTGTGACCATCACTAATTGCTACCACATGTCAAAGCTCTATCAGGCCAGAAGGAGAAACCCTGCTGAGAGCCTGGAAATAATTATAGCTTGCATCGCTCATGGGACTTAAGTTTATAGGCCTAGTCTCATTCAAAGGACTTCGGGAGAAGTGGAGTCGGTACTGATGTTAACTCCTGGGGAAAACTCCCCTCAAACAGGTGCCTTGCTGGGGGCTCAATCTCAGGGCCGTCAGATCACAAGCACAACACTCTAACCACTGGGCCACCCTGCCTCCCCCTGATTTGTGTTCAGATCTAGTCACACAAAATCTGGACTGCATAAACCAGGTTTTTCCTTCACTGCATTCAGAACACCATCCCTGTCACAAAAGGGGGACGGATAGCCTAGTGGTCAGAACATTGCGCTGGCAATTTGATGACCCGGGTTCGATTCTGGTCGAGAGGATTTTTCTCCTGGAGTTAACATCAGTGCTGACTCCACTCTCCCCAAAAGTCCTTCGAATGAGACTTTAATCTGAGGCCCCGTGTGCGAATGCACGCAGAACATCTTGCATACACGTTAAATCCTGTTCCGCTTTTCATAAGAGTAGGCCATCGTGTGCCAGTGGAAACAGACGACATTTACAAAAATGCATACACATGGGGACTGGATGTAAAAAAGCACAAGAGTGCTCATTCCATTATCCTTGATATAAAAGAATAAATCAAATCAAATAAAAATCACCTCTGTCGGTCAGTTGCCCCACTGTCAGCTCCTCTCAGCTGCTGACCAGCCCAGCCCAGCTGGTTCTAATTATAGCAGGAACTGACCACACTGGGACTTGGAAAAGGAAGGGGTGTGTGAAATGTTAACACTGGACCCTGGACTGAGTTATGCTGCATTTTTGTGCTGTGCTCTTCAGCATGACACTGTGTGTGTGCGTACGTGCATGTGTGTGTGTGTAGTAGTCCTCAGTTTTAATGTCTTTCCACTTTAAATGATTCCAGACGATCAAAAGAAAAATTGAAAATGGTGTTGTGTATGTGCGTCGTGTGTGTGCACGAGTGCATGCGTATGTGCATGCGAGTGTATGTGTGTGTGTGTGCAAATACATCATAAAAACAAACAGAATGCGCTAAACATATCAAGTTAATGACGATGCAAAATCAACTAGAAATACAACAGAAATACAATAATCATAACAAATGCCCTATGGGACTTGACTGTAAACCTTTAGTAATATCAAACATCATGTCTACATCATTGAGGACTTCTTCAATAGAAGTCTTTGAAATGAGAGGCAAATAGGGTTTTAAATTCTGACAATCAAGTATGATAGGAGCATTGGAAATATATGTGTGTGTGTGTGTGTGTGTGTGTGTGTGTGTGTGTGCGTGCTGCGTGCGTGCGTGCGTGCGTGCGTGGTGCGTGCGTGTGTGCGTGCATGCACGCACGAGAGTGCTTGTGTGTGTGTGTGAGAGAGAGAGCTGACCTGGTAGATGAGGTACTTGGTGACGCGTTCGCTGAGTCGTCCTTTGGAGCTGGACAGGATCATCTCCAGCATGTCACCCTTCAGCTTCTCCATCACCACAAAGATCTGACACACACACACACACACATAACATATATATCATACAATACACAAATATATATACACACACATACATATATATATATATACATACATACATACACACAATATATATAACACACACATAAAAATATATATATTATACTATACATACATATACATACAGAACATCTTGTGCACACGTTAAATCCTGATCCACTTTTTGTAAGAGTAGGCCATCGTGTGCTGGTGGGAACAGATGACATGATTTAAAAAACTGTATACACACAGGGACTGGATGTAAAAAAGCACATGGAGTGCTTATTCCATTATCCTCGATATCAAAGAATAGAATAAAAGAAAAAGAATAGAATCATACATACATATAACATACATACATACATACATACATACATACCATACACACACACACACACACACACACACAACACATACCACACATACATACCTACATACATACCTACCTACCTACTACCTACTACCTACCTACTACTACCTACCTACATACATACATACATACATACATACATACATACATACATACATACATATACACACACATACATACATACACACATACATACATATATATAATTATACAGATACACACACACATTAAACATATACATACACACACATATACAGGTCAGTTGATGTGTGATCATTGTTACGTTTGTCACAGGTTTTAACATACTGCACAGTTAAGATGAATTTTTTTACATACTGAAATGCGCATATCAAATGGTGCAAACAGCAGGCAAATGCAAAAGTATGTGCTTGCAAACACATGCACGCACGCACACAAACACACACAGAGACACACAGACACAAACACCGCACGCACGCACGCGCACAGCACGCACGCACACACACACACCCACACACACACACACACACACCCCCTCCCCCACCCAAAGACTGTACCCCCGCTGTGCCAGTCCCATGCAGGGTAAACTTGAGCCATGCCATCCTACCTCAAGCCCCATCTGGTCTTCTTTTGTTGTGGTTCATCAGCCAGAGCTCCTGGCTTCACCACTGTGTACACGGGGCCTCAGCTACAGTCTGATCCAAATGACTGGGGGGGAATGGGGTCAGTTAACTCCAGGGTCTGGCTTCACCACTGTGTACACGGGGCCTCAGCTACAGTCTGATCCAAATGACTGGGGGGGAATGGGGTCAGTTAACTCCAGGGTCTGGCTTCACCACTGTGTACACGGGGCCTCAGCTACAGTCTGATCCAAATGACTGGGGGGGAATGGGGTCAGTTAACTCCAGGGTCTGGCTTCACCACTGTGTACACGGGGCCCTCATGACAGTCTGATCCAAATGACTGGGGATGGGGTCAGTTAACTCCAGGGTCTGGCTTCACCACTGTGTAACCAGGGGCCTCAGCTACAGTCTGATCAAATGACTGGGGGGGAATGGGTTCATTAACTCCAGGGTCTGCTTCACCACTGTGTACACGGGGCCTCAGCTACAGTCTGATCCAAATGACTGGGGGCATGGGGTCAGTTAAACTCAGGGTCCTGGCTTCACCACTGTGTACACGGGCCTCGCTACAGTCTGATCCAAATGACTGGGGGGGAATGGGTTTCAGTTAACTCCAGGGTCTGGCTTCACACTGTGTACACGGGGCCTCAGCTACAGTCTGATCCAAATACTGGGGGAATGGGGTAAGTTTAAATCCTGGGTCTGGCTTTCACACTGTGTACAACGGGTCCTCAGCTACATGTCTGATCCAAATGACTGGGGGGAATGGGTAAGTTAAATCCAGGTCTCTCTATCTCTATCTATCCCTTAGTCTGGTGCCATGGGGCACCCTAAGACTTGACAACCAGTTCCCTCCATTCCTCTCTCTGTTCTGCCTTTCTCAAAACTCCAGGGCATCGACAACCAGTTCCCTCCATTCCTCTTTCTGTTCTGCCTTTCTCAAAACTCCAGGGCATTGACAACCAGTTCCCTCCATTCCTCTCTCTGTTCTGCCTTTCTCAAAACTCCAGGGCATTGACAACCAGTTCCCTCCATTCCTCTCTCTGTTCTGCCTTTCTCAAAACTCCAGGGCATTGACAACCAGTTCCCTCCATTCCTCTCTCTGTTCTGCCTTTCTCAAAACTCCAGGGCATTGACAACCAGTTCCCTCCACTCCTCTCTCTGTTCTGCCTTTCTCAAAACTCCAGGGCATTGACAACCAGTTCCCTCCACTCCTCTCTCTGTTCTGCCTTTCTCAAAACTCCAGGGCATTGACAACCAGTTTCCCTCCACTCCTCTCTCTGTTCTGCCTTTCTCAAAACTCCAGGGCATTGACAACCAGTTCCCTCCATTCCTCTCTCTGTTCTGCCTTTCTCAAAACTCCAGGGCATTGACAACCAGTTCCCTCCACTCCTCTCTCTGTTCTGCCTTTCTCAAAACTCCAGGGCAAAATTCCCTGAACCAGGCGCCTCTGTGGCAACTCGATTCCCGGCCATCACATCACCAGCACAATACTCTGACCACTAGGCTATCCTCGATTCCCGGCCATCACATCACCAGCACAATACTCTGACCACTAGGCTATCCTCTCCCCCCCCTCCCTGCATATCTGGTCTACTTGTGCATGAAAGGGGGGGGATAGTCTAGTGGTCAGAGCATTGCGCTCGCAATTTGACGACCTGAGTTTGATTCCCGTTGGAAGGGATTTTTTCCCTGGAGTTAACATTAGTGCTGACTCTACTCCCCCTAAAGTCTTTCGGATGAGACTAAAAACCGAAGCTCCGTGTGTGAACGCACGCAGAACATCTTGCGCACATGTTAAATCCTGTTCCGCTTTTCATAAGAGTAGGCCATCGTGTGCCGGTGGGAACAGATGACATTTACAAAGGTGCATACACACGGGGATTGGATGTAAAAAAGCACATGAGTGCTTATTCCATTATCCTCGATATAAAAGAATAAATAAATAAATAGATAAACAAATAAATAAGAGAGATTCTATTTGAACATGGACACAAAACTCTTAGTCATAGTAGTGCCCTGGTGGTTTGGCTGGACTGTAAGCAACATGGATTAGAAAATATATATATATATATATGAATGAATGAATGATGAATGTATGAATGAATGAATATATGAATGAATGAGTGAATGAATAGATGAATGAATGAATGTATGAGTGGAGAGAAAAAGACAGTTGCAGCCACAGTTTAAAAAAAAAAATTATTCATTTATTTCAGCCACAGTGCACTCTTTTCCTTCTTTAACAAAAAGATCATTTATCTATCTATTTATTTCTTTCTTCATTTCTCTCAGCCACAGTGAACTCTTTTCCTTCTTTAACAAAAAGATCATTCATTTATCTATTTATCTATTTATCTATTTATTCATTTCTCTCAGCCACAGTGCACTCTTTTTCTTCTTTAGAAAAAAATCATTTATTTATCTGTTTATTTATTTCTTCCTTTCTTTCAGCCATGGTGACTCTTTTCCTTCTTAAAAAAAAAAAATATTTATCTATTTATTTATTTCTTCATTTCTTTCAGCCACAGAGCACTCTTTTCCCTCTTTAAAAAAAATCATTTATTCATCTATTCATTTATTTCTTCATTTCTTTCAGCCACAGTGCACTCTTTTTCTTCTTTAAAAAAAATCATTTATTCATCTATGTATTTATTTCAGCCACAGTGCACTCTTTTTCTTCTTAAAAAAAAGAAATTATTTTATCTGTTTATTTATTTCTTCATTTCTCTCAGCCACAGAGCACTCTTTTCCCTCTTAAAAAAAAATAATTTATTCATCTGTTCATTTATTTCTTCATTTATTTCAGCCACAGTGCACTCTTTTTCTTCTTTAAAAAAAAAAAATTATTTATCTGTTTATTTATTTCTTCATTTCTTTCAGCCACAGAGCATTCTTTTTCTTCTTTAAAAAAAATCATTTATTTATCTATTTATTTATTTCTTCATTTCTTTCAGCCACAGTGCACTCTTTTCTTCTTTAAAAAAAAAGAAATTATTTATCTATTCATTTCTTTCAGCCTCAGTGCATCTTTTTCTTCTTAAAAATTTTTTTTTTTTTATCTGTTCATTTATTTATTTCAGCCACAGTGCACCCTTTTTCTTCTTTTAAAATTTTTTTTTCTTGATCTATGTATTTATTTCTTCATTTTTTCAGCCACAGAGCACTCTTTTTCTTTATTTCTTTACCTATTTATTCATTTCTTCATTCTGTCAGCCACACAGCACTCTTTTTCTTTATTTCTTTACCTATTTATTCATTTCTTCATTCTTTCAGCCACAGAGCACTCTTTTTCTTTATTTCTTTACCTATTTCTTCATTCTTTCAGCCACAGAGCACTCTTTTTCTTTTTATTTCTTTACCTATTTATTCATTTCTTCATTCTTTCAGCCACAGAGCATTCTTTTTCTTATCTATTTCTTCATTTCTTCATTCTGTCAGCCACAAAGCACTCTTTTTCTTTATTTCTTTATCTATTTCTTCATTTCTTCATTCTGTCAGCCACAAAGCACTCTTTTTCTTTTTATTTCTTCTATTTCTTCATTCTTTCAGCCACAGAGCACTCTTTTTCTTTATTTCTTTACCTATTTCTTCATTTCTTCATTCTTTCAGCCACAGAGCACTCTTTTTCTTTATTTCTTTATCTATTTCTTCATTTCTTCATTCTGTCAGCCACAGAGCACTCTTTTTCTTTATTTCTTTACCTATTTCTTCATTTCTTCATTCTTTCAGCCACACAGCACTCACTCACCCTCTCTGGTGTCTCAAACATCTGTTCCAGGTTCACCACTCCAGGATGGTGCAAGTTCTGAAAAAAATGAAACAATAAAAAATCCTGTTCAATTTTATTTTAC
Organism: Stramonita haemastoma; assembly: GCA_030674155.1. NCBI lineage: Eukaryota > Metazoa > Mollusca > Gastropoda > Neogastropoda > Muricidae > Stramonita > Stramonita haemastoma. The sequence continues at coordinate 65,368,143 of CM060324.1, read as the reverse complement.
TTTACTTGTTCTGATTTATTCTTTTATTTCAAGGTGCTTTGATTTGAGTACTCCACAAGATTCAGCGCTATATAAATCCCATATATTATTATAATTATAACAGAATAATCACTCATGCGCTTTTTTTTTTGCTTTTTCTTTAAAAACATCCAGTTCCAGTGTGTATGTGATTTTGTTAATGTCGTCATCTGTTCCAATTGGCACACAATGGCCTGTTCTTCCAAAAAGTGGAACAGGCCTTAATGTGCGCATGATTTTCAATGTGCGTTCGCACACGGAGCCTCAGTTTGTAGTCTCCTCCGAAGTACTTTTGGGGGGACACTGATGTTGACTCCAGGGGGATAAGTCCCCTTGCTTTGACTGGGATTTGAACCTGGGTCAGCAGATCACGAGCACAAGGTACAATGCTCTGACCACCAGGCTATCCCCAACTTCTGGAAAAATGGGGTGATGTTGATGTTTAACTCCCTCTCATGTGGATCTGGAGTTCATCAAACCAAACTCTTGCCCCCCCCCCCCCCACCTCCTATCCCTTCCCTGCCTTATTGCCACATCTCCTGCCCATAAAAGGAAAAAGGAGTCCTCTGAAGCTTGCATACAGTCACCTAAAATGTGGGGTAAAAGGTGTTTCCATAACTTTTGTAGTCATTGGGGAGTGAGGAGTTAGAGACCTCAGCTTCTCTAGGGGCCAGCATATTGAGGGCGGCGCCCATCTCCTCTCCCTCGCTGCTTTACCTTCCCTGACCCTAAAGAGGGCAGGTACCCATTGACAGCTGGGTGAACTGGGGGACTGTGCTGAAGCCATGGCACATGAATGGTCACCCATCCACTAGGTAACTACGCTCAATGCTGCTTAACCTTAGCTTGGGAAAGTGACTGCTCTGACCACTGAGCTATAGGATGAGAGATGCTGACCTAAAGAAGCCATGCCTCTATCTTCTGGTCCAGATGTACTGCTTCAAGGTTCACCAATGGTGAATCGCATTTGGCATCACAACTATTTTTACCCACCATTAAAAGGTAACCACATTCTGACTTCAGAAATGATGTCAAAACATGATAACTGTGTGCCTGCATTTAAAAAAACATTCTGTCATCCATTGCTACTGGCACGAAATGGCCTACTCTTCTGAAGGAATGGGATAGCCTAGTGGTCAGAACACTGCACTCCCAATTTGACAACCCAGGTTCGATTCCCATTTGAGGAAATTTTTCTCCTGGAGATAACATCAAAGCCGACTCCACTCTCCCCAATAGTCCTTTGGATGAGACTGTAAGCCGAGGCCCCATGTGCAAAAGCAGGCAGAACATCTTGCGCACATGTTAAATCCTGTTCCGCTTTCCGTAAGAGTTGGCCATTGTGTGCCGGTGGGACACAATTGACAAAACTACATACACACGGGGACTGGATGTAAAAAAGCACATGAGTGCTTATTCCATTATCCTCGATATAGATTAAAGGAAAAAAAAAAAAAAAAAGCGTAGAATGGGTTTTTTAACATGAGCGCAAGATGTGTGCAGTCACACACCGGGCCTCGGTTTATAGCCTCATTCTAAGGACTTTGGAGTGAACGGAGTCAGTTCTGATATTCACTCCACAGGAGAATCCCCTAAAACAGGCGCCTCTGTGGTGGCTCGATCCCAGGCCATGAGAACACGGGCGCAACACTAACCGCAATTTGACCACCCGGGTTCAATTCCCGTTTGAGGAGATTTTTCCCTGGAGTTAACATCAGTGCTGATTCCACTCTCCCCAAAAGTCTTTCGGATGAGACAGTAAACTGAGGCCCTGTGTGCGAACGCACGCAGAACACCTTGCGCATATGTTAAATCCTGTTCCGCTTTTCGTAAAAGTAGGCCCTTGTGTGCCGGTGGGAACAGATGACAATATTTACACACAGGGGACTGGATGAAAAAAAGCACAAGAGTGCTTATTCCATTATCCTCGATATAAAAGAAAAAAAATACATATAAAAGAATAACCTAAATAAAATCTTAAAAATAACCACCAGGCTAACCCACCCCCTTCAGTTTATATGACAGCAGCCTGCAGCTTTACAGGTAAAATAGCCACTTCTTTCTACCTATTGTTGCTATGCCTTTCCCAGCTAACACTCTGGGAGTCCCTCAAAACGTGCACTAGGTCTCACTCTCTACATATTGTTGCTATGCCTTTCCCAGCTAACACTCTGGGAGTCCCTCAAAACGTGCACTAGGTCTCACTTTCTACGTATTGTTGCTATGCCTTTCCCAGCTAACACTCTAGGAGTCACCCAAAACGTGCACTAGGTCTCACTCTTTATAAATAGCCTGGTGGTCAGAACATTGCGCTTGCAATTTGATGATCCGGGTTCGATTCCCGGTTGAGGAGATTTTTCCTCTGGAGTTAACATCAGTGCTGAATCCACTCTCCCCAAAAGTCTTTCGGATCAGACTGTAAACTGAGGCCCTGTGTGCGAACGCACGCAGAACACCTTGCGCACACATTAAATCCTGTTCCGCTGTTTGTAAGAGTAGGCCATTGTGGGCCCGTGGGAACAGATGACAATATTTACACACACAGGACTGGATGAAAAAAAGCACATGAGTGCTTAATCCATTATCCTCGATATAAAAGAAAAAAAATACATATAAAAGAATAACCTAAATAAAATCTTAAAAATAACCACCAGGCCAACCCACCCCCTTCTGTTTATATGACAGCAGTCTGCAGCTTTACAGGTAAAATAGCCACTTCTTTCTACCTATTGTTGCTATGCCTTTCCCAGCTAACACTCTGGGAGTCCCCCAAAACGTGCACTAGGTCTCACTCTCTACATATTGTTGCTATGCCTTTCCCAGCCTAACACTCTGGGAGTCCCCCAAAACGTGCACTAGGTCTCACTCTCTACATATTGTTGCTATGCCTTTCCCAGCTAACACTCTGGGAGTCCCCCAAAACGTGCACTAGGTCTCACTCTCTACATATTGTTGCTATGCCTTTCCCAGCCTAACACTCTGGGAGTCCCCCAAAACGTGCACTAGGTCTCACTCTCTACATATTGTTGCTATGCCTTTCCCAGCTAACACTCTGGGAGTCCCCCAAAACGTGCACTAGGTCTCACTCTCTACATATTGTTGCTATGCCTTTCCCAGCTAACACTCTGGGAGTCCCCAAAACGTGCACTAGGTCTCACTCTCTACATATTGTTGCTATGCCTTTCCCAGCTAACACTCTGGGAGTCCCCCAAAACGTGCACTAGGTCTCACTCTCTACATATTGTTGCTATGCCTTTCCCAGCTAACACTCTGGGAGTCCCCAAAACGTGCACTAGGTCTCACTCTCTATATGTTGTTGCTATGCCTTTCCCAGCCTAACACTCTGGGAGTCCCCCAAAACATGCACTAGGTCTCACTCATCCCATCCAGGAATCGCTGTGTGACTGCAGCTATTCTCTGGATGCCAAGTTGGCAAGCATGCCTTGTTTTTCAAATACCTTGCCATGTAGGCAGCCATACTCCACCTTCAGAGGATTCTTGTCTGTGTGAGGGTAGCCTCATGCTTTACCTGTAGGATAGCAACTGCTGGCTTCAGCTGGGATCCTGTTTATAGGCAGCTGCACTTTGACTTCAGAAGATCAATGTCTATATTTTTTTTTGTATTTTGTACCACTTTATGTCACAGCAGAATTCTCTGCGAGAAATTCGGGCTGCTCTCCCCGGGGAGAGCGTGTCGCCACAAGTGCAGCACCTATCCATTTTTTTCCCCCTTTTCCTGTATGCAACTGTATTTGTTTCCCTATCAGAGTGGCTTCTTTTCTACAGAATTTTGCCAGGGTCAACCCCCTTGTTGCCATGGGTTCTTTTACATGCGCTAAATAGTGATGTGTAACACACCAGACCTCGGTTTATTGTCTCATCCAAAAGACTAGCGCCCAGACCACCACTCGGGGTCTTATGGATGGGCAAAAAATTTGGGCCCAAATGGGATATGAACCACTGCACACTCTGACCCAGACATTTTGCTTTCTAGGCAAGGTGCGTTACCACCTAGACCGCCGATCCACTATATGGGAATAGTGTAGTGGTGCTTTACCTGCAGAATGGCCACTTCTGTCTCCAGCTGGGCAGCTGTACTTCAACTTTAGAGGATCAATGTCTTACCTGCAGAATGGCCACTTCAGTCTTCAGCTGGGCCTCCTGTTTATAGGCAGCTGTACTTCAGCTTCAGAGGATCAATGTCTTACCTGCAGAATGGCCACTTCAGTCTTCAGCTGGGCCTCCTGTTTATAGGCAGCTGTACTTCAGCTTCAGAGGATCAATGTCTTACCTGCAGAATGGCCACTTCCGTCTTCAGCTGGGCCTCCTGCTTGGTGGGGAAGCGCAGTTTGTCAATCACCTTGATGGCCACCTCACGATTTGTTTTGCGGTGACGTCCTGACACCAGAGAATTAGGACCTCGGTTAAATACTGATCTGATAGAGTCACGTGTGTGTCTTTCAGGCTGGAATACTCTAGGATATAGATCTATACAAATGCATACATATGGGCTGTAAACATGTGTGTACAAATCCACACACACACACACACACACACACACACACACACACACACACACACACAGACATATGATACATGACATGTGGGTACAGGCACAAACACAAGACACACACACACACTGAACAGATGACAACATTTACAAAACTAAACACATGGGGACAGGATGTAAAAAGCACATTAGTGCTTATTCCATAATCCTCAAAATAAAAGAATAAGATAAAGAAAATAAAACACACATACACACAGTATAAAATTTAATTTTAAAAAAAGCCCAATCATCTACAAAACTCCCCCAGCCCCGCCCCACAAAAAAGATAAATTGATTAAGTCTGCTAGCAGAAATCAAATTATTATAATACAATATAAACCAAAAAAATCAAACAAAAATTTAAAAAATAAACAAAACCAAATAGAACCCCTTCAAAATGAAACAGAAATAAAATCGTTTTAAAGAAAAACAAGACACAATAACGTAAAAATGTAAGAAAAGAAAACTGAATCAAATACAATCATTATAAGGAAAAACAAGAAACAATCACCAAAAATGTAACCAAAAAAAAAGAAAAAGAACCACAATTCTCCTAAATAGAAAATCTCCACTGGGACATAAATAAATTAAAAAATCACAATATTAAAACCTTTAAATCAGATGTAAAAAAATAAATCTAAAAAAAAAATTCCACACACAAAAGCCAAAACAAACAAGTGAACAATAAATTCACACATGGTGTAACCACAATGCAGAACAATACAAACAGCAGCAACAGAAAAACAAACCATGATAATTATGACAAGGTTTCTTTTACCTCCGATAAACGATACCATGATAATTATGACAAGGTTTCTTTTACCTCCGTAAACGATAACATGATAATGACAAGGTTTCTTTTACCTCCATAAATGATAACTATGACAAGGTTTCTTGTATCTCCGTAAACGATACCATGATAATTATGACAAGGTTTCTTATATCTCCGTAAACTATACCATGATAATGACAAGGTTTCTTTTACCTCCATAAACTATACCATGATAATGACAAGGTTTCTTTTACCTCCGTAAAAGATAACTATGACAAGGTTTCTTTTACCTCCGTAAACAATACCATAATTATGACAAGGTTTCTTTTATCTCCGTAAACTGTACATGATAATTATGACAAGGTTTCTTTTACCTCCGTAAATGATAATTATGACAAGGTTTCTTTTACCTCCGTAAACTATACCATGATAACGACAAGGTTTCTTTTACCTCCGTAAACTATACCATGATAACGACAAGGTTTCTTTTACCTCCATAAACTATACCATGATAATGACAAGGTTTCTTTTACCTCCATAAACTATACCAAACTGCCCAGAGCCCAGCACATCTTCTGGAAAGATCTTGTACAGCTGACTGATGTCCATCTGTTTGTCTGGTTGGTTCTCACCATTGGGGGACACGTTTTCTGCAATGGACATAATGTCAGTTATAATATTCCACATTTCAGATTAACTCACTCAGGAGGGCTGGCCAGCTTCCATCATGTCAGTTATTCCACATTTCAGATCAACTCACTCCGGAGGGCTGGCCAGCTTCCATCATGTCAGTTATAATATTCCACATTTCAGATCAACTCACTCAGGAGGGCTGGCCAGCTTCCATCATGTCAGTTACAATATTCCACATTTGAGATCAACTCACTCCGGAGGGCTGGCCAGTTTCCATCATGTCAGTTATAATATTCCACATTTCAGATCAACTCACTCCGGAGGGCTGGCCAGCTTCCATCATGTCAGTTATAATATTCCACATTTCAGATCAACTCACTCAGGAGGGCTGGCCAGCTTCCATCACGTCAGTTATAATATTCCACATTTCAGATCAACTCACTCAGGAGGGCTGGCCAGCTTCCATCACGTCAGTTATAATATTCCACATTTCAGATCAACTCACTCAGGAGGGCTGGCCAGTTTCCATCATGTCAGTTATAATATTCCACATTTCAGATCAACTCACTCAGGAGGGCTGGCCAGCTTCCATCATGTCAGTTATTGCACATTTCAGATCAACTCACTCAGGAGGGCTGGCCAGCTTCCATCACGTCAGTTATAATATTCCACATTTCAGATCAACTCACTCAGGAGGGCTGGCCAGCTTCCATCATGTCAGTTACAATATTCCACATTTCAAATCAACTCACTCAGGAGGGCTGGCCAGCTTCCATCATGTCAGTTATAATATTCCACATTTCAGATCAACTCACTCCGGAGGGCTGGCCAGTTTCCATCATGTCAGTTATAATATTCCACATTTCAGATCAACTCACTCCGGAGGGCTGGCCAGTTTCCATCATGTCAGTTATAATATTCCACATTTCAGATCAACTCACTCAGGAGGGCTGGCCAGCTTCCATCATGTCAGTTATAATATTCCACATTTCAGATCAACTCACTCAGGAGGGCTGGCCAGTTTTCTCCCCTGCTATTCCCCATTTGTAATGGTCGTGAAAAAAAAAAACTACTTCCAAAGTCACATAAAAATACTCCCTAAAAAAACACACACCCAAACTCCCAAAATATCCGACCCGCCTCAATGCCCCCCCCCCCCCTCTATAAAGTATGTAAAACATCCACAACAACCACCCCCTCCCTCCCCCAATCCAAAAAAACCAAACAAAACAACTGCCTCTGCTCCCACCAAACTAAAGCATCCAAAGAAACAAACAATCACACATAAACACACCCTCCCTCCCCCCAACAACAAAAACCCAACCCCAAAAACCTGCCTAAAACTCTCCCCATTCCCCCCCCCCCAAAAAAAAAAAACAACCCACAACCTCCCCTCCCCCCCAACCCCAAAATAAAAATGAACAAAAACCAACCCAAACACACACAAAAATACAAAAACTGCAAGCCCCCAAAAATCCACCCCCCCCCCTCCTCCTCTCACTTTTAAAATCCATATCACACCACACCACATCAGTGGATCGGTGGTCTAGAGGTAACGCACCTGTCTAGAAAGTGAAAAGTCCGGGTCGGAGTGTGTGATGGTTCGAATCCTGTTTGGGCCCAAAACTTTTCCCCCATGCGTGGGTGGATCATGAGTGGTGGTCTGGGTGCTAGTCTTTCGGATGAGACGATAAACCGAGGTCCTGTGTGTTACACATCATTATTCAGCTCACGTAAATGAACCCACAGCAACAAGAGGGTTGTCCATAGCAAAATTCTGTACAAAAAAAAGCCACTCTGATAGGGAAACAACATACAACAATCATAAAAAAACCCAGCATACACACAGGGTCGTGTTTAGACACAATCCCTGAGAGAAAGAAAAAATAATGGGTAGGCGCTGCACTTGTAGCGATATGCTCTTCCCGGGGAGAGAGAGAGCAGCCCGGAAATTTCACACAGAGAAATCTGCTGAGGCATTAAGTGGTATAAAATAAAATAAGATAAACACATCACACACTGACCATTATCTTTAGCAATAAAGATAAACACATCCCTCACTGACCATTATCTTTGGTGATAAAGTTAAATACATCACCCACTGACCATTATCTTTGGTGATAAAGTTAAATACATCACCCACTGACCATTATCTTTGGCAATAAAGATAAACACATCCCTCACTGACCATTATCTTTAGTGATAAAGATAAACATCCCTCACTGACCATTATCTTTAGTGATAAAGATAAACATCCCTCACTGACCATTATCTTTGGCGATAAAGATAAATACATCACCCACTGACCATTATCTTTAGCGATAAAGATAAATAGATCACCCACTGACCATCATCTTTGGCGTTTCCAATAAAACAAGATACATAAATCACCCACTGACCATTATCTTTAGCGATAAAGATAAATATACCACACACTGACCATTATCTTTAGCGATAAAGATGAATACATCCCTCACTGACCATTATCTTTAGCAATACAGACAAACACATCACCCACTGACCATTATCCTTAGCGATAAAGATAAACACATCCCACACTGACCATTATCTTTAGCAATAAAGATAAACACATCACCCACTGACCATTATCCTTAGCGATAAAGATAAACACATCACCCACTGACCGTTATCCTTAGCGATAAAGATAAACACATCCCACACTGACCATTATCTTTAGGGATAAAGATAACCATCCCCCACTAACCGTTATCCTTAGCAATAAACACATCCCACACTGACCATTATCTTTAGGGATAAAGATAACCATCCCCCACTGACCGTTATCCTTAGCATTCCCTGAGGACTGGGGGTGACGGGCATCAGCGCCTGCCTGAGGGCCTGTTCCCAGTGCCGCGCCTGTTCCAGCCCACTGCCGCTCTCGGCCGACGCCACGATGTTGGAGTCCTGGTGCCCATAGCTCAGGTCCTCCCCCACGCAATATCGCACCCCCCCGGACGTGTGAATTTCAAAGACGTGTGGCGCCCGAGAGTAGTCCACCCCTTTCTGGGGCTTGGCCGGTTCTATTGCCATGATGCTGTCCAGGGCTATCTCCTGCGATTTGATTTGATTTGATTTGATTTATTCTTTTATATCGAGGATTATGGAATATGCACCCTTGTGCATTTTTACATCAAGTCCCCTAGTGTATGCAGTTGTGTCAATGTCATCTGTTCCCACCGGCACATGATGGCCTGCTCTTATGAAAAGCGGAGCAGGATTTAACATGTGCGTAAGATGTTCTGCATGCGTTCACACACGGGGCCTCGGTTTAATGTCTCATCTGAAGGACTTTTAGGAGAGTTGAGTCAGCACTGATGTTAACTCCAGGAGAAAAATCTCCTCAACCAGACTCGAACCCGGGTCATCAAATTGCCAGTAATGTAATGAAGGGAAGGGGGGGGGGGTGTGTGTGAGGGGGTGGGGTGTGTGTGGGAGGAGGGGGGGTGGGGGAGGATAGTGTGGGGGTTAGAGAGTTATGTTTGTGATCTGATGGTCTGGGATGGAGTCACCGTAGATGGGAGCGCCCGTTTTCAAGAATTTTCCCCTTTTGCATTAGACTATAGACTGAGGTCTGGGTGCGAATGCCTGCAGTACATCTTGTGTACATATTCAAACCCCCCAACACACACTCCTTGACCCCACCACCCCCCTTTCCTCCCCCCAACACACTCCCCTTCCCCCACCACACACACACTCTCTCTCCTCCCCCACCACACACACTCTCCCCTCCCCCACCACACACACTCTCCCCTCCCCCACACACACACACTCTCCCCTCCCCCACCACACACACTCTCCCCTCCCCCCACCACACACACTCTCCCCTCCCCCACCACACACACTCTCCCCTCCCCTACCACACACACTCTCCCCTCCCCCACCACACACACTCTCCCCTCCCCCACCACACACACTCTCCCCTCCCCCACCCACACACACTCTCCCCCTCCCCCCACCACACACACACCTCTCTCCCCTCCCCCACCACACACACACTCTCTCCCCTCCCCCACCACACACACACCTCTCTCCCCTCCCCCAACACACACACACTCTCTCCCCTCCCCCACCACACACACACTCTCTCCCCTCCCCCACCACACACACACTCTCTCTCTCCTCCCCCACCACACACACTCTCTCTCTCCTCCCCCACCACACACACTCTCTCTCTCCTCCCCCACCACACACACACTCTCTCTCTCCTCCCCACCACACACACACTCTCTCCCTCCCCCACCACACACACACTCTCCCCCTCCCCCACCACACACACACTCTCTCCCTCCCCCACCACCACACACACACTCCCCTCCCCCCACCACAACACACTCTCCCCTCCCCCACCACACACACACACTCTCCCCTCCCCCACCACACACTCTCCCCTCCCCCACCATACACACTCTCTCCCCTCCCCCCACCACACACACTCTCCCCTCCCCCACCACACACACTCTCTCTCTCCTCCCCCTACCACACACACACACACACTCTCCTCCCCCTACCACACACACACTCCTCCCCCACCACACACACACTCCACTCCCCCCACATACACTCCCCTCCCACCACACACACACACTCCCCTGCCCCATCCCATACACACTCTCTCCTCCCCCACCACACACATACACACACACACATTCTCTCTCTCACTCCCCTCTCCCACCACACACTCTCCCTTCCCCCACCACACACACACACACTCTCCCCTCCCCCACACATTCTCTCCCCTCGCACACCATGCACGGAGGCAGACAAACTATCTACCCATCCCCCAACACACACACACACACACTTACACACACACACTTACACACACACACTTTCACTTACATACACACACACACACACACACACACACACACACACACACACACACACACACACACACCACACTCACACACACACACACACACTTACACACACTTACACAAACACACACACACACACACACTTACAAACACACACACACACACAAACAATCACACACAGACACACATGCACGCATTTGAGCTTAGGCCTACCCTAGTTTATCTTTTTTCCTTTGTCTTCTTCTGTATGTGCAGTTCAATGACTTTCTCATGGTTAGATGTTTTTTCCTTGTATCATTCATTCAACTTTACAAACAAATACACATATATTCACTCCTAACTCCTCCTCCCCTTGTCCAGTCTAAAATCACTTGTTAGAGGATAGACATTAAAATGTGTGCGCGCGCGCACGCACACACACACGCACACACACCGTCCAGTATCACTTTATGTGGAAGGACGTAAAATTGAAGACTACTACTACACACACACACACACACACACAACACACACACACACACACACACACACACACACACAAGTACCTTGTAGTAACGGCTGGACTTCTCATCCACAAACAGTGTAACAGTTTTGGGATCCAACCGCCATAAATGTCGTCTTCTCTGAGGAAAAAAGAAAAAGAACCACCACCATAATTATCAAACAAACATATCGCACATGTTAGAGAGCATACACATACACACTGAAATAAGAATTTTGAAGACTTGGGTTCGATTCCCATTTGAGGGGATTTTCCCCCTGGAGTTAACATCAGTGCTGACTCCACTCTCCCCAAAAGTCCTTCGGATGAGACTTTAAACCGAGGCCCCATGTGCGAACGCAGGCAGAACATCTTGCGCACACTCAAATCCTGTCCTGTTTTTGTAAGAGTAGGCCATTGTGTGCTGGTGGGAACAGATGACAACATTTACAAAACTGCATGCACACAGGGACTGGATGTAAAAAAGCACATGAGTGCTTATTCCATTATCCTCGATATAAAAGAATAAATGAATAAAAAAAATAAATAAAACAAGAATCCCATTTTCATAAAATTAATATCATGTAAGAAGAAAGGTGGCAGGATGGTTTTAACACAATTCCTAAATTAATGGAGAGAGCCCCTCTTTCCCTGTACAAGTGCACTGTGCACATTAGTGTGCTTCTGTAACCCATTATTTATTTATTCTTTTATATCGAGGATAATGGAATAAGCATTCATGTGCTTTTTTACATCCAGTCCCCATGTGTATGCAGTTTTTTAAATGTCATCTGTTCCCACCGGCACACAATGGCCTACTCTTATGAAAAGCAGAACAGGATTTAACATGTGCGCAAAATGTTCTACGTGCGTTCGCACACAGGGCCTCGGTTTATAGTCTCATCCAAAGTGGGTGTTACTTAGGGAAGGGTTAGTGGTTGGTTGGTTGGCCAATAGCAGGTAACCGATAGGGAAAAGGTTAAGATGGTCACCTGCCCAACAAGTAAACCGTGAGGTTCTGGGTTCAATTCTAGCCTTCCCCTTTTATTCCAATTTTGATGAGAAAATTGAACTGATAATGTCAAAAGTCTTTCGGTTGCATATGCAAAAATCTCACCATGGTGAACCACGGAGGTGTAGCTGATGAACAAAAGACAAAAAAAGTCATTATTTAAAAAATATTAAAAGAAAAAAAGAAAAAAGGAAAAACCCCTCAACCCACCCCTAAAGCACAAACACCTTAAACCTGAAATATCTGATATGTAAGAAAACAGACCCTCAACTCCCCCCCCCCCCCCCCCCTGACTCCTCCTAGCAACAGTTGTTTTTCTGAAAAAACATAACTAAAACAAAAATATCTGAGACATAGCAAAGCCAAACAAAGACCCATAATTTTCATGTTGATGTCATTTGCTGAACAGGCCAGGTTTGAGATTACCTCCCTTTGCTTATTTGTTGACGTCCTTGTTTCTAATCAGAAACCCGTGTCTGCCTGGTCACATATCTTTCTTTTTTTTTAACACTTTGGTAGTGCTAATAATCTGTGGTGTATGTTTCTTCCATAAAAAGAATAACTTTTTGCCTTTGGCAGAAGACTAGGCTGGCAATAGTTGATGGAATAGATTTTAAAAAATAATTTGTATTCTTTTATATTGAGGATAATGGAATAAGCACTCATATGCTTTTTTACATCCAGTCCCCATGTGCATTCAGTTTTGTCCATTTTGTTATCTGTTCCCACCCGCACACGATGGCCTACTCTTTAAAAAAGTGGAACAGGAATTAACGTGTGCGCAAGATGTTCTGCGTGCGTTCGCACACAGGGCCTCGGTTTATAGTCTTATCCAAAAGACTTTTGGGGAGAGTGGAGTCTGCACTGATGTTAACTCCAGGAGAAAAATCTCCTCAAACAGGAATCAAACCCGGGTCGTCAAATTGCCAGCGCAATGTTCTGACCACTAGACTACCCCACCCCCTGGATGACCTGAACATACCCAGAATGCACCCCTTTACCAAGACAGGGATGGGCTCCACCCAGTTCCACTTGCCCAGGACACACTGCCAGAAAACTCTGGAGCAGTGCCTCAATGCCTCCTACAGGAGTTGAGGGAGAACTGTGTCTGTTCACTGTCAGGAAGGCATTGTTTAACCCTCTTAGTCCCAAACCGGGATTTGCCAGGATTTAATAATTGCCCCCCCCCCCCCCCCGAATCCCAAACCAGGATTTACACACAATAGATTTCCATCACGCTGTGACCATCACTAATTGCTACCACATGCCAAAACTCTATCAGGCTAGAGGTAGAAATTCTGCTGAGAATCTGGAAGTAATTACAGCTGCTGGTATGTACTTAGAAGAAGGAAAAGGTGAGCGAGCATGTGTGACTGACCCGATTTCATGATGGAATGCGAAATCTAGGGGCAGTCTGTGTTCAGAGAATCTGAATGCAAGAGGTTTAAAAAAAAGTGACCTCAAATACACACATCCCTGAAGTCGGAGTATGGCTGCCCAAAAAGAGTGGTACAGTCGGACCCGCTTATAAGAAGCTCGCTTACAGTGACTCCCCCTTATAAGAAAGCAAAAAATTTGGTCCTGTCGAAGGTGTTCTTTATTAGGACTTACGAAAGCTCAGATAAACAATCTCGCTTATAAGAAACCTCTCTTATAAGAACGTCAATTTCTGGTCCCACCGAGGATGTTAGCTCAGATATAAGAAAGTCTAGTTGGTTTTTTAGATCTTTACTTTGCAATAGCGAGACCTCCTTCAGTCAGTTTCCTGTAAGCGAGTTTACCAAACCGAAAGCATGTCCACGAAAATCCCAACTTGATTATTTCAGGAAATTCTGACGACACACCAGATGTGGCTGGCAAGTTTTGAAGAGAGGCACATGAAAGCAAAATTTCTCCAATAACATTGTGTTTCTTTTTCATTCATTCGCATTACATGGACTCTCACGCACAGCTGTATTTTTTGCAACAGCTTGGGTAGGTGCCTTTAGGCCCCTTCTTTCCCCCTTTTGATTGCTGGAATTGGAAAGGCGATCTCAAAATTTGTGCCAGCACTTCGAACGTGTTGTTGCTGTGGCTTGAATCCTCACAGTGAACGCCCAAAGTTTCTCTTGTCAAACCGGTAGTAAAAACCAATACATGCATAAAATTTGAACAAGTCGCATAAAAAGTACAGCCTCTTTTATTTTGTCTTGTTGAGCATATGGCATTGTCATTCAAGTGTCATTTGTTTGCAGTAAATGACAATACATTTCTTTACTTGTGTTAGTTATTGTGACTTTTATCTTCAAGCAAACTCATGAATTACAGAATCCCGTTGACAGTTTTTTTTTTACAGTTTCCCTGCCATTTCAGTCTTGGGCTTTCAGTAACACCCAATCAAAAGTTATTTTGAGCTTATTATCTATACCAGTACCAGTCAGGTGTCTGGAAGTAAGTTTTTATTCAATCTTTTCAAGGTTCCATTGCGATATTTTTAAAATGATTTTTATACCTGTGATAAGTGATACACCAAAGATCTCGAGCCGACAGTCAAGCATTGATCACTTTATATTCTCTTTCCGAAAAAAAGTTTCTGCTTTATTTTAATCATGGTTTTTCGTTTATAATTACAGAAATAAAAGTTGTTGAATCCACAGAATTCTTCCTGTGTGTGTGTGTGTGTGTGTGTGTGTGTGTGTGTGTTGTGTGTGTGTGTGTGTGTGTGTGTGTGCGTGCGTGCGTGCGTGTGTGTGTGCGTGTGTGTGTGTGTGCGTGTGTGTGCGATCGTGTGTGTGTGTGTTTTTAGTTGCTTTAGATTTTGAACATTATACTGTTGTCGCTTAATTTCAACTAAAACACAGAGAAGGCTACAGTTTAAAATCTCATTCGTATGTAGACGGAACGTGACCAGAACGAACCAATATAAGAACCACCACAGCACCAGCAACAGCAGCAGCAGCAGCAGCAGCAGTAGCAGCAGCAGCAGCAGCAGCAGCAACAGCAACAACAACAAACTTGATGAGTAATTGTAGATAGGGTGTGTTTTAAGTTTTTACCATTATGAAATGTCCAATTAGTAATTATTTTACTCATTTACACTTTTGCTCGCTTATAAGAAAGTGCATTCAAAATAGTGCTCAGGTGCTCGGATATAAGAAAGCCTGCTTAAAACAAAGCCCACTTATAAGAAAACCCAAAATCGGGTCCCGACGACTTTCTTGTAAGCGGGTCCCACTGTACTTGAAAAACAGCCATATGTGTTAATAGCAACAACAAAAAACCAGCCATAAACTTCTTATTCAGCATGCAGTTACAGTCTCACAGTGATACCCAGGTGAGATGGGTCAGAAAAGGTGCATGTTCTGGGCCACTCTTTGAATGTCTTCTTCTTTCTCTCCTTCATCCAACGCTAAGACAGCAACTACTGTTGTCTGTCATATCAGTGAAAATGAGTTGTGCTGCCATAAAGCGCCTGACAAGTCAGGCCCAGCGCATCTGACTTCAGCATGGGAGAGAATTGTTCTCTTTAAATCTTTCTGGAGAAAAAAGGCAGAAGAATGGAAGGAGAAGGTGGAAAATTGATGAAGAGGAGGTGACAGGAATAAAAAAGAACAAGGCAGAAACAAAGAGGGAAATCCTTG
Organism: Stramonita haemastoma; assembly: GCA_030674155.1. Lineage (NCBI taxonomy): Eukaryota > Metazoa > Mollusca > Gastropoda > Neogastropoda > Muricidae > Stramonita > Stramonita haemastoma. The sequence continues at coordinate 65,352,220 of CM060324.1, read as the reverse complement.
CACAGAATTTTCAGAAGTTGGGGATGCTATTTATACTGACAGGCCCCTGGCATCTCCATAGGGGGGGGGGGGGACCTTGGGGCATTCAGTTAGGGGACATCTATCAACAACTGCAAGGCCTCAAAAAGCCACACTTTTCTTTCTTTTTTTGTGTCTAATATCACCTTTGTGAAAAGAAGCTATGTAAAAGAATCATCCTCACATACATGGCATATAATTATAAACCTAGATGTTTTGTCACTCACTGTTTTGTCTTTCTCTGTGAAGTGAACCATCCACCCCTCTTTGATTGTCTTGGACCCGGCCCTCTTGGTGTGTTTGATGGACTGTACCACTCTCATCAGGGGGATGTTGCTGCTTTCTGTGGGACTGTACACACACACACACCACACACACACACACACACACACACACACACACACATGTCAGAGATGAGAACTTCAAAATGAATTTCAACGATTTCTCTTTGTCTCTTTCCTTTCTCTTTCATTTTTTCCTTCTCTCTCATACTAACACAAAATCCACTGGAAACACAAGCATACACACACATGCATATATGCATGCATGCACACATGCATGCAAACAACACACACACAAACACACAACACACACACACACACACACACACACACACACACACACACACACAACACAACAACACACAAACATGCACCACCCCTCCCTCCCTCTTGCTATTTCTTCTATATTTTTCATATCCTCTTTTAGTGGAAGGAAGCTAAAATGAACACAACACACAACACACACACACACACACACACACACACACACACACACACACACACACACACACATACACACACACACACACACACACAAATACACACTCCCTCAGTTCTCCTTAGTACTTTGTAGAGTAGGCTGTTACACTGTAACACATGCACTCAT
>CM060324.1:65331314-65348814 GCA_030674155.1 Stramonita haemastoma | reverse complement strand
GGTAGGCATTGCACTTGTGGCGACACTCTCTCCCTGGGGAGAGCAGCCCGAATTTCATGCAGAGAAATCTGCTGTGACATAAAGTGGTATAAATAAAATATTATAAAAATTAAGAAGCAGCAGCAGCATAGCAGAAGAGAAAACAGAGTCGAGAAGAAGACGATGACGACGATGAAAAACAGTGAACGAGCGTCAAAGTATTCCGTGTCAGGTCAGGCGCTGACCTCAGGGCGGTTTCTGCTCCGTTTCTTCCGCGTTGTTCTCGTCTTCGTCGTTGGTGCTGATCTCGTCTGGCTCCAACTCCAGTTCGTCTGGGTTGCAGGACACCTCGGTGTCCAAGATACTCTCTTGGTCTGTGCATAGAACATTGGTGCTGTTTATCAATCTGTCCGTTTGTATGTCTGTTGTGTTGATCTGTTTGTCTATATATGTGTATCTATCTGTCTGTGTTGCACGACACCTCTGTGTCCTAGACAATCTCTTGGCCCGTGCACAGAACAGTGGTACTGTTCATACCATCGACCTGTCTGTTTGTTTGTCTGTTGATCTGTCTGTCTAATTATCTGTCTGTGTATCTATCTGAGTTGCACAAAACCTATGTGTCCTAGACAATCTCTTGGTCTGTGCATAGAACATTGGTGCTGTTTATCAATCTGTCAGTTTGTATGTCTGTTAGTCTGTCTGTTGATCTGTCGGTCTATTCGTGTATCTATCTGTCTGTGCTGCATGACACCTCTGTGTACAAGATACTCTCTTGGTCTGTAGATGAAAGTTTGGGGCTGTTTATGTATCAGTCTGTCAGTTTGTATAGTTATCTGTCTGTGTATCTATCTGTCTGTGTTGCACACCTCCTCTGTGTCCTAGACAATCTCTTGGTCTGTGCATAGAGCAGTGGTACTGTTCATCCATTGACCTGTCTGTTTGTTTGTCTGTTGACCTGTCTGCTTGTCTGTTGATCTGTCTGTCTAGCTGTCCATCTATCTGTCTGAGTACATTGTTCTCTCTATGTCTGCTGTCTGTCTGTCTGTCTATATGTATCTATTTATTGACACAGTTCTTTAGTTATATATTTACTTGCTTATTATCTGTCTGTCTGTCCTGTCTGTCTGTCTGTCTGTCTGTCTATCTATCTATCTATCTATCTATCTATAATCCTCTGAAGTCAGAGTGTGGCTGCCTGTATGGTAAGGTACTTGAAAAGTCATACATGCACAATTCTCATCAAGTCAGTGTGTACTTACAGTCTCACAGTGATTCCCAGGTGGGATGAGTGAGTCAGAGTGCACATTCTGGGTGATCTCAAGGGTGCTTAACCCTCTTATTAACGAACTGGTATTTGCCAGGATTTAATAATTGCCTCCACCCCCACCCCCTGAATCCCGAACCGGATTTGCTGGGATTTACACACAGTAGATTTCCATTACGCTGTATCACTAATTGCTACCACATGCCAAAGCTCCATCAGGCTAGACGTAGAAACCCTGCTGAGAGTCTGGAAGTAGTTATAGCTGCTGGTATGTACTTAGAAGGAGGAAAAGGCCAGCCAGCATGTGTGCCTGACCTGATTTCATGATGGAACGCGAAATCTAGGGGCAGTTTGTGTTCAGAGAATGCGAATGCAAAAGGGTTAAGGAAGGGACACTCCACACCATAAATTTATTCATGCAATGTGGCAACCTGACTGGTGGGAAAAAGACCGCATACTGAAACTATCTTACCATTGGTAGACATCAAAGCTCTAACCAAGGAATGGAATTTTTCCATTTATTCATTTGGGGATGAGACAGCTGAGAGGTTAGAGTGCTGTCTTCATGACCTGATGGCCCAGGATGGAGTCACTATGACTGTCTGTTTGAGCAAATTTTGCCCTGGAGTTGACGTCAGTCCTGACTTCAGCCCCCCACCCCACCCCACCCCCAAAGTCCTCTGGATAAAACTGAGTGGTGTGTGTGTGTGTGTGTGTGTGTGTGTGTGTGTGTGTGGTGTGTGTGTGTGTGTGTGTGTGTGTAGTATGTAGTGTGTAGAGAGATAGATAGAAAGATAGAGAGAGAGAGAGTGAGTGTGTGTGTGTGTGTGTGTGTGTGTGTGTGTGTGTGTGTGTGTGTGTGTGTGTGTGTGTGTGTGTGTGTGTTGTGTAGTATGTTGTGTAGAGAGATAGATAGAAAGAGAGATAAGATAGATAGAGAGAGAGGGGGGGGGGAGAGAGAGAGGGGGGGAGAGAGAGAGAGTAGATAGAGAGATTGAGTGTGTGTTGTGTTGTGTTGTGTTGTGTTGTGTGTGTGTGTGTGTGTGTGTGTGAGAGTAAAGATAGATAGATAGAAGTACAAGAAAGAGAGAAGAGAAGGAGAGAGAGAAGAGAGAGAGAGAGAGAGAGAGAGGTGTGTGTGTGTATGTGTGCGCGTGCGTGCGTGCATGCATGCGTGCGTGCATGCATGTGTGTGCCTCTGTGTGTGTATGCATGCATCCTTGCATGAATGCGGTGTGAATGCGTGCACAAGTCGTCCAAAGGACCTTCTGAGACATTGTAGGACATCTCTCCAGCACAATCATTGGGAACTTGAGTGGCGCACTTCTTGTGGCAGTTGAACTTGCAGTCTGTAAGAAAAACAAAACAAACACAAAATCAAATATATATTGGGAACTTGAGTGGCGCACTTCTTGTGGCAGCTGAACTTGCAGTCTGTAAGAAAAACAAACACAAAATCAAATATATATTGGGAACTTGAGTAGCGCACTTCTTGTGGCAGTTGAACTTGCAGTCTGTAAGAAAAACAAAGTTAGGTTTAAAAGTTAAAGTCTGTTCCAAGCCTAAGGACTCATCAGGCCGGTGCTTATCCCGGTTTCTGTGGCGTTAAGCGACTGAGAGTCATAGACTCCCCCCTGGTTAGGACGCCAGCCTATCGCAGGGTTAACCCCGAACACAAGGTTGGTACCCCTTTTACACCTGGGTCGGGTGAGAAAATAGCCGTAAAGTGCCTTTTCCAAGGGCACAACGCCATAGCTGAAAGCTGGGATCGAACCCGCAACCTTTAGATTACGAGTCCAACGCCCTAACCACTAGACTACAGTGGCGGCCTGTAAGAAAAACAAACAAACACAAAATGTGATGATTAGAGACTTCAGCTTTCATTTCAGTCACATCAGCATAACCAAAAGCCTGCACATGCACACACACACACACACACACACACACACACACACACACACACACACACACACACACACACACACACAACGTACACAACACACACACATGTACACACACGTACACTCTCACAAACACACACACAGGATTTTTTGTTTTATAATCTCCAGTTTCCTTACTAGTTATACTCCAATAGTCTTGATTCTTGATCCTTGCTTTTTGTCTTTTATTTTGAGAATAATGGAACAAGCACTCATGTCCTTTTGTCATCTGCACCAACCGAGACACAATGGCCTACTCTTCTAAAAAGCTGAACAGGTTTTAAAGTGTGTGCAAAATGTTCTGCATGCATTCGGACATGGAACACATAGATGGTCAGAACATTGCGCTGGCAATTTGATGACCCGGGTTCGAGTCCAGTCGAGGAGATTTTTCTCCTGGAGTCAACATCAGTGCTCACTCCACTCTCCCCAAAAGTCCTTCGGATGAGACTTTAAACCGAGGCCCTGTGTGCAAACGCATGCAGAACATCTTGCGCACACATTAAATCCTGTTCCACTTTTCGTAAGAGTAGGCCATCATGTGCTGGTGGAAACAGAATGATGACATATACAAAACTGTATACACATGGGGTCTGGATGTAAAAAAGCACAAGAGTGCTTATTCTATTATCTTCTGTATAAAAGAATAAATCAAATAAAAGAATAAATAAATCAATCAGTTTATGGTCTTTACAGTTTTAAAAAACTTTGGTCTAGTTCTAGTTCAATGCCCCCTACACAAACCCTTTTACTCATTCATGCAATTCTTTTCAAAAACCATATTCCCACCCCTCCCCTGAACATTTTTTTCTCCTTCAACTGAGAGATTGTATGTAATATTTGCATGCCCTTTTACTTCTTTCTCTCTCTCACAACCACACCCATACGCACACACAACACAGCACAACACACACACAGACACAGACACAGACACACACACACACAGAGTCACACACACACACAGTCTCACACACACACACATACACACATGCATGCAAGAGTGCTTGCGCGCGCGTACACACTCACACACACAGATATTGTAGCATTTATCTTACTCAAGTTTACTTGCTTCTACTTGTTCTTTTTTCTTTATGTATGTATAGTTCAAGTGTTTTTGATAGTTAGACCTGTTTTTTTCTATTATCCTCCATTCACCTGTCCACACAAACACACCGACATTCTTTTTTATTTTTCCTTCCCAATTATTTGTCTAAAATCACTTTTCAGTGGATAGGCGTTAAAAGGAAGACACACACACATACACACCCCCTCTCTCTCCCTCTCACTCCCCCACCAGCCAGCCAGCCCCTCCCCCCCCCCCCCCCCCACACACAACACACACTCTCTCTCTCTCTCACTCACCCACCACACAAACACATACCCACCTTTACACTGCACCCCCTGGCGAAAGAGGCCTCGCAGGAGTCGCTTGCACCACTGGCACACTGTGGGGCGCTTGTAGTTGTGCACCACAAACGTGTGGGGGACCTTGATGCGATTGGCAAACTCGCGCTCCAGCCACAAGGGGCGACCACTCCACGACTTGGAACGACCCCCCCCTGGGGAAGGGGGCGCTGGTTGGGAGGGGACACTGAGAAGATTCTGCAGAGAAACAGCAGGAAGAATTAATAATAATAATAATAATGATAATAAATGGTGGGAGGGGACACTGAGAAGATTCTGCAGAGAAACAGCAGAAGAAATAATTATAATAATAATTAATAAATAATAATAATAATAATAAATAAAATGGTGGGAGGGGACACTGAGAAGATTCTGCAGAGAAACAGCAGGAAGAATTGAGTGTTTGCAAAATGGACGAAGAGACTGAAACTCCAATACTGGCACAGGTAAAAGGTAAAGGTGTCCCATAACCAATGTGGTTGTTTCAGGGAGGGGGGCAAAGCCTAAGGGGGTGCTGGTTGGGAGGGGACACTGAGAAGATTCTGGAGAGAAGAGAAACAGCTGGAAGAATTGATAATGATAATAATAATAAATGGAATGTATATAGTGCTATATCTTGCACAAAACAAATCAAAGCGCTTGCATTCGACCAATTCTTGCGCATGCAGCCAATGAAATTTTAGATTTGAATGTTTGCTAAATGGATGAGGAGTCTGAAACTCCAATACTGGCACAGGTAAAAGGTAAAGGTGTCCCATAACCAATGTGGTTGTTTCAGGGGGGACGAAGCATCAGAGACCTCAGCTTCTCTAGGGCCAGCATATTGAGGGCGGCGCCCATCTCCTCTCCCTCACTGCTTTACCTTTCCTGACCTTAAAGAAGGCAGGCAACTCATTTACAGCTGGGTGAACTAGGGGACTGTACTGAAGCTAAGGCACATGAACCCATCTGTGTGGCAACCAGGTTCAATGCAGCTTAACCTTGGGGAGGGTGAGTGCTCAGATTGCTGAGTTACCCAATCTGTGCTTAGGTAAGAGAAGAGAAATTAAAAATGCACTTTACTTTCTCACACCAGAAATATCAACGGTTCACTTCTGACCATACCATGATAGCGAACAAAAAGCACTGAAAGAGGGAACAGAAATACTATAGAACACATCTTCACCTTCACCTATTCCCTAATCCTGTGGGGGCACCACTGAAGATTTTGCAACCAGCTTCCTCCACTCTCCACATCTGCACTCCAGCAAAACCCTTGTGTATACATCTTTATACCCCTAACTAATCACTCAGTGCTTATAACACAATAATGGAAATGCAAACAGACCGATACACATTCTCTCACTTTGTGTGTGTGTGTGTGTGTGTGTGTGTGTGTGTGTGTGTGTGTGTTGTGTGTGTGTGTGTGTGTGTGAACATGTGTGTAGATCTAGATGTTTGTGAGTAGGGTAGGGGCTTCTGTGTGTATGTGTATGAGTGCCTGTGTGTATGTGTGTGTGTGTGTGTGTGTGTGTATATATATATATATATATATATATATATATATATATATATATATATATATATATATATATATATACACACACACACCCCACACGCGCGCGCGCGCGCGCGCATGCGTGCGTGCGTGTGTGTGTGTGCACGTGTGTGTGTGTGTGCAAGCAATTCTACATATGCATGAGTGTGTTCATTATGTATGTGTATGTACGTCGATTGACTATTACGCATACATGTGCATGAAAGCAAATGTGAAATGCCATGCCACCAGCTCACACTTATGCACATTCTAGTGTGTTTGAGTGCCTGTCTGTATGCACGCCATCATATAATGCCTGATATATATGTATATATGTATGTATGTATGTATGTATGTATGTATGTATGTATGTATGTATGTATGTATGTATGTATGTAAGTATGTATGTATGTATGTAAGTATGTATGTATGTATGTATGTATGTATGCATGCTTGAAAAACTATCTTATAATTGATTTTGAAAAAGACAGTATGTCACTATTTGTTTGTCCTTGCAACAGTGATGGCAATATCATGTGATCTAAACAGGCAATATCAATTTTTTTTTTTTTTAAAGAAAGAACCTTTTAAAACAAAACAAAAAAAAAGCACTGAAGCAGTCATACAAGTATATGTACAGTATAATATTATTTAAAAAATCTAAGTATTATACAACCTATGTATTCTCTCTCTCTCTCTCTCTCTCTCTCTCTCTCTCTCTCTCTCTCTCTCTCTGATTTCCTTGCATTTTTTTTCTAACATTTCTATTTTGACATGTATTTTTGTAGTGATGTTACAATGAGATTGATTTTTTTCAGATTAAAAAAAAACTGCTTTGCTTTTGCTGTGTGCTTATTCTTTTCCCTTAATAAAAAGTTTCAAAGTTAAAAATTCTCTCTCTCTCTCTCTGTGACAATATTTACACAACTGCATACACAAGGGGACTAGATGCAAAAAAGCACATGAGTGCTTATTCTATTATCCTCAATATAAAATAATAAAAAATAAAATAAAATAAAATAAAAAATGAAATCTCTCTCTGTCTCTCTCTCTCTCTTTGTGTCTCTCTTCCTCTCTGTCTCTCCTTTCACTTTTAAGAATCTTGTTGATATTTTGTAAAAGACATAACAGGCTGAGTGAACTTGCAACACCGTACACCACTTTCATGATTCTGAGTCTTCTTTGTATTTTTAGTTTGAATAATTTTTTTTTTAATGAATAATAAATTGTTCATATATCCCTTCTTTATGAGCTATGGCCTAATGAATAAAACATCTGAATCTCTCTCTCTGTGCATCTCTCTGTCTCTCTGTGTCTGTCTCTCTCTCCATCTCTCCCCCCTCCTCTCTTATCAGGCAACTCCCCACTGACTGTAAATCAGCAGACCAACTTTTTCACGCTATCAAAGCCACTTATGATCTTCAAGTTTTCAATCTTCAGTTTCAAGTGTCACTCCAAGCAGACTATTTACACTTCTTTTTTCTTTCCCTAACCTCGCCCTATAATTCACTGGGGGCACACACTGCCATGAAGAGCTCTTCACTAGATTCCCCCTTTCACTTGGACTGTGTGCCTTTGTACAGCCGAGTGGTTAGAGGACTGTGTTCATGATCTGAACATAACTGAGGGCACAGGTTCAAGTCTAGGCTGAGATGTCCAATTGAGGGAAATTTCTCGGCCTGGAGTCAGCAATGACACTGACTCCATCCACTCCATGAAAAGTCCATCAGAGGAGATGATCAACCAAGCTCCTGTTTGCAGACCCCCCCCCTTCACAGAAGAGTAGTGCTAATCATGGGCTAGTTGGCTGGATGACACCAACCTACCCAGCATGCATGGAGAGGAATGGGCTCCACCAGAATCAACCTGCCCATGACCTGCAGTTCCCCAACACTCCTGGAGTTATGGCAGAAGTTACTCACTCACTCACTCAGTCGCATGTCCCAAAGGACGTAGGGGGGACATGAGAGAAGACGCAACAGAGATCTTTTTCCATGCTTCACAATCCTGTGTGGCTAGTAGGAGGTGTTGCAGGGGTTGGGCGGTCCAGTCTTTGATGTTGTCAACCCATGATTTCTTTTGGCGGCCTCTTCTTCTCTTGCCCTCGACTGTTCCTTGCAGGATGGTTTTTGCTAGGGTGTTGTGTCTTGTGGTGTGACCAAACCACATCAGCTTTCTCCTCTTTATGGTGGAGAGCAAAGGCTCTTGGGGGCCCCACACGCTTTTTGATTTCTTCTTTCACATAGTTATTGGTCTTGTGTTCTTTGTATGATATTTTGAGGAGTCTTCTGTGGCACTTGTTCTCGAATGCTTGGATTCTCCTCTCTAGCTCTGCTGTCAGAGTCCATGATTCACAACCATATAGGAGGATAGATATCACGAGGGATTTGTAAAGGTGGTATTTGGTGCAGAAGCTGATGTTGTTGCTTCATGGCAGAAGTCAGGCCTGGTCAATTCAGGTGAAGTCAAGCCAGGTCAAGTCAAGTTAGTCTAGGTCATGTCAGGTCAGGTCTAAACAATCCCAACTTTTTTGCTTCATTTCTGAATTTGTCATGAAAGGTGTTGGTTTTAATGGAGTGAACTTGACCAAAAAAAATGGCTTCACTGAAATACTTCTGCACCTTGAAAATATAAACACACTCTAACATCACTCTTCTTTAACAACCCCCCCCCCCCCCCCCCTCATAGAAAACAAAAAAAGTTAGCCTAAGAGGATTTAACAAAAACACAATGAAATTCATTGACATACTATAACACCTGTTATAAAATAATATATACCCCCACAGTCTCTCTCTCTCTCTTCTCTCTCTCCCGAGTCTCTCTCTCTCTCTCTGTCTCTCTGAGTCTCTCTCTCTCTGTCTCTCTGAGTCTCTCTCTCTCTCTGAGTCTCTCTCTCTCTCTCTGTCTCCCTTCCCCCCCCCCCCTCTCTCTCTCTCTCTCTCTCTCTCTGTCTCTCTCTCTCTGTCTCTCTCTCTGTGTCTGTCTAACCTGTACATGATTGTCTGTTGGTGTTTCAGGTTTGGGGGGGAGGGTGAAGGAGAGGTTGGAGGAGGAGTGTCGGCGGTAGCGGTCCCTGGCGCAGTTGTTGGGGATCTTGTAGGCGCAGCGCTTGTGGAAGTTCATGCCACAGCCTGCCACAGCACCAACACCAACAGTACAGCCAGGGGCCACAAGCGTGCATCACATATACATATATACACAGCATGGATAATGTACACCTGTTCAATCATAGCTGGTTTTGATACACCTGAAAAATGGGGAAAATGTACAGCATAATGGTTTTTATAGGTATTGACAATATGAACAGTGAGAGATGATGGAATATGAAATAAAAATGGTTTCACTAATAAGCATGAATTGTGTCATAGTCTCTTTCAACCACAAGGTCAGCCGTTTCCAGCAGAGCAAACACAAACAATATAAAACAAACTTTTTGCAAACACAATCAATATAAAACAAACTTTTTGCAAACACTTAACCCCCTCCTTCCTTCACTCCCAAACAAAAACAAAACAAAACAAGCCAGCCAACCTATCAGAAACACAAAAGAAAAAAAAGAAGAAGAATTAAGTTGAAAAGCAAAAGTAAAAAAAAAAAAAAAAATGTTTTGTGAAAAAATTGTGAATATTTTAATTTGTCAGTTTGATTTTCAAAGGAAACAAACCTTTTGAAAAATGCAGGGCAAAGTGGTTTTTTTCAACATGTAATAGCAATGTGAGAGATGAAAGACAAAAGGGTATGAAATACCAGTCCTTTTAATAATGTGTGTAACAGACTGTCTCCCCTGTCCCTTTACAGTTTGTCTCCAACAGGATTATCTCCCATGATAGTGTGGTTATTCACTGTTGTAGTAGAGTTGATAAAGACACAGAGAAAAACCAAAATCCTGTTCTGTGATTTATTTTAACTTTGGTGTGAAAGGACATTCTGAGCAAATGCTAGTTTTAACACACACACACAACACACACACACACACACACACACACACACACACACACACACACACACACACACACTACAAAACACATAAAGCATAATTAATCACAGTCAAACGCATGAACTGACGGTGATTGTGTTGGAGTTTCCTGGAAAAACTGATCTTGAAGTTTAGCCAGGAGCTTGCTAGGGATGTTCAACATGCATAGTGGATGAACATATGCTAAGTATGTTATGTACAAAAGTTTGGGGCTTTTTGATGGTTTGTTTTGGTGGAGGTGGTGTGTGTGGTCAACAGTGGTGTGTGTGTGTGTGGTGATAATGGTGGTGGTGGTGGTGGCGGAAGTGTGTGTGTGTGTGTGTGTGTGTGTTGTGTGTGTGTGTGTGGTGTGTGTGTGTGTGTGTACCCACGCGCGTGTTTAAGGGGGAGGGGGGAAGCAGAGTGGGGAAGGAAGTAGACAAGGAGGTGGAGTGGTGGGGGTATAGCAGTGCTATATACATTACAAACTATTTTCCAGACCTGTCATTCAGACAGCTAGAAGAAAAACAGAGCAGTCCATGAAAAAAGCAAAACGCATCTTTCCAAAAGGGAAAAAAAGGAGGGATTGAATAAACTGGAAAACCTCTCAAGTAAAAAGCTTCAAATACAGCCTGAAAGAAAGATACGACAGCCAAAAAAGAAAAAGAAAAAAAAAAACCTAGCGATGTTGCTCAAAGCTTGCGGATGTCATGCAGGCAGTTGTAACTGATACGCACACACTGGCAGTTGTTGGGAATCCTGTAGGCACAGCGCTTATGGAAGTTCATGCTGCACCCTGACACAAAGCACACAAGTGCTTACTCCACTATCCTTGATATAAAAGAATAAATAAATAAATAAACAACCATGCACTGAAGCGAGATAAGTCAGTCAGTCAACAGGTCTCACAGACCTAACAAAACTGCATACACATGGGGACTGGATTAAAAAAGCACACGAGTGCTTATTTCATTACCCTCAAAATAAAAAACTTCACAGAATATTTAATATCCCTGATGTAGGAATACAGCTACCTTTAATGGTGTCGGGGAAAAAACCCTAAATAGTCGCATACGCGAAGATCTCGCCATTGGTGAGTGAACCTCGGAGCTCTAGCCAAGGAACAAAAGAAGAAGAATGACAATGATTATGATAACAACAACAACAATAATAATAATAATAATATATAAAATTTGTGTAGTGCTGAATCTTGTAATGCAAAACAAATCAAACCGCTTGTACATGTTGGTGCCTGTCCAGAAATACGCGCAAATAAAAATGTGTGTGCGTGCGTACGTGTGTATGTGCGCGTGTGTGCATGTTATGTTTGTAAGAATTTTGTTAAACTTCATCAAACTACACAAAAAGTAAGAAAAATCAGACAAAAACTTTATGAAATGAGACAACAGGATAAAAAACAAAAAAACACAACTGATAATAAAATATGCAAAGCCAAAAAAAGGTGGGTTCTTTTTTTTAAGTCTACAGAAATGAGAGGAAATAGCATTTAAGTCTACAGAAATGAGAGGAAATAGCATCTATCTTGTGAGTTGAGCACAGGTTATGTGGAGTGCATAGGGGCACACGCATTAACCCTTTGATAATGACACAGACATAAATGTATGCAATGCTCTCTCTCTCTCTCTCTCTCTCTCTCTCTCTCTCTCTCTCTCTCTCTCTCTCTCTCTCTCTTCTGCCTCTGTGTGTGTGTCTCTCTCACTCATTTACTCACTCACTCCCTTACACACACACACAAACACACACACACACCATTACACACAACACACACAATCATCCCCCCTCACACACACACACACTACACACAAAACACACAAACATTTTTTTTTTTTGGGGGGGGGGTTGGAGGGATGTCACATATTTACAAATGTTTGGGGGGGTTGTGGTTTTTTTGTTGTTGTTTTTTTGTTTTCTCCTTCTTCTTCTTCTCCATCGTCGAATATCACTAGAAGTGAACAGACGTAAAATTGAAAACAACAACACAATCATCCCCCCTCACCACACACACACACACACACACACACACACACACACACACACACACACACACACACAACACACACACACACACAAGAATATTCACTTCTCTTCTCCCTTGTAACCAAAACAGCTACACCGCCAAATCCCAGTGTCCCCATCCCCCCCAAACCATCCTGTTTTAGGACACTTCAGCAGTGAGCATGAGAGAGCTGGCCTCAATGAGTCTGATGCTGACCTTAGGCCAGATCTTAGTATTTGTCCTTTAATAATCAAAACACCTTTCATCTCTCCTGCCCTTCAATCTGACCATTTGCCCTTCAAACCTATCTAGTCTCTTATTACTTCACACCCTGACCTGGATACATATTCTGTAATCCTTATTTTAGAAATTTAAAATAAAAATACCCCCCACCCCACCCTCCAAAAAAAACCAAACAAAAACAACACACACACACACACACACACACAACACACACACACACACACACACACACACACACACAGAGAACAAAACAAACAAAACAAAACAACACCCCCAAAAAAACCAACAACAAACATCCCCCAAAACACACATATGTGCATACGTGCGCGCGCGCGCATGCGCACACACGCAACACACACACACACACACACACCACACACACACACACACACACCCCCCTAGCTAAAGGTAACATTTTCTCTGTGCTAAAAAAAAACCTGTAGGACATTTCTTTGAACCTGGTGTTTGATGGGAGTTTTATTTCGATCAATCTAAAAAAAATTTTAAAAAGAAAAAAAACACAAGGAAATAATATGATGAAACAAAATTCCTTCACAATGATTGAGAGCATAAAACAAAACCTCCCACACACAATATTGAATACACTCATGTTTCCCATTTAAACAATCATTTTATACAAGAAAGTTTTACACATAAACAACCACTGCAAGACATAAAAGTCTTACATGTGAACAATCATTGCATGACATAAAAGTGTTACAATTAAACAACCATTGCAAGACATAAAAGTCTTACAATTAAACAACCATTGCAAGATATGAAAGTCTTACAAGTAAACAACCATTGCAAGACAAGTAAACAACCATTGCAAGATATGAAAGTCTTACAAGTAAACAACCATTGCAAGATATGAAAGTCTTACAAGTATAAAAACCATTGCAAGACATAAAAGTCTTACACGTGAACAATCATTGCAGGCAGGGAGAAAACTGTGGCCCCATCAACATGTCCCTTGTGTCCCCTCACAACCATCTAGGTCAGGGGACCGCTGCTGCTGATCTCAGACGTAGAAATTCGGACTGAATATTCATACTGTAGTTCATGACACAGGAGATTTCCCCTGTGGGAATGCCTGGGGCCTGTCAGTTTAAACATCACCCCCACCTTCTGGAAACTCCACGTTAGGAATCTCCTCTTTTCTTTCCCTCTCTCTCTGTTTCTACCTTGTTTCTGTTCTTCCTGTCACCTCCTTCTTGTCTATTTTCTGCCTTCTTGGTCCATTCTCCTGCTTTTTTTTCCCTCCCAGAAAGGCTTAAAAGATAACCATTCTCTCCCACACCAAAGTCAGATGCACTGGGTCTGACTTGTCTGGCACTTAATGGCAGTGCAACACATTTTAGCTGATGTAAGAGTCAGCAAGAGGTCGTGTCTGAGCATTTGACGACAACGAAGAAGAAGAAAAAGAAAAAGAAGAACAACAACAAAAACAAAAAAGAAGAAGAAGAAGAAGAAGAAGAAGAAGAAGAAGAAGAAGAAGAAGAAGAAGAAGAAGAAGAATTAATGCTATGACCTCTTTCCGAGATAAACAAACGCTGTGAATGTGACTGGTCGACAATCACATGAGCACACAAAGCTACTTGACTGGCAGTTCTAAGCATTTATCATTATGACATCCCTGCTTCCATTGATCGTGGTACAACTAACGTCAATGCACGTCAGCAACCACCCCTTATCAGTCACTTCTCAAAAAGACTCCAGTGCTGTGTCCACACAACATCCATCATTCCAACCTTGCTCATCTTTTTTCCTTCTGCAATGGCTCAGCTCTTTAAGACAGTTTCCTCGTGGGGGTGCAAGGGGCTCTTTCAGTATGATCAATAACATCCCCCCACCTTCTGGAAATTCTGAGCAAGAAATTTCCCCTTTTCTATCACTTTTTTTTCTTTGCTGCTTCGTCTTCTGTGATGTCCTTGTCCTGTTGCTCCCACGCCGCTCATCTCAATCTCCCTGCCACAGCCATACCCAGATTCGTTGTGTCTCATCCCCGGGCCGGGAGTCCACAGGGAGCCCATCAATATTAGGCAGCCGCTGGGCCACCAGCCAGAGGGGCCCTGCACTTCTGCTGGGTCACTGTGGTGGTGTTCAGTGGTGCCTGTTCTGAGCTAACACACGCAGGACACCACCTAGTAAGCCCCCTACTAACGACAGTATTAGCTCAGTCACGGAGCCAGACTGAGTGAGCCACCCACTCGAGGTGGCGACCACCACAACGTCCTTCCAACGACCGCCTCCCTGCGAACCTCCAACCCCAAAGGCTTTGACACAAATTCATCACAGGCACAGAAGCGTATGGGGAAACCGAATTTGAGGTCACCATGAGACCAGAGCAACGGGGGCCACCGAATCAGAGGCAATTTTTATTATTGCATGATGATCAATGATGATGAGGATGCTGTAATGATGCTGCTGTGGAGGTGCATCCGCTTTGGGACTATTTGACAGGGTGTTCTCTACACTTACTGTCATAATATATCCCGGCGTCAACCAGGCCCGAGAGATACAGACACCTGCAGTGTTGGTCAGGTAATTTGAGCAACACTCTAAAAATCGCATCCGTAAAGTGGATGAAGCTCGACTGTGTGGTCCCAGTCTCCCCACTGAGCCCACAGCACACTCACTCTGGGTAGGAGCCGGCCGGAGCCCGAAAAATCCCTATGACTCATGGGATTCGAACCCACGACCTTCCAGTCCGAAATCCAAGGCGCTAACCACTGCGCCATGGAGGCTGGTTTTCTATCACTTTCTTTGTTTCTGTTTCTTTTCCCTTTACCTTTCTCTCATCTCTGTTGCTTATTTTCTGCCTTTCCTGGTCCATCCTCTTGTCTTTCTTTTTTCTCCCAAGCAAATTTTACTAAATATTTTCTTTTACGCATGTGATGGGGAAACAATTACACAATTATTATGTAGAAAGGGAAAAAAATGGGTGGCCCTGCTCTTGTGGCGATGCACTCTTCCTGGGTAGAGCAGCCTGAATTTCACTGCAGACAAATCTGCCCCGACTTGAAGTGGTATACAATGCAAAATGATACCATGCAATACAATACAATAAGATACGACAGAAAAAATTCAACACAAAACAATACAACACAATGCAAAACAACACAACACAATGCAAAACAACACAACAAAATACAACACAGTAAAATACATAGAACATGACACACTACACTACAAAATAACACATCATACAACACAACAGTATACAACACAATAGAATATACTATAATAAAATACACTTCACTCCACTCCACTTCACCCCATTCACTCCACTCCACTTCACCCCACTCCACTTCACCCCACCCCACTTACTTCACCCCACTCAAACTCCACTTCACCCCACTCCACTCCACTCCAACTCCACTTCACCCCACCCCACTTACTTCACCCCACTCAAACTCCACTTCACCCCACTCAAACTCCACTTCACCCCACTCCACTTCACCCCACCCCACTTACTTCACCCCACTCAAACTCCACTTCACCCCACTCCACCCCACTCAAACTCCACTCCACCCCACTTACTTCACCCCACTCAAACTCCACTTCACCCCACTCCACCCACTCAAACTCCACTTCACCCCATTCACTCCACTCCACTTCACCCCACTCAAACTCCACTCCACCCCACTTACTTCACTCCACTCCACTTCACTTCACCCCACTCCACTTCACTCCACACACTCCACTCCCTCACCTTCACACTTCAGCCCCTGCTTCACTAGGCCGAAGAGCATCTCCCCACAGAAGTCGCAGAAGTGTGGGGACTTGTAGGAGTGCACGAACAGCAGATGAGGCCGGATCTGCAGCTCCTCCATTGTGGCTTGCGCTGTAACACACACACACACACACACACACACAGGTAAGGTAAAGGTAAGGGTGCCCCATAAACTATGTGGTCATAGGGGAGCGAGGCACACAGACATAGGTAAGGTAAAGGTAAAGGTGTCCCATAACCTATGTGGTCATAGGGGAGCGACACACACACAGACATTGGTAAGGTAAAGGTGTCTCATAACCTATGTGGTCATAGGGGAGCGAGACACACACAGACACAGGTAAGGTAAAGGTGTCCACAGACATATGTAAGGTAAAGGTGTCCCATAACATGTGATCATGGGGAGTGAGACACACAGAGACATAGGTAAGGTAATGGTAAAGGTGTCCCATAACTGTGATCATAGGGGAGTGAGGCATCAGAGGCCTCAGCTTCACCAGGGGCCAGCAAATTGAGGTCTTTCCATTCAAATTCAAAATACTTTATTATCTCTGAAACAGAGAAATTCCGGTGGGTTACAAGCCAAATATAAAAACAATAAACAATAACCACACAAAAATAACAATAAAGCTCAACACAGCTTCTGAATATCAGCATGCACCCATCACAGCACAAAGAGCACCCACAAGTCAGCAACACCTCAGCCAGCCACAAACTCACCCAAGTAAAAGAGTGCCCATCTCCTCTCCCTCAATGCTTTACCATCCCTGCCCTGAAAGAGGGCAGGTACCCATTGACAGCTGGGTGAACTAGGGGACTGTATTGAAGCCAAGGCGTGTTAATGGTCACCCGTCCACTTGGTAACCATGCTCAATACTGCTTAACCTTAGCTTGAGGAAAACCAGCACTCTGACCACTGAGCTATAATGTAATAAAATTCGTCATAATAGTAAAAATACACAGGCGAGGACTGGAGAAAAGACCTGAATATACATGTCATTCTACGTGTTGTAACACATCTCTTTCAACAATACAGCCAATACATGACATCATCATTCATCTTGGTATACATGACGTTATCATCCATCTTGACACATGAGGCCATAATTCATCTTGATATACATGACGTCATCATCCTGCCTGATATACATGACGTCATCATTCATCAGTGCTGATTCCACTCTCCCCAAAAGTCCTTCGGATGAGACTTTAAACGGCCCCGTATGTGAACGCACGCAGAACATCTTGCGCACACGTTAAATCCTGTTCCGCTTTTCATAAGAGTAGGCCATCGTGTGCCGTTGGGTACAGATGACATTTACAAAACTGCATACACACGGGGACTGGATGTAAAAAAGCAGAAGAGTGCTTATTCCATTATCCTCGATATAAAAGAATAAAATCAAATAAAAAATCAAAATCTTGGCACCATGTGATCATTTG
>CM060324.1:65321314-65323814 GCA_030674155.1 Stramonita haemastoma | reverse complement strand
CTGCATAAATAAACATGCGCATCCCCCACTCGTCCCCCCCCCCCCCCCCTTTCTCTCACTCTGTGTGTGGAGAGTGGAAGGTAGAACTATGATTTCTCTCACTCTCTGTGTGGAGAGGTGATAAGGTAGAACTTATGATTTCTCTCACTCTGTGTGTGGAGAGGTGATAAGGTAGAACTTATGATTTCTCTCACTCTCTGTGTGGAGAGGTGTAAGGGAACTTATGATTTCTCTCACTGTGTGAGAGGTGATAAGGTAGAACTTATGATTTCTCTCACTCTCTGTGTGGAGAGGTGATAAGGTAGAACTTCTGATATTGATGGCTGGTTCCTCACTCCACTTGTGCCAGCCAGGTTATATCGGAAAAAGAAGAGAGATGGTTTCAGTTGGTTTCACCACGCCGGGATAAGAAATAGGCTGTTAGAGACTGGCCTGTGATGTCTCACTGTGAAATTATTGAAAGATATACACTGTACAGATATTATGCCTGATCTATCACTGTGAAATGATAAAGAAATACACATAACAGATATTATGCCTGATCTATCACTGTGAAATTCTTGAAAGATATACGCTGTACAGATGTTATGCCTGATCTATCACTGTGAAATGATACAGAAATACACTGTACAGATATTATGCCTGATCTATCACTGTGAAATTATTGAAAGAAATACACTGTACAGATATTATGCCTGATCTATCACTGTGAAATTATTGAAAGAAGTACACTGTTCAAATACGTAAATATCCTACTGTACATTGATTAAAAAAAAAAACTATGCAAGTACCTCCCTGTGAATGGATAAAGAAATAAACTGCACAAATATACTAATACCTCACTGTAAATAAACTAATACCTCACTGTGAAATGATAAAAAAATACGCTGTACAAATCTTCCAAATCTCTCACTGTGAATTGATAAGGAAAGACACTGCACAAAACAGGCTAAATCCCTTACTGTAAACAGATACAGAAATAGATTGCGATTTGTTAAAAATAAAACACCTGCAAAAGTACACTAAATCCTTCACCATGAAACAACAAAGAAATAAATTGAGGTAGTTATAATCCCAGCTGTAATGTACAGAAATAAACGACACAAACAACACCTAAATCCGTCACTCTAATTTAGTCAACAGATAACTGTACACATAATATTCTCAAAACTTCGCAGTGATTTGAAAAAAATAAAATAAAATAAACTTCACAGGCCAATCGATCTCACAGCAACACATATCATTATACGTAGCAGTATCCAAACACACACAACGATACGTAGCAGTATCCAAACACACATCATTATACGTGCAGTATCCGAACACACATCATTATACGTGCAGTATCCAAACACACATCATTATACGTGCAGTATCCGAACACACATCATTATACGTGCAGTATCCAAACACACACACAATCAGATGCAGCAGTATCCACCAGAGCTGGGTTTTTTTCACACGAGCATTTTCCCACGAGTGGATGTGTCAGATTGTTTCCTGGACAATTCTTTTGTTTCGACACAAACGCTCCATTGGTGTGTGTGTGTGTGTGTGTGTGTGTGTGTGTGTGTGTGTGTGTGTGTGTGTGTGTGGTGTGTGTGTGTGTGTGTGTGTGTGTGTGTGTGTGTGTGTGGGTGCTGTGTGGTGTGTGTGGTGGTGTGGTGTGTGAGTGAGTGGTGCGTGCAGATGTGGTGTGTGGTGTGTGTGTGTGTGTGTGTGTGTGTGTGTGTGTGTTGTGTGTTTAAAATTTGATGTCTTTAGAGAAGAAGAAGGTAGAGAGATGTGCAGAGGAGATGAGTGAGAGAAGAAGAGCGTGGTGTGTGTGTGTGTGTATTAAATTTGTATCTTTAGTAAGAATGTGTGTGTGTTAGTGTTCATGCTGCGTCAGCTGCGCTAGTGCGCGCGAGCGTGCGCGTGTGTGTGTACACTGTTGTAGTCTTTGTCTGTGTCAAGTAGACATCTACATCTGTAGTCTCTGCTATGTACCTACAGTGCTCAGTAGACAGTTACATCTGTAGTCTCTGCTATGAATCTACAGTAGACATCTACATCTGTAGTCTCTGCTATGTACCTACAGTGCCAGTAGACAGTTACATCTGTATCTCTGCTAGAACTACAGTAGACATTACATCTGTAGTCTCTGCTATGTACCTACAGTGCTCAGTAGACAGTTACATCTGAAGTCTCTGCTATGAATCTACAGTAGACATCTACATCTGTAGTCTCTGCTATGTACCTACAGTGCTCAGTAGACAGTCACATTCAATCAACACACGGCGCATCAGCATCAGCCATCACACCTGTACGGCAGCAGGCTCCTTTTTAACCCCTTCAGGTGTAACACCCTGCACACCTGTTAGAATTCCAATGGGGGCGCGGGGGGGGGGGGGGAGGGTAGCCTAGTGGTTAGATACAGACTTTCAGCACGTCAACTGACAGCCAGCGGGAATCGAACCCTCACGGAGGCAGGCGCCTGTTATAGGAGAGCTTCACCCTG
>CM060324.1:65313814-65316314 GCA_030674155.1 Stramonita haemastoma | reverse complement strand
TCTCTCTCTCTCCTCCTCCTCTCGTCTTCTCTCTCTCTGCTCTCTTCGGTCTGTGTACATGTGGAGAGAGAGAGAGAGAGAGAGAGAGAAGAGAGAGAGAGAGAGAGAGAGAGAGAGAGAGAGAGAGAGAGGCGGTGTGGGTAGGGAGGGGAGTTGACACTCCAGCCGTCAGTCAGGCAGTCAGGACGTGACTGTGCCATCCTGTCAACCTGACGACCCTTCCTGCTCCTTTCCTGACAGGTTCCTGCTAGATGTCTTTGGGCCTGTCTTCTTCCTGCTCCTCCCTTCTACCTTCTGCCTCTTTTGTACTCTTTTCTTCTTCTACGTCTACTACTAGGCTACTTCTTCGACCTCTTCTCCTTTTCTTGTTCTTGTTCTGCTTCTGTGTGGTGTGTTGTTTATCTTTTCCGTGATTCTTCTTTTTCTTGTGTTTCTTCTTCGCTATTCTTCTTCTTCTGTTTGTTGTTGTTGTTGTTGTTGTTGTTCTTATTCTTCTTCTTCTTCTTCTTCTCTTCCCTTTTTCTTCTCCTCCTCCTCTTCTTCGTCTGTTTCTTCTTATTTTTCTCTTCTTCTTGTTCTTTTTGTTCTTGTTCTTCTTCTGTTTCTTCTTCTTCCTCCTCTGTTTCTTCTTCCTCTTCTCTTTCTTCTTCTTCTTTTTCATCTCTTCTTCTTCTTCTTTTCTCTCTTTGTCTTCTCTTGTCTGTCCATCCCTTTGCTCCCTTTCCTTCTTCTTTTTCTTCTTCATCACTGCCATGTCACCTACGCTTCCTCTTCTTTCTCCTCCCCCTCACCACCACCCTGCCATTTCTTTTTGATGTTCTCGCCATTTCCCCCCTGCAACCCCCCCCCCCCCTTCCCATCTTGTCTCAGTTTTGTTGGGGGGGGTTAAAAGTTTTCTCTTTTCTTTCCCGTTGCGTCAAATTGTACTTGATGTTGTTCTTCCTCTTCCTTAAAGTTTGGACATCGCTTGTACATATGTACATACATGTCCCTGGGGGTGGGATATAGCCTAGTGGTCAGAACATTGCGCTCGCAATTTGACGACCCGGGTTCGATTCCTGGTCGAGGGGATTTTTCCTCTGGAGTTAACATCAGTGCTGACTCCACTCTCCCCAAAAGTCTTTCGGATGATACTGTAAACCGAGGCCCCGTGTGCGAACGTACGCAGAACACCTTGCGCACACGTTAAATCCTGTTCCGCTTTTGGTAAGAGTAGGCCATCGTGTGCCGGTGGAAAAAATGACATTTACAAAACTGCATACAAACGGGGATTGGATGTAAAAAAGCATATGATTGCTTATTCCATTATCCTCGATATAAAAGAATAAATAAATAAATAAATGAATAAGACATCACTGTTGGGACTTTGATATAACCTCAAGAAAAAAGTATTACTTTGATTTTGGTTCAAAGAGACTTTTGATTGATCTGAAAATGTCAACTTAAAAAAAACACACACAACCAAACCCTGTTTATCCCTTCATGTCTTTGTAGACTTGAAGCCTCCCAACCACAATGTCCATGCGCGGAGTCATCAGCGTAGGAATACAGGCCATCCTCAGATGATGATGTGATCAATCCGTTCAAACTCTGACCTCTCTCCCTGCCTGCAGCTTGTTTTCTTAGCTCCCAAGACAAGTCAGTCAGTCTTCCATTTTAACTCTTTCCATTTTAAGTGATACCAGACAATCCTAAGGTAGGAGACTGGATAGGTTAGAGAGAGAAAAAGGGGGGAGGGGTTGAGAGAGAGATCTATTGTGAGAGGGGTGTGTGTGTGCGTGCGTGTGTGCGTGCGTGCGTGTGTGTGTGTGTGCACGTGTGTGTGTGTGTGTGTGTGTGTGTGTGTGTGTGTGTGTGTGTGCGTGCGTGCGTGCGTGCGTGTGTGGTATGTGTGTGAGTGTGTGTGTGTGTGTGTGTGTGTGTGTGTGTGTGTGTGTGTGTGTTTTGATAAATAGTAGCAGCAAATGAAAACGTATTCTTTACATTAACAGATCATCAAAAAATTTATAATGTAAAAATCCCCAAAAGAATTACAAGAACTACAATGAAAGCCCTATAGGAATTAACAACAAACCTTTAGCAATGTCAAACGTCAGATTTACGTCCCAAGACAATCAATCACACAGTACATTTTTGTCATGTCTTACAATGTTTTAAAATGAGCAAGATTTCCCATCTGTATAGCACACAGGGACGGGATAGCTCTGTGGTCAGAGAACTCGCTTTCCTCAAGCCAATGTTAAGCAGCATCGAGCGTGGTTACCAAGTGGATGGGTGATCATTTGCGCGCCTTGGCTTCAGTACAGTCCCCCAGCGTGAATGGGTACCTGCCCTCTTCAGGGTCAGGGAAGGTAAAGCAGCGAGGAGATGGGGGCGCCCTCAATATGCCGGGCACTGGAGAAGTGAGGTCTCCGATGCCTTGCTCCGCTACGACTAGGTAGGTTATGGGACACCTTTACCTGTTACCTTTTTTATAGTGCTCACTCTATGCAAGGCACCA
>CM060324.1:65308814-65311314 GCA_030674155.1 Stramonita haemastoma | reverse complement strand
AATCACCTAGTAGTGAGCAAACATTAAACCATGGCGGCGAAAGAAAGCAACTATTGGCATCCTGTGTGTGAGCGCACGCAGAACATTTTATGCACACAACAAAAGGACATCTGCTTTTTGTAGAGAAGCGGATCAGTTGTGGATGGGAGTCACCGAAGGCACAAACACACCCAGCATGCGTCCTCTACCTGAAGAGGGATGGACTCCACTATGTTTAAATTGTCAACGACACGAAACCGGAAAAAACTGACTGCAGTTCATCAGCGACTCCTCTAAGAAATATTTCTTAGTGTATTGCCAGGAATAACTCAAAATCTCTCTCTCTCTCTCTCTCTCTCTCTCTCTCTCTCTCTCTCTCTCTCTCTCTCTCTCTCTCTCTCTCTCTCTCTCTCTCTGCTCACTTCATTGAAGAGACTGGATAATGTTTACAACTCTCTGAGCCTTTGGCAGAGAGAAAGAAGGCAAACAGCACTTCAACACTACATAACCCCATCCACGTCACTTTATCCTCCGCTGACTAAGCCACTAAGTGACAAAGCTAATGTTCTGCACTTCAACAAGGTACAGAGGGGAGGGGAAAGGTGAATGGGTGTGAAGGTTAATGCGCTCTCTCTCTCTCTCTCTCTCTCTCTCTCTCTCTCTCTCTCTCTCTCTCTCTCTCTCTCTCTCTCTCTCTCTCTCTCGTCCACTGACATACCACTACATCAAACTTCAACAGCAGCAATCTGGACTAAGAGTGATGACTCCATCTCAATACACCATCCTCACTTATCATCAATTAGCGACCCCCCCACACCCACACCCGTGAACCCCCAATCTCTCCTCCTTCTCACCTACCCCCTCTATACCCCCCCCCCCCTGTCTTGTGACCAGCTAAAAGTACACCAGGGCACTGTGTATGGCTGATGATAGTCACCCCACTGCCTGCAATGTGAATGAATTCTTCTTCTTCTCTCGTTCGCTTTACACTGTCAGATGTGTCTGGGAAAAATAATGGCATGTCCTTTCCAGCTCCTCTCGTGGGCCGTACAGCTTGGTCTGTAGGGTTATCTCCGTCGGCCACACTTTCTTCCTCAGGTCGCTGAATAGCGTACACCTTTGAAGGATGTGCTCGCCTGTCTGGTTTTCTTTACCACAGGCACACAGGGGAGAAGGAGCAAGTTTCAGTTTTGTGGACATATGGTGGTTTAGCCTATTGTGCCCAGTGCGGAGTCTTAGAATTCTGACTTGATCTTCTCTTTTGAGGTGGTGGTAGTCATCCTTCTCTACTCTAGGTCGGGCCAAAGATTTAATGATTGTCTTCTTTTCAGGAAGGTAAGGCTACTTTCACACTGTTCTTTCTGTGCCCCCTTTTTGCAAGTTCATCAGCTTGTTCATTGCCAGGTATGCCGCAATGGGCAGGAATCCATTGCAGCGTTACACGTTTGTTTTGTGTAAGAGGCTGTAGTTCCTGTTGGAGTTCTGTTTCTTTGTATGCGGACAAAGCTTGTAAGACTGACAGGGCATCAGTGAAGAAAACTACTTGCTGACATTCATCTTTGGAGTGTCTGACCATGGTGGCAGCTTGTTTCAGGGCTTGAGTTTCTGCATGGTAGTTGGTACAATGTGTTCCTGTTGGGATATTTGCTGTTTCTACTTCTCCAGATGGGTACTTGATCAGTACTCCTGCTCCTCCATTGAAAATAGCGTCTGTAGCTTATCCATCTGTGTAGACATTGATCCAGGCCTATTCTGGATAGAAGTCTTCTATCATGGCCAGGGTGAGTGCCTTCTTACTGGTGTTGCTCTGAGTTCCTTTTGGAGCCACATGCTGACAGTGGTTGATCTCAGGCTCCCTGTGGTTGGCTTCCCATGGCCTTGGTAGAGTAGTTGGGTCCCATGGAACAGAATGGGCAGGTAGACTGTTCAGTTGCTATCGTCTGAGTACACGGCTATGGTGGATGAAACTGCCACAAGAACTCCATGTCTGATAAGCTTTTTCTTGCTGTAATGATTGTTTAGAGTCACCCTTGCCCTTCGATTGTGTAGGAAAGACTTGATCCAGGAGAGCATGTTGCCTTCGATTCCATTTCTTTGTGTCTTCATCAGTAGACTGTCTGTCCATACTCGGTCGAAAGCCTTCTGCAGGTCTATCCAGGCAGCAAAGACAAACTTCTGCTCCTGAAAGGCATCTTCTATCTCTTGTGACAGGTATGTGACTTGATCTTCAGTGCTCCGGAATTGCCGAAAGCCTGCTTGTTCAGGAGCCAGGATGTTGTTAGTCTCCAGGTGGCAGAGTAACCTGGCATTGACTATCCTCTCCATGGTTTTGGCGACGCAACTGGTGAGGCTGATTGGTCGGTAGCTTGATGCTTTCTTCCTGTCTTTGCCCTTCTTGTATATACGGATCATGGTTGCTTCTTTCCACACTTGGGGGGGGGGGGTCCTTTCTGCCAGCTGAGGTTGAAGATATGGAGGAGTTTGTCCTCTGCAGCTCTTCCTAGATGGATTAGCATCTCAT
>CM060324.1:65291314-65306314 GCA_030674155.1 Stramonita haemastoma | reverse complement strand
TAATTACTCACCCCCTCCCTCCCAAGCCCCCCCCCCCCCCCCTTCAGATGCATTTCCTCCACTCCCTCCACCCCTCCCTTTCAATGATCATCACTACAGTCGCTGCTACCACACCTGCTTCTGTGTGCTAATCGCCCACACCTGTATGGACATTCACGCACCTGACAGGCCCTCAAAAGGCGCACCTGCCCCCCCCCCCCCCAAATCCCTCTCTCTCTCTTTACAAAACTGCATGCACACGGGGACTGGATGAAAAAAACACAAAAGTGCTTATTCCATTAGAATATATCATCGATATAAAAGAATAAATCAAATCAAATCAAATCAAATCAATCTCTCTCCTCTCTCTCTCCTCTCTCTCTCTCTCTCTCTCTCTCTCTCTCTCTCTCTCTCTCTCTCTCTCTACACCACACACACACACACACACACACACACACACACACACACACACACACACACACACACACACACCACTTATTCAAAAAAGTGACCCAAAGACTCTCTCACAGTTTCTGAGGATCTAAAATCAGGTGTCTGAGCTCCAAATTATGCACACAAAAAAACAATAACGAAACAATTCCCAAAGCCTAAGACGACGACAAAGAAGATGAAAACGACAACGACCAAAAAAACCCAGCAACAACAACAACTCTTTATATATAAAAAAATCCCAAGCAAGATGCTACATCTGCCAGTTTAATCTTGCAGCCTACGTCTTTAGCAGACAACATCCCCAGCAGACGCGCACAGATAAAGGGAAGCAACATGTGGTAAATTCTCTGCAGAGTGGTGGTTCCTTTGCCCATAATCAAAGCCCAGGCATTAAATAACCATAACCGGAATATCAAAGCCTCCATGTATTAATTCATCAACGTCATCAAATTTCGAGCTAAGAGGAGTTGGTCGGCCGAAACAGCGTTCTGGCTTGGCACCTCTTCAGTCAATAAAGGTAGGAAAAGTGGGGAAGAAAGAGGGACTGACGTCACCGCCGCTACTTGGCTTGCAGACGAGCGTTTAAATGCAAGATGCCCCCTCGTTTTTCATTTTGTAGTATTTTCTTCTTTTTTTTTTTAGTATGTTTGTTCAGGTTTTAAGCTTGCTTCTTATTTTGTGTCATCTTTACTTGTCCATACTATGGTTGTTTGCATATTTCGTTTTGTAGTATATCTTTTTTTCTTCTTTTTTTTTAGTATTTTTTTAGTATTTTTAGTATTTTTTTTAGTTCAGGTTTCAAGTTTGCTTTTTATTTTGTGTCATCTTAGTTCTCCATATTATGGTTGTTTGCATATTTCGTTCTGTGGGTTTTTTAAGTTTTTTTTAGTATGTTTGTTCAGGTTTTATGTTTGCTGTATATTTTATGTCATCTTTCAGGTTCCTATTCAACTGTTTTGAAATGGCAATTTCTTATATAACTTATATGGCGTAATGCGGATCAGTTTCTCTGTATGAAATTTGAACCGCTTTCAATAAGTAGGGGGAGTCACCGATAAGTGCAACCCTCTCCCCCCGTCCCCACACCACACACACCACACACACACACACACACACACACACACACACAACACACACACATCTCCGCCTTTAAAAACAATCCCCAAATATTTCCCCCTATGATACTGGCTCCACCCCCCCCCCCCCCCTCACTTTTTGCAGAGACCATTCCAATGGCCAAGGGTGGGGGGGGGTTTTGGAGGGGGGGGAGGGGGGTATTTGAGGGATTAAAAAAAATTTCTATTGATTTTTTTTATTGGCGCTAAACATTCATGCACGCCAGACCTTGGTGTATCATCTCGTCCAACTAAAAGACTAGCACCCTGACCACAGTCTTCAGGATAAAGAAATTGTCAAGACAGGATCTACCCGGGTTTATGGTTTGGCTTTTGAAAGCAGTCTGACCTGATATTTGAAAATCAGGATGAGTAAGCCACACACAACGAGGAAGGAAATACTGATCGTTATTGCATTACATTGTAATGCATTGTATTGTACTATAGTAAATTGTATTTATTGTATTGTACTCTATTGCACTGTACTGTATTGTATTGTATTGTATATTTGAAAATCAGGAGAGTAAGCCACACACAACGAGGAAGGAAATACTGATCGTTTTTTGCATTACATTGTAATGCATTGTATTGTACTATATAAATTGTATTTATTGTATTGTACTCTATTGCACTGTATTGTTTTGTATTGTTATTTGAAAATCAGGATGAGTAAGCCACACACAACGAGGAAGGAAATACTGATCGTTTTTTGCATTACATTGTAATGCATTGTATTGTACTTATTATATTGTATTTATTGTATTGTACTCTATTGCACTGTATTGTATTGTATTGTTATTTGAAAATCAGGATGAGTAAGCCACACACGAGGAAGGAAATACTGATCGTTTTTTGCATTACATTGTAAAGCATTGTATTGTACTATATTATATTGTATTTATTGTATTGTACTCTATTGCACTGTATTGTATTGTATTGTTATTGAAAATCAGGATGAGTAAGCCACACACACGAGGAAGGAAATACTGATCGTTTTTTGCATTACATTGTAATGCATTGTATTGTACTCTATTATATTGTATTTATTGTATTGTACTCTATTGCACTGTACTGTACTGTATTGTATTGTTATGCACTGTATTGTACTGTATTGTGTTGTGCTGAGTTGTATTGTACTGAACTGTGCTGAATTGTAATGTATTGTACTGTATCAAACTGTATCTATTGTACTGTATTGCATTGTACTGTAGTGCATTGTTTTGTATTGTACTGTATAAGTATTATGTGTTGTATTGTATTGTATGTATGTATTGTATTGTATTGTATTGTATTGTATTGTATTGTATTGTGTTGTATTGTACTGAACTGTGCTGTACTGTACTGTACTGTACTGTACTGTACTGTAGTGTATATTGTATGGTTTACCGGGAAGTGCTCGCATCGAGAGCAAGTTTCCCCATTTCCCCCTATTTTTCCAACCTGCAGGCGTATTTCCTTCCTAAATGAAAGTACATTTCTGTACTGAATGTGACTAAAGACCATCTCTTGTTGCTACGGGTTCTTTTACGTGCACAGAATGTGTTTTGCACATTGAGCCTTGGATGATCGTCTCATCTGAAGGACTAGCAACCATACCACCACTCATGAATCTTTTGAATGTGGGGAACATCCGAAATCAGACGAGAGTCGAACCCGCGATCTTTCGGTCTCTGAAAGGAAGTGTGACCACAGGATCCCAGATTCATTGAGCTAGACTGCTGTGTGCAGACAGGCGATGTTACAGTGAAGAAAGCGAAAGCAAGACGAGGACAGAATGTGACAGTACCCTGCATGTATACAGTGATGCATCGTAAGCCCATAAAAGCCCAGGAGATGAAAAATGGATTATTTCTGTAGACCGCAATATAATAACAGAGTACAGTACCCAGTGCGCTAACGCACAAGCACATGCGCACACACGCGTGTACACACACACACACACACACACACACACACACACACACACACACACACACACACACACACACACACACAGGGGGGAGGGGATGGGATAGCCTAGTGGTCAGAACATTGCGACCCGGGTTCGATTCCCGTTCGAGGGGATTTTTCTCCAGGAGTTAACATCAGTGCCGACTCCATTCTCCCCTAAAGTCCTCCGGATGGGACTATAAACCGAGGTCCCGTGTGCGAACGCACGCAGAACATCTTGCGCACATGTTAAATCCTCTTCCGCTTTTCGTAAGAGTAGGCCATTGTGTGCCAGTGGGAACAGATGACAAGATTTACAAAACTGCATACACACGGAGACTGGATGTAAAAAAGCACACGAGCGCTTACTCCATTATCATCGATGTAAAAAAAGAAAGAAAAAATAAATAAAACGCACATCTATAATTGCAGATGTGATCCAACCATTCATTTTCATGTATTCTATTCAGTCAAGTTGGTAGGGGGCTCACGTGTGAGGGGCGCCATGCGCGCGGTGTGTGTGTGTGTGTGTGTGTGTGTGTGTGGTGTGTGTGGTGTGTGTGTGTGTGTCCTAAGAGATTTGACAAAACCGCATATATATTGGGATATACTGAGAATTGCGGGGGTGGGGAGTTGCTGTTATATTTTGTTTTCATACACATTTTTGCCCTCACTGAACTGTCAAGTGAAAGAGGGTGTTAATTTTTTTCCAGGATTTTGTGTGTGTGTGTTTGTTGTTTATTTTAACCCTCACGGACGCAGCCACCTTGAAGTGACTAAATATAAATGTCCGCCATAGGTCTTGTTGGCCATACATCACTCACCTACACTGACGTGACGTCAGAACACACCAGCAGTTTAGTTAGGAAACATATGACCAGGAAATGAGTCATTTAACAGTTTATCACTCCATGCCCAACACACACACACACACACAACGCACGCACGCACGCCACGCACGCACGCACACTTTAAAATCACTAAATTTGTCTAAAATCACTTAATGTGAATAGACGTTAAACTGAAGATCTCACACGTACGCACGCACGCACGCACGCACGCACGCACGCACACCACGCACACACACAACACACACAACACACACACACACACACACACACACACACACACACACACACACACACACACACACACACAGGGTACAACCCAAGGCAACAGAACACACGGCCCCAAGTGTTAAGCGGCGAATGACGAGCCTGTTCAATCCCATGACTAAGGAAGGACGGACTGTGTGAGCCTGTTGCCTGACATCTGTCAGCGTGACTAGGGTGAACAGCTACACAGTGCGTTTGACAATTTGCCTCTCAAATGGACAGTGTAGCCAGCCTCGAACCCAAGCTTTCAGAGTCAGGTCACTGATCCAGCGTTCTAACCATGGAGCTCCCCCCATCCCTATTGGAGGATATGACTTTAAAACAAGAAAAAAAAAAAAAAAGGGGGGGGGGGGGGGGGGGGCTGGCATTAAGTCATGTCTTAAAGCATACTTTGTACCAATAACAAACCGAAAAAGAAATCATCAAAGCGACCAGACTGGGAAATGATACCAGCGCTGCCATCCTGAACTCCCTGTATACATCAAAAGAAAATGTCTGTGGACGGACAGACAGACCTAAAAGACTTCTCTGCTGTTTGGATTCTTACAGCTTTCCCCCTTCTTTTTCTCCAACAATTTTCTCCGAGTCTAACTTAGCCAAAGAGTTTGTTGATAAAAATCATGTACTTTACAACCCCCCCCCCCCCCTCCCACACCACACACACACACACACCCCCATTTCCTTGTGTCAAACTAAGGGGAAGACTTGGTTTCTACAGACCGTGCACTATACTGAGCCCCTCCCCTCTCCCCCATGCCATTTTCTCAAAGTCTAACTTGGCGAAAGATTTCCTTTTGAAAGCTCGTGTACTGTGCAGCACCTCTCTCCCCAAGATTTTAAGCAGAAGAGACTTTTCTTCCATCGCCCTTTCAGTTCCCTCCTTAAATGTCAAACCTTCCAGCACTCAGTTGAATGATCAGGTCCATTTCTGTCAGGTATTAGTGAACGGTATGGTCCATTTCTGTCTGCTACAAGTGAATGGTATGGTCCATTTCTGTCAGGTACTAGTGGTCCAGCACTAAGCTGAATGGTCCGGTCCATTTCTGTCTGCTACTAGTGTGGCATGTCTTCCTGCCTGCAAAGTCTAGGAAGGTCATCTGTGTGTTCTCTGTTAGGTTTATTTTCTAAGGAAGGTAATTTTGGTATTCTCTTTAGGCCTCTCTCTTAAGAAGGTAAATTTTCCCTCCCTTTTAGGTTTCTTCTCTCATGAAGGTAATTTTCGAGTTCTCTTTTAAGTTGAATTTTGCCAGGAAGGTAATTTTCGTGTTATCTTTTACTTTTCTTCTCTAAAAAAGGTAATTTTCGTGTTATCTTTTACTTTTCTCTCTCAAAAAGGTAATTTTCGTGTTCTCTTTTAGCTTTCTTCTCTCAGAACGGTAATTTTTCTGTTCTCTATTAGCTTTCTTATCCCCGAAAGGTAATTTTTTTCTGTTCTCTTTTAATCTTCTTCTCTCAGAAAGGTAATTTTCGCGTTCTCTTTTAGCTTTCTTCTCTCAGAAAGGTAATTTTCGTGTTCTCTTCTAGTTTCTGTTTTTTCTTCTCTAAAAAGGTAATTTTGTGTTCTCTTCTCTTAAAAAGGTAATTTTCGTGTTCTCTTTTAGCTTTCTTCTGTCAGGAAGGTAATTTTTTAATTCTCTTGGATGTCTTTTCTCCTAGGAAGATAATTTTCCCTGGTGTGTCTCATCTCTCAGGAAAGGGTTATTTTTTCATCTCTTGGATGTCTTTTTCTCTTAGCAAGGTAATTCTTGTGTTCTCTTTTATGATCTTCTCTCAGGGAGCCAATTTCAGTGTTATCTTTGACGTATCTTCTTTCAGGAAGGCAATTTCAGTGTTCTTTGTCTTCTCTCAGGAAGGCAATTTCAGTGTTCTCTTTGCGTATCTTCTCTCAGGAAGGCAATTCAGTGTTTCTTTTAGGTATCTTCTTCAGGAAGGCAATTTCAGTGTTTCTTTGGTCTCTTCTTCTCAGGAAGCCAATTTCAGTGTTATCTTTAGTATCTTCTTCAGGAAGGCAATTTCAGTGTTCTCTTTTAGGTCTCTTCTCTCAGGAAGGCAATTTCAGTGTTCTCTTTCAGGTATCTTCTCTCAGGAAGGCAATTTCAGTGTTCTCTTTTAGGTATCTTCTCTCAGGAAGGCAATTTCAGTGTTCTCTTTTAGGTATCTTCTCTCAGGAAGGCAATTTCAGTGTTTTTTGTCTCTCAGGAAGCAATTTCAGTGTTCTCTTTAGGTCTTCTCAGGAAGGCAATTTCAGTGTTCTCTTCTCTCAGGAAGGCAATTTCAGTGTTTCTCTTTTAGGTCTCTTCTCTCAGGAAGGCAATTTCAGTGTTCTCTTTTAGGTTTCTCTCAGGAAGGCAATTTCAGTGTTCTCTTCTCTCAGGAAGGCAATTTCAGTGTTGTCTTCTCTCAGGAAGGCAATTTCAGTGTTCTCTTCTCTCAGGAAGGCAATTTCAGTGTTCTCTTCTCTCAGGAAGGCAATTTCAGTGTTCTCTTCTCTCAGGAAGGCAATTTCAGTGTTCTCTTTCTCTCAGGAAGGCAATTTCAGTGTTCTTCTCTCAGGAAGGCAATTTCAGTGTTTCTCTTCTCTCAGGAAGGCAATTTCAGTGTTCTCTTCTCTCAGGAAGGCAATTTCAGTGTTTCTTCTCCATTTCAGTCTCTTCTCTCAGGAAGGCAATTTCAGTGTTCTCTTCTCTCAGGAAGGCAATTTCAGTGTTCTCTTTTAGGTCTCTTCTCTCAGGAAGGCAATTTCAGTGTTCTTTAGGTCTCTTCTCTCAGGAAGGCAATTTCAGTGTTCTCTTCTCTCAGGAAGGCAATTTCAGTGTTCTCTTCTCTCAGGAAGGCAATTTCAGTGTTCTCTTTTCCACAAATTTTTCTTCCATTTCTGCCTGTCTTCTCTTCCTGGCTGTCTGCTCTCTATTTGGTCGCGCAGGTGCGCACGCGCGTGCGTGTGTTTGTGCGCGTATATATATAATATATATATATATAGAGAGAGAGAGAGAGAGAGAGAGAGAGAGAGAGAGAAGACAGACAACAGACAACAGACAGAGACAGACAGAAGAGACAGAGAGAGACAGAGAGAGAGCAAGAGAGAAGAGAGAGAGAGAGAGAGACAGAGAGAGAAGAGAGAGACAGAGAGAGAAGAGAGAGAGAGAGACAGACAGACAGACACGAGAGAGAGAGAGAGAGAGAGAGAGAGAGAGAGAAGAGAGAGAGAGAGAGAGAGAGAGAGAGAGAGAGAGAGAGAGAGAGAGAGAGAGAGAGAGAGAGAGAGAGAGAGAGAGAGAGAGAGAGAGAGAGAGAAGAGAAGCAGAGAAGAAATCATTACACTGCAACAATTACTGATGAGCTGAAGAAGTCAAAGACCACATTAAAAGCTTTCAGCATGCTGCTTGCTTTATCGTAGGTGTGTGTGTGTGTGTGGTGTGTGTGTGTGTGTGTGTGTGTGTGTGTGTGTGTGTGTGTGTGTGTGTGTGTGTTGTGTGTGTGCATGGTGTGTGTGTGCGATGTGTGTGTGCATGTGTGTGTGCATGTGTGCATGTGTGTGCATGTGTGTGTGCATGTGTGTGTGTGTGTGCATGTGTGATGTGTGTGCATGTGTGTGATGTGTTGTGCATGTGTGTGTGTGATTTTCTATGAATAAAATGTTGTTGAAACCAAGGCAAGAGGTCCAAGATAAGAAGAAACGAAATCTTGCTGTACAGTCAAAGATCCCCCCTTTTTCTTTTTAAAGAGAGGTACTATGATACTTTATTTTCTCTCTGTGTCAGCGAAGTCCAGGTAAGAGTTGTTTCCCTGTCCTTGTTTAAAAGCCTGTGCTCTCTATCCCAGGGAGGTAATTTTGTGTTCTCTTTTATGTTAATGCTCTCCCTGTTTTTCTGCCTGTCTTCTCTTTCCTGTTTGTCTCGTCTAGCTTTTTTTTTTTTTAATTCTTTTTCCAGCTGATTAATGTCTCTGGCTATTTATAGTCCCCCTCCTTTTTGTTTGTTTGTTGGAAAGGTCAGGGTTGTTTGTCTTGAATGGCGACATTTTCTCCCTCTGTTTCTTACTTTTTGCTTTCTTTGCTGTATGGTTATTTTTCTTCAAACTTTTTTTTTAATATGGTAGAGAGCACTTTTTAAGGTACACTTTTTCTTCTTCTTCTTCTTCTTTTTCTTTAATATCTTCATCTCCTTCTGCATCATACTTTTCATCATCATCATAAACATGTTTATTATCACCGTCATCTCTCTCTTCTGTCTCTCTCTTCTTCTTCTTCCAAATTTTTCTTTTCTTCTCCCCTCTCCTCCTCCTCCTCCTCCGCAATTCTTTTTTCCTCCTTCCCTTCTTTATCATCATCATCATCATCATCATCATCATCATCATCATCATCATCATCATCATCATCATCATCATCATCTAGTTCCTGTTCTTGGTCCTCTTCCTCCTCCTCCTCTTACTCTGTTCCCAATGCCCCTGCCACAAAAGGAATGTCGATTTCTTCTCAACTTCTTACTGCCCCCCCTCCTCCCCCCCTGCTCCACTACAAACTAGTCACACCATTCCCCCCCCCTCCCCTTCTTCCCAAGCAGTGGGCTAAGGGCTGAAGGCGCTGACACACGAGCCTGTCCACACCCCACAGTTGGGAAAACCGAACAACATGGCCGCTCAGGTCTGTCAATACAGCAGCAGGCGCACTGCCACAGGAATACTGGTGAAACTAGACATGGGAGGTGAAGGTTGCTGCCAGTTCTGAGGAATTCACTCTCTTCCCTTCGTGGTTTTGTCTGTCTGTCTTGTCTGCTTGCCTGTCTGTCTGTCTGTCCCCCTTAACGTATGTGAAGGTCATTTACAATGTTGAGGAATTCTCTCTCTCTCTCTCTTCCCCTCTCTCTCTCTCCTCCTCTCTCTCTCTCCCTCTCTCTCCTCTCTCTCCCCCTCCCTCTCTTTCTTCTCCTCCTCCCTCCCTTCTCTCTCTCTCTTCTCCCTCCCAACCCTCTCTCTCTCTTCTCTTCCCTCCCTCCCGCATCCCTCTGTTGTTCTCTCTTTGTTCTCTTCTCGTCTTTCTTTTCTTCTCTTCTCTGTCTCTCTCTCTCTTCTTTCTCTCTTGCTCATCCTGTCCTGCTTCTCTTCTTTCTCCTCCAGCATAATCTACTGTTGGTGGCGCCATGTTGTTCTTCTTTTGGCTTACAGTTACAAAGCAGTGTTACTGTATTTTCCATTTCATATTGTGTTATAGCATTTGTATGGTTTCTTGTTGACAATTCGGGTAACAAACATGATCCCTGATTCTATTTCTTGTGAAATGAAAGTTTTGTAAAATGGCGGGGTTTTTTCTGATCGAGTAATGTCCGTCACTGTGTATTTTTTAGTGCATGCGTGCGTGCGTGCTTGTGTGTGTGTGCGAGCGCGCGCGCGCGCGCGTGTGTGTGTGTCTGTTTGGTGTGTGTGTGTGTGTGTGTGTGGAGAGAGAGAGAGAGAGAGAGAGAGAGAGAGAGAGAGAGAGAGAGAGAGAGAGAGAGAGAGAGAGAGAGAGAGATTCAAATTTTAAGGTTTTTCTATTTTTGTTTGTTGGCAAAGGTCGGTTTAATGTCTTTTGAAAGGTTGACATTTGAATTCTCAGCATTCCTTGTTCCCCTCTTCCTTACACTGCACTGCTGTCTACCACTGTGGTAGAAACACTTCGGGAAAAAAACAACAACACGGTAGTGTGTTCAGAAACTGTCTGCATACAGGGAGCTCCAGCTCCGTTTGTCTGTCTGTCTGTCTGAAATTAAAGAATAAAAATGAATAAATAAATCTGATTGTATATCGATGTATCTATCGTGTGTGTGTGTGTGTGTGTGTGTGTGTGTGTGTGTGTGTGTGTGTGTGTGTGTGTGTGTGTGTGTGTGTGTGTGTGACGTCTCTCTCTCTCTCTCTTTCTCTCTCTCTCTCTCTCTCTCTCTTTTTGGGGGGGCGGTCACGAAAAGTGAAGTGGACAGGGCGTACATTTTCTGTGAGCAGCAGTAAAACTAGAAATTCAGTCCAAAATGCCAGTTACTGGACTTCCAGCAGCTGTGGAGAGGACCTTAGGCGCCCTGCTGACTGACAATGCAGTTTCCAGCTGGAAAGTGGCAGGAGAAGGGGACAGTGTGGTTTTTGTCTTGCGACTGAAACCAGTGGACACAACAGTGTCAACCAACATGGCGGATCCAACAGTGAATCGCAGCACACAAGCACAGTACTACAGGAAAAAAATCGTTTTCTCAAAGACGACGAGATGTTGAGCGCTCTCGAAAGCATAAAGAGAAGCAGGCAAGTGTTGTGTGTGAAAGTGACTGTGTCCTCAGTGCCTCGAGTCTGCCTGACAGTGGAGTAGAACAGGGGAATACAGCATGTGTAGATACACATGGAATAGATCTACCAACAACACACACACAGGACATCAACACAAAAACATCAGTTAAGTTGCCATCATCGGTTGATTTAGAACCTCCCTGTATGTCTGATTGTAGTGACTGTGCTGATATGTGTGTTTTGCAGCCTGAGGTGAACGATGATAATATTGTTGGTCCATTCGACACAAGAAATGTCAAACAGTACGTGGCTACTCTAACTGATAGATCCGTACAGAAAAGGCTAAGAGACAGACAAAGAAATACACACTTTAGAAAATCCGTGCTACATCATTCAGACGGTGAAGATATTGTGACGTGTGAGTCAGACGACATTGTGAT
This sequence comes from Stramonita haemastoma, assembly GCA_030674155.1. Classification (NCBI taxonomy): domain Eukaryota; kingdom Metazoa; phylum Mollusca; class Gastropoda; order Neogastropoda; family Muricidae; genus Stramonita; species Stramonita haemastoma. The sequence goes on along the minus strand of CM060324.1, from coordinate 65,295,034 downwards.
CCAGTGCGCATGCCAACCAGACACTGAGCCAGTATGTGTGTACTGGTTTGTCAAACAGCAAGAGAAAAACATGCTAAAAGAGGAACGTGTCAAACTCGCCAGTTTGCGGAATGGGAAGCGAATCCAGAACACACTACACACGGAGACCCTATCGTGTGCTTCAAGGGACTTAGCGACACTTAGAGAACTATTACAGCGGTTTCTTGGCTAGGCCTAGCCTAGACCTAAGGGTGTGTTTGTGACAAAGGCTGGACGAAAGAAAGGCTCGGAATGCCGTAACATATCTGGACAGTAATGAGTTTCGTGTCTCGTGTACATTACTAATCAATGCTGTGGTTTCCATGGCTTGGAGTAGCGTCGTGTGTCAGCTTAAAGCAATTATCGTATCGTTATTCAGCAAACCCCTTCATGTATGGGCCAATGGCCTTTTTTCATGAATAAACCTTTCGAGTTCGAGTTCGAGTTCTCTCTCTCTCTCTTCTCTCTCTCTCTCTCTCTCTCTCTCTCTCTCTCTCTCTCTCTCTCTCTCGTTCTATCTATCGTTCTATCTATCGTTTTATCTTTTTTCTTTCTTGTTGTTTCTTTCTTTCTTTCTTCTTTCTTTCTTTCCTTTCCTTCCTTCGTTCTTTGCTGATCCATTGTCTTTAGACTGCATCCAAAGCCTTTTCTTTCTCCTCTTTCCATACATTGAAGGCCATGATATTACAGCGCTTCTGCTGATTGCAAAGTGCAAGCACAGTGAAATCATGTTGAATTTATTTACTTCTTTCTATGAATGGTCACTTATAATAACTATTTTATCTATTAATCAATTCAACTTTTTTTTGTCAGCTGAGTCCATGGAAGAAACTTATTTTTCTGTGTTCTGCTTAATCATCATCATTCGTCGTCGTCGTCGTCATCATCATCATCATCTATCTTCTTTGCAATTCTTAACTTCTTCTTCTTCTTCTTCTTCTTCTTCTGTCTTCTTCTCTCTCCTCCTCCTCCTCCTTCTTCTCTCTTCTTCTCTCTTCTCTCCGCTACTTCTTCATCTTCTCACCCCCTGTACCTTCATGTATCTCTGACTCTATCGGCGACAAAAGCTCAGAAGCAAACCATGCAGGCAATAGACAGAAGGTGAAGGAGAGAAAGAGTATCAGATGAAGTCTTTCGGGGGAAGAAAAAGGACTCTTGAGAATGACCAAAGCGAGGAATGACATGAAGGGTGCAAATAAGGGACAGGTGAAAGGAAGGGGGGTATGATTTTAAACTTCTTAGCACAGAAACTCTGTCCATATCAGATGTCTATTTCTACTTTGTGCTTGGCCCACCGCCTTCCCAATTATTGGGATTGGTTGGGGTAGGGTTAATGAACATTTTTATTATTTTCGTTCGGGTGTATTGTTCAATATTCGTGTCTTACTACCCTTGTCTTTGCTGTTTTTTGGTCTCACCTTCATTCGCCAATTAGTTGGGATATTTTTTTTGAGTTTACATTATCAATCAATGAAAATGTTTCTCGTTCGAGATTATTTTTTTCGTGGTGTGAATGGTGCTTGTATTTCCACGTGGAAAGTACGGAAAAGAAACTGTTAAGTCCATGTTCCCTGGTTTTGGTTATTTTAAAGGGAATCATTATATTAATGAGGTCTATTCAGCCGAAGTTTTCTTCTCATGGACTAAAATTAGAAAGTAACCTTTAAAAAATTACATGAAAAGTCTGTGTGTGTGGAGGGGGGGGGGGACCTGGGATCATAAAAATTCCCCACTTCAATCTTTGTCTCCGTTCCTGTTTACAGGATAAATTATTCAACACGAAGGTTTAAAAAAATAAACTTAATTTCATCACCGAAGTCAGAATGCAGCGACCTTACTGTTGCTGAAAACGGTCGCATGACACGTAATACCTCACAATCAGTGAACCGTGGAGCTTTGGCCGTGGAATGCCCCGCCCCTTGACTCTGTCCGTTTCTTATCATGACATTGGACTGAAATAAACACACACACACGCACGCACACTCTCGCACGTGCGCACGCACGCGCGCGCGCACACACACACACACTCAATGTACCATCTGGAAATAAAAATTTGATTTGATTTCACACACACACACACACACACACACGGGGGGGGGGGGGGGGGGGGGGGGGGGGGGGAGAGAGAGAGAGAGGGGGGGGGGTCTTAGTTTCTTTGGGGGGGGGGGGAGGTTGTCTGTTTTATTCAACAGTTTTCTATGTTTGCTCGTTCACACAGTTTTACTGTAAAATATCTTGAAAAGCTGACATTTGAATTTTCTTTTTGCATTCTTTGTCCATCCCCCCCTCCCCCCTTCTTACACAGCACTTGTGTCTGCCACACTGACAGAAATAGTCCAGCAAACAGGACAGTGCTTCAAGACATGCTCTGGACCCTCTTTCTTTCTTTCTTTCTTTCGTTCGTTCGTTCAATTGTGCATTCGTTTGTTTGTTTCTTCCTTCCTTCCTTTCGTCCGTCCTTCCTTCCTTTTTTCTGTTCTTTTTTCTTTTCCTTCCTTCTTTCTTTTTTTTTTTCTTTTTGTTTTCTTTCTTCTTCTTTTTTTCTTGCTGTCCTATTTCTCTGTCCTACTCTCTTTCTTCATTTCTTCCTTTTCATTTTCATTTCTTGTTTTCTTTGTTTTCTGTTCTTTTTTGTCTGTCTCTCTGTTGTTATCTTTTTATCTCCAAACCTTTTTTTTTTTTTCCAAGCCTTATTTTCAGTTCTCTTTCTATTCTTTATTTCTTTTCCTTCTTCCTTTCCATTTTTCCTTTCTTTGCTTTGTTTTTCCCCTGTCTTCCTTTCTTTGTTCGATTTCTTCTTTGTTTGCTCGTTTCTTTCTTTCTGGGTTCTCTCTTCCTTCCCTTTTCTGTGTTTCTTCAGCTCCCTTCTTCCTTTGTTTCTTTCTTTCTTTCCTTCCTACGTTCTTTCCTTTTATTCCAAACTTTCATCCTTTCATCACTTTTCTACACAGAATTCTGGGCTTTCTCCTCCCTTGTCCTCACCATAGTCCTGACACGAAGAAAGATGGAAAAAAAATCAGCCCCCTCCCCCCCCCCCCCCCGAAAAAAAAGGCTGAAAGGGAACATTAAGAAAGCAATACAAGAAAATCACAGAAAAAGGAGATGGAAGGAAAAATGTAAAGAAACCCCCAAACTATCATGATGGTGATGAAAGACTAACAATGAGGAGAGAGGAGAGAGAGAGAGAGGGGGGGGGGGAGGAGAGAGAGAGGGGGGGGGAGATAAGAGATGAATTGAGATTTTATATATAATATATCTCTCTCTATATATATATATATATCTATATCTATATATCTATATACTATTGTACACACAGCCCCCTTTTTCTCTCCTTTTGCGGGGACGGGATAGCCTAGTGGTCAGAAAATCGCGCTCGCAATTTGACGACCGGAGTTCGGTTCCCGTTCGAGGGGATTTTTCCCCTGGAGTTAACATCAGTGCTGACTCCACTCTCCCAAAAGTCCTTCGGATGAGACTATAACCTCGTGTGCGAACGCACGAAGAACATCTTGCACACAAGTTAAATCCTGTTCCGCTTTTCGTAAGAGTAGGCCATTGTGTGCCAGTGGGAACAGATAAGATTTACAAAAATGCAGAACACACGGGGAGTAGATGCAAAAAAGCACACGTGTGCTTATTCCATTATCCTCGACATAAAAGAATAAATGAAAAAATATATAAAAATAAATACCCCCTCCCCCT
>CM060324.1:65278814-65286314 GCA_030674155.1 Stramonita haemastoma | reverse complement strand
TCATTACTAACGTCTGTTTCTAATAAAGATTTGAAATGTTGAAACCACTTCTCAACACTAATATTAGCTCTTTTCTGTTTTCTTTTGAATGAAACTTTTCGAACATTATCCCAAAAATCTTTTTGACTCTTAACTGACGTGAGAAGTTTATCCAACATTGCAGTATTAAACTCTTTCTTTTTTCTTTTTAATAAATTTTTATACTCACGTCTTGCAACAGTGTATTTCTGCCTATTTTCATCTGTCAATGACTTTCGACTCATTCTCAATAATTTTCTCACATTCTTTTTACTAATCTCACACTCTTTATCATACCAATCATTTCGAATCTTACTTTTATCACTATATATGCTCTTCTTCATACACATAGCACTATCCCTTATGCATTCATTAAATAACTGTAATGCATCATTAATATCAACATCAATTAAATTCATAGCGCCTTCCAGTTTACCTTGAATATTTTCCTGACACAGCATATTGTTGTATGTAGCAGCATAGTCATCACACCAGATAAATTTTTCAATCACCATACATGTATCATCTATGTTTTCATCAACACTAACTTTATTTTCATATGGAAATACTATTTTGGCGATCACAGGCATATGATCAGAATCTATTCTTTCATCAATCAACAATTCACAGGATTCAAAAACAAGACACAATAAATCATTTGAAAGAATAAAATAATCGTTGACACTACACCCTGAATCTGAAATATATGTATAGCGACCCTGAAGGTCACCCTGACATAACCCATTCAAAATACATAAGTCTAAAGTGGTGCACATGTTCAACAAAAGTTTACCATAATTATTTAAAGATGTGTCCTGAGAGCATCGCTTGTATATTAACGACTGGCTTTGGCATTGCAAATCAGCATTTCCACTGACTGACGATTCCTGATACGAAATATTGGATGTTCTACTATTAAGATCCCCACACAACATAATGTAAACATCATTTGTTATTGTACAATCAATCAAACATTCTTCCAACATACTAATTCCGTTATCTATGTCAAAATGAGCATAAAAAGGTGAACACTCTGGTGGGACATAGGAACACACATACAAAACATCTTTATCTAAACCAAACAAACTTTGGTCAATAAGAAACACACAAGCATTTACATGTTCATTAATTTCCATACTTTTCAAAAAGGGAGTGAATTCATTTTTAATCAAACAAATGATACCCCCCGATCGTCTCCCCTTGACAGACAGTTTTACAGCATGTTTGCAGAATATCTTAAAACCGGGAAAAAAGTTTTGCTCACACTCATCCATAAATGTTTCAATCAAACAAACAAAGTCAAAACAAGAAATGTGCGAAAGAAAATCTTGATCTGCAAGTTTGGGCATTAAACCATTTACATTCCAGGCCAGGAATGAAAAAGGCTGCTTTGCTTCTGACCCAGTGTCATTCGGCACGTGCAAACTGTCGGATGAGCGCTCAGCATCCCTATCATGCTCTGAATGCGTGTGTTCCCTTTCTGACCTAGCTATAGGACAAGAAGGCGGTGCCACCTTAATTTGACTCCCAGTAAAATCATTCACATGGGAACAAATAATTTCAAAAGTGGACCGGCCTCCCTCCTATTTGTCCTGTGCAGGCGACTGAAAGTCTTTCAGAAAAACTTTCTTCCCATCAATGAGAAGATGGTCAAAGACCATTGTGGCTCTTTGCCCATTCTGTCTGGCACTCTTCAGGTGAGGGGACAGCCTGCGCCTTATTTCCCTGACCCGAGTAGAGAAATCCTCCCCCACGAAAACATTGCTGCCTTGCAATTTCTTTTTTGCCTTTAGGATTGCTACTTTATCTTTATAAAAGCAGCAGCGAGCAATGATCGGGGAGTCAGGCTTGGCGCTTAGGCGGTGCACACGATCAAACTCGACATTCCTGGTCATGTCCATCTTGTCAGTTAGCAGATCATGCAACTTGCCCTCACACTCTTCATTGGTTTCATTTGGATCCCTTGACATGCCATAAAAAATCAGATTATTTCTCTTAGATCTTCCCTCTAAGTCATCTGTTTTTTTTTTCAAGTTCCTCGACTCTGTCCATCAGTTCGGAGTTTTTCTTCACAAGGTCCCTGTTTTCTTTCTTAAGTACCCCCACCTCTTCCACAAGACCCTCCACAGTACCCCGTATGGAAGCACACTGCTCTGTCAGGTCCGTTATTCCCTTTTCCATTCTCTCGAACTTACTGTTCATGTCGTCCAGTCTCTCCACAATACCGTCCAGAGTCAGCTGCATCGGGGAAGGGGGAGGAGGAGGAGAGGCTGCCCGTCCCTGCTGCCCACTGTCCGCACTGGTCCGGCGTCCACTGCCACTGGTCAGCCTGGTCTGCCTGAAGCTGTCAGAGCCAGGGGGTAGCTTGGGTCCAGGGTTTGACTCCACGTCTCCGCATTGCATAAGAAAGCCGCCCCAAAATGTCAGGTGAGGAGTAGACCAAGTATGACACCGTCTACTCTGTGCCGTGGTGACAACATGGCTATTCTCATAGCCGCTTTCTCAACCGCCCTTTTTCGCATAAAGGCTTGGTATACGGGAAGAAAGCAGCCACATGAGGATCGAAAGGCTAGCGCAGCAGAAGGCATGGTACCTTATTCATCTACTTGTCAAATATTATGACAAAACAATGCATATGACAGATGAAATAAACAAAAATTGCAGAGCGTTTGCAAATGCGACTTGCACGCATTAGTTTCCTATTCATGCCCCGAGAGAGAGAGAGAGAGAGAGAGAGAGAGAGAGAGAGAGAGAGAGAGAGAGAGAGAGAGGAGAGCAGACAGACAGACAGACAGACAGACAGACAGACAGACAGACGATGAGAGAGAGAGAGAGAGTGAGAGAGAGAGAAAGAGGGGAGAGAGAAAAAGAGGGGGAGAGAAAAAGAGGGGAGAGAAGAGGGGAGAGAAAGAGGGGGAGAGAGAAAAGAGGGAGAGAGAAAAAAAGGGGGGGAAAAAAGAGGGAGAGAAGAGGGAGAGAAAAAGAGGGAGAGAGAGATGGAGATGGGGGGAGGAGAAGAGAAGATAGAGAGATGGAGAGGAGAGGGAGAGAGAGAGGAGAGAAGGAGGGAGAGAAAAAGAGGGGGGAGAGGAGAGAGAGGAGAGGGGGGAGAGAGAGAGAGAGAGGAGAGAGAGGGAGGAGAGGAGAGGAGAGAGAGAAAAAGAGGGGGAGGAGGAGAGAGAGGAGGAGGAGAGGGGGAGGGAGGGAGAGAGAGAGAGGGGAGAGAGAGAGAGATGGGGGGGGGGGGAGAGAAGAGAGAGGGGGGAGGAGAGAGAGAGAGAGAGAGAGGGAGGGAGAGAGAGAGAAGAGAGAGAGGGGAGGAGGAGAGAGAGGAGGGAGAGGGAGAGAGAGAGGAGGGGAGAGGAGGAGATATGGGGGGGGAGAGGAGAGGAGAGGGAGAGAGGAGAGAGGAGAAGATGGGGAGAGAGGGGAGGGAGGGAGAGGGGAGGGGAGAGAGGGAGAGAGAGGGAGAGGGGAGGGGAGGGAGAGGAGAGAGGGGAGGGAGGGAGAGAGAGGGAGGGGGGGGAGGAGAGGGAGGGAGGGAGGGAGAGACGAGAGGAGAGAGAGGGGGGAGGGAGAGAGAGGGGGAGGGAGGAGAGAGGGGGGAGGGAGAGAGAGAGAGGGACAGAGGGAGAGAGAGATGGGGGAGGGAGAGAGAGAAAGGGAGAGAGAGGGGGGGGGAGAGAGCGAGAGAGAGAAGAGAGATGGGAGGAGGGAGAGAGAGAGACGGGGGGAGAGGAAGAGAGAGAGAGGGAGGGAGGGAAGGGGGGAGAGAGTAAGTGTGTGTGTGTGTGTGTGTGTGTGTGTGTGTGTGTGTGTGTGTGTGTGTGTGTGTGTGTGTGTGTGTGTGTGTGATAGAGACAGAGACAGAGACAGAGACAGACAGACAGAGACAGAGAGAGATAGTGTGTGTGTGTGTGTGTGTGTGTGTGTGTGTGTGTGTGTGTGTGTGTGTGTGTGTGTGTGTGTGTGTGTGTGTGTATGTGTGTGCGTGTGGGGGGGGGGGGGGGTGTCGGTGTGTGTCTATTTTTATTTTGCTATTCTTTTCTATGTAAACATGACTCGTAATTCTTCTGGGAAAGGTGGAGTGATAATATTTGCATCAAAGATGGTGTGAGTTCGTGAACAGGGCCTTGTTTTCTGTTTTTGTTTTGTTTTTGTTTTGTTGAAATTTCCTCGGCTAGAGCTCCGAGGTTCACCAATGGTAACATTTTGCGTATGCAAGCGTTTTTGCCCACCGTGAAGGTGGCCGCATTCGTACTTCAGGGATGGTGTTTAAACACAACACCTGTGCGCATGTGTTTTTGAAATGCAGTCATCCATTCCTACCAACATGAAAATGGTTTACTCTTTCGAAAGGTGGAGCGGGTGTTTAACGTGCGTGCAAAATGCAAGATGTTCTGCGTGCGTTCGCACACTGTATAGTCTAGACATGCTGGGGGAATGGAGTCACTTCCAATGTTAACTCCACAGGAAAAATCCACATCTAATGGGCGCTTCGGCGTTGGCTCAGTCTGGGCATCAGATCAGAAGTGCAATGCCCTGACCACTGCACCAGGCTATCCTGCCCCCCCCCCCCCCTCCTTGTCACCCCCCCCCCCCCCAACTGGCCCTGACCTTGGTTTAAAATCTCATCCAAATGACTGGAAAGGGGATCTGAATCCCCAGGAACAACAGTCGCCTCTATCTAGTTTTATGGCAGTGGCAAGAGAGAGAGTCCCCAGGGAGTTTCGGGGCTTTATATATGGCAACGTTCTGGCGGCTCCTGCGACAGCACTGGAACCATGCGTATCGGCGACTGCCTTTCCAGTGGACCATTCCAGCGACGTAGACAGGGGAGGGGGGGGGGGGGTTCTGCTACATGGGTAACAGCTTGCCCTCCATCCTTCCTTACCCAGCTTTGCTCTCTAGAGCCTAGAACGCAACTCCATAGTCTTCCGAGACTGGCGGATGCCTACCTGGCAAGAGAGAGAACCGAACCTACGACTCTTGGATCAATAGTCAGCTGTTCTGACCACTCAGCTACCTTGGGAACTGGAGTCGACATTTCCAGAACCCAAACACTCGCTTAAAAAGTCTTCTTTCATCCGGATTAGAGAAGATTAGCGGACAGTTTGGGTCAACAAGAACAAGCCATCCAGGGGAAAAGAAGAGAGAAACTCACAGTCACTTGCCCGCGCTCACACACTTGCGCGCGCGTGCGTATGCACACACGCACGGAAACACACACACACACACACACACACACACACACACACACACACACACACACACACACACACACACACACGGGGGACGGATAGCCTAGTGATCAGAACATTGCGCTGGCAATTTGACGACCCAGGTTCCAGTCCGGTCGAGGAGATTTTTCTCCTGGAGTTAACGTCAGTGCTGACTCCACTCTCCCCAAAAGTCCTTCGGATGAGACTTTAAACCGAGGCCCCGTGTGCGAACGCACGCAGAACACCTTGCGCACACGTTAAATCCTGTTCCGCTTTTCGTAAGAGTAGGCCATTGTGTGCCGGTGGGAACAGATGACATTTACAAAACTGCATACACACGGGGACTGGATGTAAAAAAAAAAAAGCACAAGAGTGCTTATCCCATTATCCTCGATATAAAAGAATAAATCAAAATCAAATCAAATCAAATCAAATCACACACACACACACACACACCACACACACACACACACACACACACACACACACACACACCACACACACACCAAAAAGAGAGAGAGAGAGAGAGAGAGAGAGAGAGAGAGAGAGAGAGAGAGAGAGAGAGAGAGAGAGAGAGAGAGAGAGAGAGAGAGAGAGAGAGGAGACGACCCAAAAGTCAAAGATAACGTGCAACCTGGGAACAAGACATTAAAAATGCAGACAGGAGGACTGGAGAAAAAAAAAAAAAAGTGAACCATATCCAAGATAAGAATAAAGCAAAGCAAAAAAAATAATAGAAACAGAAGAAAAGACCAAAGAAAAAAAGCAAAAGAGGAAGAAGAAGGAGGAAAGAGAGAGAGAGAGGAGAAGAGAGAGAGAAGAAGAGGAGGAGAGAGGAGAGAAGAGAGAGAAGGAGAAAGGAGGAAAAAGAAGAAAGGAGAAGCAGAAAAATGAGGAAAGGAGGAGAAGAGAGAAGGAAAGGAGAAAGGAAAAGAGAAAAGGAGAAAAGGAGGAAGAGAGAAGGAAAAGGAGGAAAAGGAGGAAGAGGAGAAGGAAAAGGAGGAAAAGGAGAAGAGAAAAGGAAAAGGAGAAAAGGAGAAGAAAAGGGAAAAAGGAGGAAAAGAGGAGGAAGAGGAGAAGGGAAAAAAGGAGGAAGAGGAGAAGGAAAAGGAGGAAAAGGGAAGGAAAGAGGAAGGAAAGAGAGAAGGAAAAGGAGGAAAGGGAAGGGAGAAGGAAAGGAGGAAGGAAAAGGAGGAAAGAGGAGAAGGGAAAAGGAGGAAAGAGGAGGAAAGAGGAGAAGGAAAAGGAGGAAGAGGAGAGGAAAGGAAAAGGAGGAAAGAGGAGAAGGAAAAGGAGGAAGAGGAGAAGGAAAAGAAGGAAGGAAAGGAGGAAGAGGAAAGGAAAAGGAAGAGGAGAAAGAAGAGAAAAGAGAAGGGGAAAGGAAGGAACAGTGTTCAGCTGTCAGCAGCAAAACCATTAACAGCTTGTTCCTTAGGCCTTTCTTCCCTGTGATTTTCTCCTCTTCTCTTTCTGTCCGTCTGTCTGTCTGTCTGTCCACCTATTTTCTGTCTGTCCGTCTGTCTGTCCATCTATTTTCTGTCTATCCATCTGTTACCTGTCTGTCCATCTATTTTCTGTCTGTCCATCTGTCTGTCCACCTATTTTCTGTCTGTCCGTCTGTCTGTCCATCTATTTTCTGTCTATCCATCTGTTACCTGCCTGTCCATCTATTTTCTGTCTGTCCATCTTTTTTCTGTCTGTCCATCTATTTTATTATTATATTAATAGTCCGTCTGTTACCTGTCTGTCCATCTATTTTCTGTCTGTCTGTCCACCTATTTTCTGTCTGTCCGTCTGTCTGTCCATCTATTTTCTGTCTATCCATCTGTTACTTGTCTGTCCATCTATTTTCTGCCTGTCCGTCTGTTATCTGTCTGTCCGTCTGTTTGTTCACCTGTTATCTGTCCATCTATTATATGTATTTCTGTCCATCTGTTATCTGTCTGTCCATCTGTTATCTGCCTGTCCAACTTATCTGTCTGTCAATCTGTTTAAGTTATCTGTCTGTCCATCTGTTATCTGTCTGTCCATCTGTTATGTGTCTGTCCGTCTGTTATCTGTCTGTCCATCTGTTATCTGTCTGTCCGTCTGTTATCTGTCTGTCCGTCTGTTATCTGTCTGTCCATCTGTTATCTGTCTGTCCTTCTGTTATCTGTCTGTCCTTCTGTTATCTGTCTGTCCATCTGTTATCTGTCTGTCCATCTGTCCACCTTGTGCCTAGTTCTGTCTGTGACTTTGTGTGTTTTTCTACCCCCCCCCC
>CM060324.1:65273814-65276314 GCA_030674155.1 Stramonita haemastoma | reverse complement strand
ACATACCCAAATCATCTAAAAATCTATACAGATGGATCACTTCTTAGTAATCATCAAGCAGGTGCAGCCTTTGTCATCCCCGAATTTAAAATTGAAAAATCATTCTATCTTGGAAAAAATCGGTCTGTTTACACAGCGGAACTAATGGCAATTCTAATGGCTTTAAACTATATAAATGAATTACAGCTCTGCGCTGACACAGGTGACTACAGAGGCTTCTACGAAGCTTTGAAGGCAGTCTATGGACCCTCTCACCAAGTGTTGAGTCCTTTGCGCAGCACTGACGGCCAGGCACTCCTCACAGACAAGATGTCCATATTGAACCGCTGGGCTGAACACTTTCAAACCCTCTTCAGCGCTGATCGCACTGTTGATGACGCAGTGATCCAACAGATCCCACAGCAACCAGTGAAAGAAGAACTGGACGAAGCCCCAACCCTGGAAGAGGTAACTAAAGCCATAGAACAACTGAAGAGTGGGAAGGCTGCAGGCGTCGACGGTATTCCACCAGAATTATGGAAAAACGGGGGGGAAACACTGCACTGCAAGCTCCATGAATTTTTTGTCTGCTGCTGGGAGCAGGGAAAGTTACCACAAAACCTTCGTGATGCAATCATAATCACCCTTTACAAAAACAAAGGGGAAAAATCAGATTGCTCCAACTACAGGGGATAACTCTTCTCTCCATCGCTGGCAAAATCCTTGCAAGAGTTCTCCTCAACAGACTAGTACCTGCTGTTGCAGAACACCACCTCCCTGAGAGCCAGTGTGGCTTCAGAGCTAACAGGGGTACCACCGACATGGTCTTCGTGCTCAGACAACTTCAAGAAAAGTGCCGCGAACAGAACAAGGGACTGTACATCACCTTCGTTGATTTAACCAAGGCATTTGACACTGTGAGCAGGAAGGGCCTGTGGCAGATCATGGAGCGTCTTGGCTGTCCCCCAAAGTTTCTCAACATGGTGATCCAGCTACATGAAGACCAGCGTGGCCAGGTCAGAAACAGCAACGACCTCTCAGAGCCTTTCCCAATCACAAACGGGGTGAAGCAGGGCTGCATTCTTGCACCAACCCTCTTCACTATCTTCTTCAGCATGATGCTTCAGCGGGCCACAGAAGATCTTGATGACGAAGACGGAGTTTTCATACGCTACCGCACAGATGGCAGCCTATTCAACCTGCGGCGTCTTCAGGCCCACACCAAAACCCTGAGCAAACAAATTCGAGAGCTACTTTTTGCTGATGATGCTGCCCTTGTAGCCCACACAGAAACCGCCCTGCAGCATGTAACATCCTGTTTTGCAGAGGCAGCCCAGCTCTTCGGACTCGAAGTCAGCCTGAAGAAGACAGAGGTTCTCTACCAGCCCGCACCTCAGGTAGCGTACCACCCACCTCACATTACAATTGGTGAGACAGAACTGAAGACAGTCCAGCAGTTTACCTACCTGGGATGCACAATCTCCTCTGACGCAAAGATTGATAAAGATGTAGACAACAGACTGGCAAAGGCAAACAGTGCTTTTGGCAGACTCTACCACCGTGTCTGGAAAAACAAACACCTGAAGAAAGACACCAAGATCAGTGTCTACAGAGCCGTGGTACTGACCACCCTCCTGTACGGCTCTGAGTCATGGGTCACATACAGACACCACCTGCGAATTCTGGAACGCTTCCACCAACGCTGTCTCCGCTCCATCCTCGACATCCACTGGAGCGACTTCACCACGAATGCTGAGGTGCTGGAGCAAGCAGGGATCACCAGCATTGAGGCCATGATGCTGAAAACGCAGCTACGCTGGGCAGGGCATGTCTCTAGAATGGAGGACCATCGCCTACCGAAGATGGTTCTCTACGGTGAACTTTCCACCGGACACCGCTACAGAGGCGCACCAAAGAAGAGATTTAAAGACTCTCTGAAGAAATCTCTGTCAGCCTGCCTCATAGACCATAACCAGTGGTCAGTCCTTGCTGCTGACCGGCAGGCCTGGCGACACACTGTGCATCAGTCGGCCTCCTCCTTTGAGGACAATCGCAGAGCGGCCCTTGAGGAGAGGCGAATGAGGAGGAAGAACCGCGTCCCCTCTACATCAACCCCAGAATCGACTTTCCCCTGCAGCCGCTGCGGCCGGGTTGTTTGTCACGCATTGGACTGAACAGCCACCAGCGAGCCTGCACCAGACGTGGACAGTGCCCTTAATCTTCGTTCGCGAAGCCAAGCCATGATGATGAAACTATATAAATGAATTACATTTTCTTGTGAACCAAATTTTATTTTGTGTCGATTCAAAATCAGCCCTACACTCACTTAGATCTGTTTCATTAAAACCGCATTCTAATATTGTGACAGAAATTCATCATATAATACACTGTCTTATTTTAAGAGGAACAGATGTGAGTTTCTGTTGGGTTCCATCTCATCTGGGCCTTTCTTGCAATGAATGGGCAGATCGCGCCGCCAAAAGGGGTGCGAAACAAGAGAAAGCATCAATTTTAATGTATC
>CM060324.1:65256314-65258814 GCA_030674155.1 Stramonita haemastoma | reverse complement strand
TCAGTCACAGCATCGAGAAGAAGAGCAGGCTGCGCTAGGATCGATCACCTCGCTCACACAACACTGACTATAACCGTTCAAAGCAAGGCCCTCTAACGGCACCCACCCAAACACTGGGATCAGTCAAATCAAATCTTAAGTCATATCAGACGGCAACGGCCGAACTGGGGTGAACAATTCTTTCGCGATTTGTATCCAAGGTCACAGTTTTGGCTGGGCGCAGTTGCAAATGAAGTGATGGGGTAAGATACATACATTGAGATTTATGAACAAAAACATTAACAACAACAAAACAGAACGCAACAACCACTAGTACACTCGGAATACACGAACGTTGACTAGTTAGTGTTGCATCAAACCGGTGGCACAAAAACACAACAACAAAATGATAATGATACATTGAACTGTCACGTCCATGCCATTCTTCATGAACAACCAGTTTTGGAACGGAAATCAAGAGCGATGAAACGAAACTTAAGAGCACACAGTGGGTTGCGAGGTGACAGTTCCCTCTGCATGTACACGGAAGTATGACACCCGTATGCTATAAATTAGGATAAGGGCTTAAGCAGTTATACACCCTCTCTCTCTCTCTCTCTCTCTCTCTCTCTCTCTCTCTCCTCTCTCTCTCTCTCTCTCTCTCTCTCTGAGTGTGTGTTTGTGTTTGTGTTTTGTGTTGTGTGTGTGTGTGTGTGTGTGTGTGTGTGTGTGTGTGTGTGTGTGTGTGTGTGTGTGTGTGTTAGTTTTGTTGTTGTAAATTTTGATACTTTGCACAACCGATTAAAACAGTGCAGAAGAATTTTCTTTCCGCTTAATTCCTCATTATGTAAAAACAAAGTGTTTTGTTGCTGTTGTTGTTGTTGTTATTGTTGTTGTTGTTGTTGTTGTTGTTGTTGTTGTTGTTGTTGCTGCTGCTGCTGCTGTTGTTGTTATAACTGTTGTCATGCTTGGTTTGTTGGTTTTTGCGACTGACAGTTGTAAAGCATATAAAAAATAAAACAAACAAAAAAGAAAACTGTTATTTGTCATTTTGCAAAAGTACGTTTTTCTTTTCTTTCTCTGCTGTCAGCACATGAAAAAAAAAAAAAAGAGAGGAAAAAGGATTGCGTTTTGGTGGACGATTTTTGCATTACCCTGTCCCAGTTTTAGTCCCACACGTCCCTATGGGGGGGGGGGGTGTAAGTATCAAGGGACTTCTCAATGAATAGACATCCCTGAGTATTGGCTTTCGTGATGGGTAGGGCTATAAACAATAATTATGGACTGGAGAGGAATACAGAAACAGCACGCTTGATGACAGTAATGTTTTTTCTTCTTTCCTTTTTCTCTTTTTCTTTCTTTCTTTCTTTTTCTTTTTTATTAACAGATGGCGCGACACAAATAACGACACCCTCTCCCAAAGCCAGAATTTCACGCAGAAAAATCTGCAGTGACAGGGGGAAAAATAATGGTATGCAAGACACGTACTACACAGAAAGTATTTGTGCTGCAACGCTTGAACATATCTCCTTCTTTCCTGTCCGAAAAACGAGTAGATGTGATACATTGTATAAACCTGTACTGGAGAGCGAGTTGGTGGCAGCTACCCCTGCTATTGTCCAAGAGCGTGAGAACATGCACACCTTTCTAGCTCTCTTGATCCCGAACAGCGAACACATGGCAGTCAAGTATTGGGTTTCAATAAATTTCGTTTTTTCCACCCGCGACTGACTCGAGGTGTTGAAGAGAATGAATGAAGTACCATTTTCATGGATGGGGACGGGATAGCTCAGTGGTCAGCGAAGGTAAAGCAGCAAGGAAGAGATGGGCGCTGCCCTCAATATGCTGGTGCGCCCCTAGAGAAGCTGAGGTCTCTGAAATCTCGCTTCCCTACGACCGTATAGATTATGGGACACCTTTACCTTTACCTTACCATTTTCAGTCTACGTAAATTTCTCTATGTGAAATTCAGACTCCTCTTGCCAGTGAGAACGTCGCCACAAGATGAGCGCCACCCACTGTTTTTTTGTTCCTCATTTCCCTGTTTGCTTGGGGTCTTCTTTTCCTTACCAGTGCAGGGTGAGTTGTTTTTTGTTATTGTTTTTTTAACCGAATTTTGCTAGTAACAAATCTTTTGTTACCGATGGTTATTCAGTGTCCGCAAAATGCGTATAACTCACTAGAACCTCGGTTTATCGTCTCATCTGAAAGACTAACACCCAGACCATCACTCAAGGTATGGTGGATATGGGGGGGGGGGGAATAGTCTGCGATAAATGATGATGTAGTAAATTGTGAAGGTAGACAACACAATGTGGGTCTAAAGACTCATTTATGTTGATATCTGCGATAAATGATGGTGTAGTAAATTGAGGCAACAGAGTATGGGCCTAAAGACTCATTTACGTTGATATCTGCGATAAATTATGATGCAGTAAATTGTGAAGGTAGACAACACAGTGTGGGCCTAAAGACTCCTTTATGTTGATATCTGCGATAAATGATGGTGTAGTAAATTGAG
>CM060324.1:65246314-65248814 GCA_030674155.1 Stramonita haemastoma | reverse complement strand
GAAAAAACAGCAAGCACACACCAGACAGAACAAGAAAGATGAAATTGGGTCTAAGAGTACGTACACATCATATAGACTATCAGTTTCACAGTACTGTTAATCATATCTAACTGACAGCAATTAGATTTGAGTTGACCTCGAAATAGCCCTGACAGTCTGCCAGTAAGCTATCCTCTGTAGTGAATATTTGCCCAGGGATCTGACATTGTGTTTGACTTCATTCTCTGACAAGTCCAATGAATAAGACTACAAAGCCATATCAAATATGAACTCGTGTATCGTTCAGTTCACACACACAATCACACACACGCACGCATGCACGCACGACACATACACAAAAATACCGACACCAACAGACACACACACGCACGCACGCACGCACGTACGCACGCACGCACGCACGCACGCATGCACACACGCACATACACACACACTCAACCGATATATTTCAGTGTGTGTGTGTGTGTGTGTGTGTGTGTGTGTGTGTGTGTGTGTGTGTGTGTGTGTGTGTGTGTGCGTGTGCGTGCGTATGTGTGTGTGCGTGTGTGTGCGTGCGTCTTGCGTATGTGTGTGTGTGTGTGTGTGTGTGCGTGTGTGTGTGTGTGTGTGCGTGTGTGTGTGTGTGCGTGTGTGTGTGTGTGTGCGTGTGTGTGAATGTGCATGTGCGTGCACGTGCACACACATGCATGCACCTCCATCTCTATTCTTCAGTAATTATATATTTTTCTTTATTCTCAAAACTCAACCAACACTGTCTTGGTTCCAAGTTTTCTATTCGTCTGTGTTGAGCTTAAGTCTGAGAAGATGTTTAATCAAACATATAACAAAGCATTCGCCAGCACAAAGGAAACTCCACTGTAAACAACAAGCCATCTTAAACAAAGCCCAGTTGATATGACAACCTACAACAAAGCAATCCCGAATGAGACTAGACAACAAGTCATCTTAAAAGTCCTGTTGTCAGACAACATACAACAAAGCAATCTGAATCACAAGCACAAACAGACCAGACAACAAGTCCTCTTAAACAAAGCTCTGTTGTGGGACAACATACAACAAAGCAATCTGAAACACGAATAGTCCAGACAACAAGTCATCTGAAACAAAGCTCTGTTGTGGGACAACATACAACAAAGCAATCTGAAACACGAATAGTCCAGACAACAAGTCATCTGAAACAAAGCTCTGATGTGGGACAACATACAACAAAGCAATCTGAAACACGAATAGTCCAGACAACAAGTCATCTGAAACAAAGCTCTGTTGTGGGACAACCTACAACAAAGCAATCTGAATCACAAGCACAAATAGACCAGACAACAAGTCCTCTTAAACACGGGTCTGTTGCATGACAAACAGCACTCACCTCTTCCAATTACAGGATCAATTACTCAGACCCCGTTCACTCTTTTATCTGAAATCTACCCCCCAAGAACAAATAAAAAAGGATCTAGGCACTGGTGGCATGCTGATATATCAGCACTGTCAGACAAGAGCTCCGTCAGGTCTGGTTTTCCATCCAGAGAACTGCCGGGATACCAGACAGCCAGGATCTTTTGTCTGTGCATTGCCCTGCCCCTCATGACACAGTCTTACGTTTTCCTGTCAGAACAGGCTGTTGTGGACTAGCTGATAAATGCAGACTTAAAACCGAGGCACGTGTGCGAACGCACGCAGAATATCTTGCGCACACGTTAAATCCTGTTCCGCTTTTCGCAAGAGTAAACCATCGTGTGCCGGTGGGAACAGATGACATTTACAAAACTGCATATACACGGGGACTGGATGTAAAAAAAGCACAAGAGTGCCTATTCCATTATCCTCGATATAACAGAATATATATATATATATATATATATATATATATATATATATATATATATATATATATATATATATATATATATATATATATATATATATATATATATATCAAATGCAGACTTTCTGCTTACTTTGAATAAGAAGACGATGAGGATGAAGAGGAAGTCTGAAGAAAGCAACGATACGAGTGACAAAGTGGAGCAGGATGAAGAGTAGAACTAGAAGGGTGGTAAAGAAGAGTGGGAACAGGAGACACTTTCAGCACAGGGCAAGTTTGGTTCTTTGGTGTGTGTGTGTGTGTGTGTGTGTGTGTGTGTGTGTGTGTGTGTGTGTGTGTGTGTGTGTGATATATATATATATATATATATATATATATATATATATGTATATATTATATGTGGAATGGAAAGAAGAAATGACAGAAAGACACCAAACGACAGAAATACAGAACAAACAAAACAAAAGAAAGAAAGGGAAACTAAAGAAAAAGGAAACATATGATGGGCGGAAAGAAAGGAAGGAAAGCGGAAAAAGAAAGAGGGAAGAAAGGAAAGATAAATAAAAAGAAAGAAAGAACCACACCAAAGAAAAATAAAAAATAAAGCAGTGTTGTGTTTACACATCATCCCAAAAGACGAAACGCCGACACCTTCATGGTGGGCACACGCGCGCGCGC
>CM060324.1:65233814-65236314 GCA_030674155.1 Stramonita haemastoma | reverse complement strand
CCTGCCACTTTCCAGCTGGAGACTGCATTGTCAGTCAGCAGGGCGCCTAAGGTCCTCTCCACAGCCACTGGAAGTCCAGTAACTGGCATTTTTGAATGAATTACAAGGTTTACTGTAGCTCACAGAAAATGTACGCCCAGTCCGGAGAGACAGAGAGAGAGAGAAAGAGAGAGAGAGAGGGAGAGAGAGACAGACAGACAGACAGATAGAGAGACAGAGACAGAGAGAATGTGAGAGAGAGAGATTTATTTATTTATTTATTTATTTATTCTTTTATATCGAGGATAACAGAATAAGCAATCATGTGCTTTTTTTCATCCGGTCCCCGTGTGTATGCAGTTTTGTAAATATTGTCATCTGTTCCCACCGGCACACGATGGCCTACTCTTACGAAAAGCGGAACAGGATTTAACGTGTGCGCAAGATGTTCTGCGTGCGTTCGCACACGGGGCCTCGGTTTAAAGTCTCATCCGAAGGACTTTTGGGGAGAGTGGAGTCAGCGCTGATGTTAACTCCAGGAAGAAAATTTCCTCGACCGGACTCGAACCCGGGTCGTCAAATTGCCAGCGCAATGTTCTGACCACTAGGCTATCCGTCCTGACCTGTTCTGACCACTAGGCTATCCGAGAGAGAGAGAGAATAAGTTTAAGGATTTTTCCATCTAAGTCATCCAGATCACGACTAGACGTCTGCTTCAGATGTATAAGAAAAAAGTACACTTAGTACACTGTCAGGAATGGGATCATTACATTTGAAGTGGAGAGAGAGAGAGAGAGAGAGAGAGAGAGAGAGAGAGAGAGAGAGAGAGAGAGAGAGAGAGAGAGAGAGAGAGAGAGAGAGAGAGAGTTGCCGAACACCATTTCAAGCATTACACATCACCCGTGCATCAATTACACCCTGATGGATGATTGAGGAATTTGAGGAATTGCATCATGTACAAGAATAGGAATGCAACTATCCTTGATAATGCTGAATAAGAGAGAGAGACAGACAGACAGACAGACAGAGACAGAGACGCAGATACAGAGACAGGTAGAGAGAGAGACAGAGAGAGAGAGACAGAGAGAGAGAGAGACAGAGAGAGAGAGACAGATAGAGAGAGAGATAGAGAGAGAGACACAGAGAGAGAGAGAGAGACAGAGAGAGAGACACACACACACACAGACAGAGAGAGAGAGACAGAGAGAGAGACAGACAGAAAGAGAGAGACACACAGAGAGAGAGAGAGAGACAGAGAGAGAGACAGACAGACAGACAGAGAGAGAGAGTACGTCAGACGCAGAACAGACTAAACCAGACTCACAGGACCAATTTGAACTAATGTCAGAGAGGGAGAGGGGAGAGGGAGTTACAAAGACAACACATGTCTGATTACCTCTTTCATATTAATTAATTATCATTTATATTGTGGGGGGGGGGTGAGCACTTGTATGTCAGACAGACAAGACACAGAGAGACAGACAGACAAACAGACAGACAGAGAAGGACAGAGAGAGACATCGACACAGACAGAGACAGACAGAGACAGACAGATAGAAAGACAGACATAGAAAGAAAGACAGACATAGACAGGCAGACAAACAGGCCGAGAAAAAACAGAAAGAGTGATAAAGACAAACAGTCCGAGGTACAGAGAGATGGGGAGATGGCTGTAGATGTCTACTATTACTAAACGAAAAATGGTTTAATAAGTATTTAGAATGGGAAAACAGCCGCCATGGCGCAGTGGTTAGCGCCTGGATTTCGGAATGGAAGGTCGTGGGTTTGAATCCCATTCTGACTCCGGCCAGGCCCTACCCAGAGTGAATGTGCTGTGGGCCCAGTGGGAAGATAGGTACCACACATGCAGTCGAGCTTCATCCATTTTAGGGAAGCAAGTTTGAGAGTGATGCTCACACTACCTGTGTCTGTATCTGTCGATCTCGGTTAATGCCGGGATATATCATGATAGTAAGCGTAGGGTACAACCCTGTCAAGTAGTCTCAAAGCGTATGCTCTTACAAAGCAGCATCATTACATCATCCTTGTTGTCATTGATCGTTATGCAAAAAAAAAAAATGCCTATGATTCGGCGGTCCCAGTTGCTCTAAGTAACCCCTGATTCGATTTACCCATGCACTTCTGTGCCTGTTGTAAGTTTGTGTCACAGCCTTTGGGGTTGGAGGTTCGGGGGGGGGGGGGTGGTCGTTGGAGGGACGTTGTGGTGATCGCCACCTCGGGTGGGTTACTCACTCAGTCTGGCTCCACGACTCAGCTAATAATGTCGTTAGTAGGGAGCTTAGTAGGTGGTGTCCTGCGTATGTTAGCTCAGAACAGGCACCACTGAACACCACCAAAGTGACCCAGCAGCAGTGCAGGGCCCCTCTGGCTGGTGGCCCCACGGCGGCCTAATATTGATGGGATCCCTATGGACTTCCTACGCTGGGGATGAGACATAAATCTGGGTATGGCTGTGGCGGGGAGATTGAAATGAGCAGCATGGGAACAGTAGGACGGGGAT
>CM060324.1:65221314-65228814 GCA_030674155.1 Stramonita haemastoma | reverse complement strand
AAAAATAAATGAATGAATAAATGATTAAAAAAAAATTCAGGGTATAGACTAATACAGCGTAGAGCATTAGGCATTGGAACAACTTGAATAGTACTCAGTCAATTATTTTTGATACAGCCCACTGCAAAGCAGACCGCCTTTTGTTGGAATGATTATAAAATATAAATCGTCCTAAATCATGAAGACTTTTTTCATCTTGCATCACAAGTTTCGACTTTATTTCTAAAGGGCATTGCATATAACGAGATGGGATGTAATTTTGTCGCAAATCAGTCGGAGGTTTACAGTAAAATAAAGTGTGTACTTCGTCTTGCAAACAAGAGTTACAAAGGGGTCACTGATTTTAATTTCAGGTCACCGGGATTGAAAGTATCATATCGCATTTTGTGTGTGCGTATATATATATATATATATATTATATATATATATATATATATATATATATATATATATATATATATATATATATATATATATCAGATGCACCGATTGTAAATGGATGAGCAGACAGACAGACAGACAGACAGACAGAGAGACAGACAGACAGACAGACAGACAGACAGACAGACACACACACACACACACACACACACACACACACACACACACACACACACACACACACACACACACACACACACACACACAGACTGGCGACTTTTTTCCTCCCTGGAAATTTTACAGGCCTAGAGCCAAAGGGAAGGAACCCTGCAATTTACGATGGATTGAGGAAAGCAAATGCAGAAAATGGACAAACAAAAGAAAGGTTTCCCCGTTCTGCATTATTCTATTCATTGGTTCGTGAATTGAGATGTCGCCACTGGCACCACGGCTGTCAAAAACCAACAACAAAACCACACAGAATTATAGAGCCCACGACTCTCTCTCTCTCTCTCTCTCTCTCTCTCTCTCTCTCTCTCTCTCTCTCTCTCTCTCTCTCTCTCTCTCTCTCTCTCTCTCTCTCTCTCTCAATTTGATAATAAAATCAAATAAATAACCGAGTACTTTGGTTCCTTGTTTGTTTTACGGATCTTTTTATCCCAATTCACATTCATATTGTTAACATTATCATCATTATTATCCAAAATTCTCTAAAATTGCACCATTTTTGTTATGCTTTGGGGTTTTTTTATTTTGTTTTGGGGTTGTTGTTTTTTTAAAGAATAGATTTTCCCGTGAATGATGAGTTCGTTTATTCAGCACGCTAAAGGTGTCGTTATTACTATAATATAATATCAGTGTGTGGTGAGTTCGTTTATTCAGTATGGTAGTGGAGTCGTTATTACTACAATATAATATCAATGTGTGGTGAGTTCGTTTATTCAGCACGGCAGTGCTGTCGTTATCAGTGTGTGACAAACGCCACGGCCGAGTGGTTAAGATCCTTCAACTTCAATCCCATGGGTCCAGGAAGTCCTCGGTTCGCATCCCTGCGGCATCTGGTGAATTCAGAGCACTGGGGATTTTTACGATCTCCTTGGTCAGCTTAGTTTAAGTGCAGACCTGCCAGTTCCTTGATTCACTTCGTGTATACACATGCAGAAGATCAAATAATGAAATCTGCACGTTTAAGATCCGGTCATTCATGTCAGCGCTCTGTGGGTAACGGAAACACGAATATACCCAGCATACATCCCCAAAGTCGGAATGCGGCTACCTTCATGGTGAGGCAAAAAAAACAAAAAAACGGCCGCATCCGCAAACTCTCACCAATGAAGTTCTAGCCGATGAAGGAAAACAACATTGTGTTTTTCAATAATTTCTTGTGCCTATGCTTTTATTTAGGTAAAACGAGGACAGATTGTACGACTGTGCCTAAATATCAATCTTAACATGTTCTCTCTCTCTCCTCTCTCTCTCTCTCTCTCTCTCTCTCTCTCTCTCTCTCTCTCTCTCTCTCTCTCTCTCTCTCTCTCTCTAAGTCATTTTTTGTAACTGACTTTTTTGTTAGAAAATAATTCTTTTTTGGCTGTTACTGTTGTTTTTACCCCCCACCCAATACTAAACACTTCGGCAACCCCTCAGTATGGCCATGGCCTTTTTGGATACTTTAGTTCAGTTCAATCCTTCTTCTACTACATCTCTCTCTCTCTCTCTCTCCTCTCTCTCTCTCTCTCTCTCTCTCTCTCTCTCTCTCTCTCTCTCTCTCTCTCTCTCTCTCTCTCTCTCCTCCCCCCCCCCCTTTCTCTGTCTCCCTCCCTCCCTCCCTCTCCCTCTCTTCATCCTTTACGATACTATCATCAGAGAGTTCTGTAAAGAGCTGGAGAACGTGCAAGTGAGCTGTGGCCTTAAGTCCAGAGACTGGCCACTTGACAGCTCCTTATAAATACAAGCATTCACTTGCGTCAATAGCAATATGATGTATATTAAGTAATATATATATATAACATATACATATATACATATATATATATATATATATCTCGTTCTATCCCTTAGTCTGGCGACCGTGGGGGCACCCCTGAAGACTTGGCAACCAGTTCCCTCCATTCCTATCTCTGTTCTGCCTTTCTCAAAATTTTGTTGAGTTCTAGGCCCGTCCATTCGCTGATGTCCTCCCATTTCCTCTTAACATTGATAATCAAAACAATATATTAGAAAAATAAATAAATAAAACACCCTACATTCCTGACTTACAACTTTATAAAATCGTCTATTTACATTCTGAGATGCTACTTCAAACGCATTTTAGAAAGGAAAAAAAAATCATACTAGCTATGAAGTAAAAAAAAAATTAATTAATTTAAAAAAGTAAAGGTATCGCATAACCTGTGTGGTCATAGGGGAGCGAGGCATCGGAGACCTCAGCTTCTCTAGGGGCCAGCATGTTGAGGGCGGTGCCAATCTCCTCTCCCTCGCTGCTTTACCTTCCTTGACCCTTAAGAGGACAGGCACCCATTTACAGCTGGGTGAAATGGGGGAACTGTACTGAAGCCAAGGTGCGCAAACGGTCACCCATCCAATTGGAAACCACGCTCGACGCTGCTTAACTTGGCTGGGGAAAAGCGAGCGCTCTGACCACTGAGCTATACCGTCCCCATACGGTGTGTGTGTGATATATATATATATAAAACTCATTGGGAAAATACTCAGAGAAGTCAGATCCTCAGCTAATTACCAGAGCAAGGCTCTGCCAGATGTTTTTCGCATGTAGTACATGTGTACATGTCTGGTTTGGTTCAGAACTCCAAACATTAATGCGACAAGCGGTGTGACATTGCACTGATACTTGTCGCCTATCTCCATCACACGTCTTGTGCCATTGCACTTAAGCTTGAAACGTATTGTGACACTGAACATAAGCTTGTCACGTCTGTGTGACATTGCACTAAAGCTTGTCACGCTGTGTGACATTGCACTCAGGCTTGTCACGTCTTGTGACATTGCACTAAGGCTTGTCACGTCGAGTGAAATTGCACTAAGGCTTGTCACGTCTTGTGACATTGCACTAAGCCTTCTAAGGCATGTCACGTCTTGTGACATTGCACTAAGGCTTGTCACGTCTTGTGACATTGCACTAAGCCTCTAAGGCATGTCACGTCTTGTAACATTGCACTAAGGCTTGTCACTCTTGTGCATTGCACTAAGCCTAAGGCATGTCACGTCGTGTGACATTGCATAAGGCATGTCACGTCGTGTGACATTGCACTAAGGCTTGTCATGTGGTGTGACATTGCACTAACTGTCTAAGGCATGTGACGTCGTGTGACATTGCACTAAGGCTTGTCACCTATCTCCCTCACACATCTGCTTCTTTCTCTTTTTGTCGCCAGAGTGGGACTGATTCCATTTGCAGATAATGAAGGTGGCGGTGCGCGCGCGCGGGAGCGAGATACGTGAGTGCGCGCGCGCCACACACACCCATGCACACACACACACACACACACACACTTACCCCCCCCCCCCCCCCCCCCCCCACACTCATACTGACACTTACACACACACACACAACGTACACACAAAGCATACACACATTACACACACACACATGCACACACACAAGTTCACACAAAGCATACACACAACATACAACACACACACACACACACACACACACACACACACACACAACACACACACACACACACACAAAGCGCACATGACACAACTACCACCATCACCACGCATGCCTGAGGGCAGGGGTCACGTGGTTGTAATGATATAGTCAGAATAATGTTGTTAGTAATGATTTCTGTAACAAACAGTCATAATATATATAGTCAGAACAACGCTAGTTATAATTTGTGTAACAAACAGTCTGTAATAATATAGTCAGAACAACGCTAGTTATAATTTGTGTAACATATAACAAACCATACCCTTTCCCTCTGCCCTTCCCCTTTAAAAAAAATCACACACACACACACACACACACACACACACACACACACACACACACACACCACAACTATGCGTGCATGTATATTATATATTATATTATATATATTATATATAGATTTATATAATATATATATATAAATTATATATATATATATATATATATATATATATTGTGTGTGTGTGTGTGTGTGTGTGTGTGTGTGTGTGTGTGTGTGTGTGTGTGTGTGTGTGTGTGTGTGTGTGTGTGTGTGTTGTAACTTTGGGTCTGTGTAGCGGTAAATCCCTACAATTCTTTAGGAGGCCTGCCAGTATAAATGGCACCCCAATTCTGGAAATCCTGTGCTAGAACTTTCCTCGTTTCTCTCACTCTCTTGTTTCTCCCTGCTCCTTTTCTCTCTGTCACCTCTTTCTGTCTTCCTTTCTGCCTCCTTGGTCCCTTCTCCTGCCTTTTTTCCAGAAAGACTATTAAAAGATACAAATTCTCGCTTAACGGCATGAGCGTGACACACTTTCGCTCACATGACAGACAACAGTGGCTGCTTTCTGAGTGTTCCACAAAGAAGAAGACCATGAACTGAGAACCCGTGAGTCTGCATGACAACTTAACCGTGGGTCCCCCTAAACACCCAACTCCACCAAACCTACTCCGCTTTCCTAGAAGAGAAGGGCAGCTATCTGCGCGTCAGTAGAGGTCTTGCGTGTGTGATACGTTCGAATTTGCTAGGACCATAGATTGTTATTGATTGCTTGTGTGATGTATAGGTTGAATGCAAGCGCTTTGATTTGTTTTTCAAGATATAGCGCTATATAAGTTCCATGTGTTATTATTACTATTATTAAATAAAGACTGGAATGCTAGACCAGTAGTAAAATACCCTCACACCACTGATGACCAAGACCAAACCATTGAGACTTTCAAACGGTCCTCCTCTTCTCTCCTCTCACCACACCAGCATCCATGCCTCTTCCCTACTTTCCATCACAGCAATCTTCATTTTATGTATCTGTTTATTTATTTATCTATTTATTTTTTTATAATTTATTTATTTTTGGCATGATCTTCGGGCAGTAACTGCTGTCCCCAGATAAAGTGCTGTCATCAGGAGTGCAAGCAGCCCCATCCAATTTTCTTTTTCATGTTTGCCCATGAATTCGTTTCCTTCCGCGTGAGAGGGCTTTCCTACACAGTTCTGCTCGAGGGAAAGTTCTTCACTCTCTCTCTCTTCTTGCTGCACAAATTCTACACAAATTCTGCAGGATAACTTTTACACAATTCTGCCAGGGATAACTTTCTACACAATTCTGCCAGGGATAACTTTCTACACAATTCTGCCAGGGATAACTTTCACACAATTATGCCAGGATAACTCACTCCCAAGTTATGCCACACCTTTGCCAGAAATACTGGCACCTAGACCACCACCACCACCACCATCCATGGTCTACAAGAGGAGAAAGAGAGAAAAAAAAACACACACAAAAACCCTCCCAACCTCCAAACTTCTGACAAGAATAGATCCTGCGACCTTTCATTTTCTGAACGGGAGCTGTTACTTATACCACTTGACCACCAATCTACTATGTCACTGACCACGGCCACCCATCAGTCGCCCTACCCCCCACCCCCACCCCCCATCTCTCACACCCACCCACCCACCCCTTTCCTCTTCCCTTTCTGGCGAAATCCCAAGTGTATTCATGAACCTGCAGTGGCCCAGCTCACGTCATCAGCCTATCTTCTATTCTCAAAAGCCCTGCGCCCTTTCTCTGGGAGTTAGGGGTTACGCTTAGCTAGGCTAGCAGCAGATTTGCTCCGTAATGAGCTGGGGTAGGGAGGCAGGGCTGTCTACTAGGCTGCTGAAGAGATGAAACTGTCAGGACTATACTACAGGCGAAGACAAGTTCGAACTGTCAGTGAGGAGTGTGGTTTGTGCAGGAGATGAGTTAGCAATGATCTGGACAACTCGGGGGATTTGGTTCCTCTTCTCATCCATTAGACCCTGAGTGGTGGTCTGGGCGCTAGTCTTTCGGATGAGACGATAAACCGAGGTCCCGTGGTGTTACACAACACTATTTAGCGCACGTAAAAGAACCCACGGCAACAAAGGGGTTGATCCTGGCAAAATTCTGTAGAAAAAGCCACTCCTATAGGAAAACAAATACTTTTGCATACAGGAAAAAGAAAAGAAAGGGTAGGCGCTGCACTTGTGGCGACGCACTCTCCCCGGGAAGAGCAGCCCGAATTTCACGCAGAGAAATCTGCTGTGACATAAAGTGGTACAAAATACAAAAAAATTTATCATGGGCCCCAAAAGTTCGGGAACAGGATAGCTCAGTGGTCAGAGCGCTCGCTTTACCCCAGCCAGGGTTAAGCAGCGTCGAGCGTGGTTGCCAATTGGATGGGTGACCGTTTGCGCACCTTGGCTTCAGTACAGTTCCCCCAGCTGTAAATGGGTACCTGCGCTCTCTAGGGTCAGGGAAGGTAAAGCAGCATGGAGAGGAGATGGGCGCCGCCCTCAACATATTGGCCCCTAGAGAAGCTGAGTTCTCTGATGCCTCGCTCCCCTACGACCACACAGGTTAAGGGAAACCTTTACCTTTACACAAAAGTTCTTCCGATGACACTATAAACCCGAGGCCCAGTGTGCCAACGCACGCGGAACATCTAACACACACACACACACACACACACACACACACACACACACACACACACACACACACACACACACACACACACACACACACACACACGTTAAAACATGTTCCGCTTTAGGGAAGAGAAGGCCATTGTGTGCCGGAGAGAGCGGATGGAAAACTTTATAAAACCACATACACATGGGAACTGAATGTAAAAACATTTCAATTATCCTCGAAATAACAGAATAGAATGAAATATAAATCAGAGACCCCAATATATATATATATATATATATATATATATATATATATATATATATATATATACACATATGAGCAATTATTTTAAAAAACCAGAAGAAAAATAAAGATTAACCCCAAAACACATGTGCGGGCGGGTGCAAACGCGCACACGTGCGTGCGTGTGTGTGTGTGTGAGTGTGTGCGAGCGCGAGCTCACGCACGCACACACACACACACACACACACACACACACACACACACACACACACACACACA
>CM060324.1:65213814-65218814 GCA_030674155.1 Stramonita haemastoma | reverse complement strand
TGCGTGCGTGTGTGCGTGCGTGGTGTGTTTAGTTTTTATTCTTTTATATCGAGGATAATGGAATAAGCACTCATGTGCTTTTTTACATCCAGTCCCCGTGTGTATAAACTTTTGTAAATTTTCTTGTCTGTTCCGACTGGCACACAATGACCTACTCTTCCGAAAAGTGTAACAGGATTTAACGAGTTCGCAAGATGTTCTGTGTGCGTTTGCACAAGAGGCCTCGGTTTATAGTTCACCCAAAGGACTTTTGGGGAGAGTGAAGTCTGCACTGATGTTAACTCCAGGGGAAAAATCCCCTTGAACGGGATTCGAACCTGGGTCGTCAGATTGCGAGCGCAACATTCTAAACACTAGGCTATTCCGCGTGTGTGTGTGTGTGTGTGTGTGTGTGTGTGTGTGTGTGTGTGTGTGTGTGTGTGTGTGTGTGTGTGGTGGTGTGTGTGTGTGCGTGCGTGTGCGTGTGTGTGCGTGCGTGCGTGCGTGTGTGTGCGTGCGTGCGTGCGTGCGTACGTACGTACGTACGTACGTACGTGCATGTTTTTGTATTATGTTCCCTTTTTGTTTTGCTTTGCTGATGGCGGGGATCTAGACATTATATATAATGTAGCCTAACCAAGATCGCGTAAACGATCATCATGACATCAGTCTATGATGGACACACACACAACACACACACACACACACACATCACACACACACACCACACACACACACACACACACACACACACACACACACACACACACACACACACACACCCCACACACACACACACACGTGGCGTAGTATAAGTGCAGAACTTGAATTAGTCATCTATCAGGTGTCTGTATGCTTTTACACTTTGAGCAGTGTCTGTCTGGATATTGATTATTAATGGTGTGTCCATGATGCCGTGTTATCTGTCTGTCTGTCTGTCTGTCTGTCTGTCTGTCTGTGTCACCAGCTGGATATTAAAAAAGAAATAAAAACGGGTAAAAAAACCCAACAAACTAAAGCTAAAACAATGGTGTGTGGAGATCTGATCATGTAACACAGCTGTTTGGTAGTTTCGTGTACTACACTGCACACGTTTTGAAACTGTAAGCTATTGTGTGCCGGTGGGAACAGATGGAAACATTTACAAAACCGCATGCAAAAAAGGGACTAGATTATGTTTGTTAAATTAAAAAAAGAAGATAAAAAGCACATGAGTACTTATCTATTGTCCATGAAATGGAAGAATTTAAAATCTGAATAAGATTTATTATTAAGATGTCTCAATTAGTAGAATATTTCATAGATTATATATTATTATACAGTCCCCTGTGAGGATGCGGGGAGGGGGGACGGTCAGTATAAATAGCATCCCCACTTTCTGCAAATTCTGTGCTAGGAATTCCCTCTTTTCTATTCCTCTCTTTCTTTCTGCCTTGTTCCTTTTCTTCCTGTCACCTCCTTCTTGTCTGTTGACTGCCTTCTTCGTCCTCCTCCTGCCTTTTTCCCCCAGAAAAACTTAGTAGTACACACTTCTGTCCCAGACACCAGAGTGAAGGCCGATATCTGGCCTGCTGACCTGCCCATGAGGGACAAGCTCTGTGGACTGACCCCTGGAGGAGGAGGGAGGGCCTTCAGCACACGGCAGCATTTGTCAGGGCCTCTGGAGTTACTGTCTGAGCGTTCGACGACAAAGATAAGATCCAGCGCTATCACCTCCATACATCATCATCATCATCATCACCATTATCATATCATCATTATCATTGCCGGCGCCGTCGTCATCATTATCATCACCATCATCATCACCATCACCATCACCGTCGTCGTCGTCGTCGTCATCGTCGTCGTCATCATCACATCATCATCATCATCACATCATCATCATCATCATCATCCATCATCATCATCATCATCATCATCATCATCATCATCATCATCATCATCATCATCATCTCCAGGGGAGAAAATTCTTAACTGGACTGCTCAGCAGTGACTCAGGCTCGAACCACCAGCCTTTCAATCGACAGTCGGGAAAGTGCTCTTAACCACCGAGCTCTTTCGCCACTGAACAAAACGCATTGTATCTCAGACTGACTTTCTGCAAAACCACCACTTCACAATCTTTTGACGCTGTAAGTCTTGCGTGTAGCGGTATACACCAAGAAGAAGAAGAGGAAGAAGAAAAAAAAAGATGAACAAACTTGCCTGAGCTCAGCTTTCACATCAAACCCCCGACATGCCGGGAAACCAGTCCAGTTAAAAAGAGGCCCTTGGAAACAAACTGGTCCAACCAGACAGCAGGCTCCAGCAAGCAAGCAAGCAACCCTCACGAATGCAAAGACTTAGACAGGTTTAGACTGGAGCTGCGCCCACCATAAGGACAGGGCTGGATAGATCTGTCAGAGACTAGGTTGCCTAGTATCGCTAGCCATCCCTCAGGACAGAGAGAGCGAAGCTCCAAACAGTCGTCCACGGCGATGGAGACGGGCGATGGGTGACGATCTAAAGTAGTAGGCCTAGAGGGAAGGGGATGGCCTAGTGGTCAGAACATTGCGCTCGCAATCTGACAACCCGGGTTCGATTCCCGGTCGAGATTTTTCTCCTGGTGTTAACATCAGTGCAGACTCCACTCTCCCCAAAGTCCTTCGGATGAGACTATAAACCGAGGCCCCGTGTGCGAACGTACGCAGAACATCTTGCGCACACGTCAAATCCTGCTCCGCTTTTCGTAGGAGTAGGCCATTGGGTGCCGATGGGAACAGATGACATTTACAAAAGTTTATACACACGGGGACTGGATGTAAAAAAAAGCACATGAGTGCTTATTCCATTATCCTCGATATAAAAGAATAAATAAATAAATGAATGAAGCAATACTCACAGCACTGATCAGGAAATTGGAGCAACAGTGTGGTGGTGAAACACGGTGTCTGTGATGTAAGAGACAAATCATTCCCAGGTCCCACCAGCACAGCACATCGAACTTTTCAGTTCAGAGGAGTCAGTTCGGGTGAAAAGGTTCACAGTAACATTATTTTTAGGCTAAAAGTCCAGTTTTCCATACCGTTAGTGTCTAAGATGGATGGAGAGGTATCCGTCAGTCTCGGAAGACTTATGGAGTTGTTCTCTAGGCTCTAGAGCGTAAAGCCCGGATAAAGGTGGTTATTTGCTGCTCATGGAAAATGGAGAGAGAGAGAGAGAGAGAGAGAGAGAGAGAGAGAGAGAGAGAGAGAGAGAGAGAGAGAGAGAGGAGGCAGGCAGGCAGAAAGGGAGGCAGGCAGCAGACAGGCAGGCAGACACACACACATACACATACACACACGCGCGCGCACGCGCACACACACACACACACACACACACACACACACACACACACACACACACACACACACACACACACACACACACCAAGACAGACAAACGGACACTAAGACAACCAGACAGAAACAAACAAAAACAAAAACCAAACAAACAGGCACACAGAGAAACAGGAAGCAAAGAGCAGGGGACTGAAACCTGAGGTTCTAACTAAAAGACAACAACCGGAACCAGTAGACATGTGTACATAACAGTATATATATAGATCTAAGACAGCCCACAAAATAATGACATTGTGAGATGGCTCGTGATTGATCGGGCAAAGACGACAAAGGGGGGTAATCATGCAGCAAGACAAACGCCCATTTGAAGGCAAACGCTGGGCAGAAGGGGAGACTGACCGATTACTGATCGGGCAGGGAGAGGAAGGGGGGGGGGTGCAGAAAACAAAGGGGAAGGCATCCATTACACAGTCACTGTTGCGGAACTTTCCGGAGTAAAGAAGATGATTAAGGTATCTTGCTTTCTCAACAACAAACAACAACAAAAAGTTTATTTTGATGCTGTTTTGGTCAGTGTGGTCTCTGTATACTATAAGACGGGTTCTCCCATAAGTATTCAACATAAAAAAGAGAAAACGGAACGGTGAAGAAAAGGAGAAAGAAGAAAAAAAGATAGACGAGGAGGAGGGGAGGAGGAGGAGGAGAGAGGAAGAAAAGAGAGGAGGAGGAGGAGAGAAGAAGAAGAAGAAGAAGAAGAGAAGAAGAAGGAAGAAGAAGAGAAGAAGAAGAAGAAGAAGAAGAAGAAGAAGAAGAAGGAGGAGGAGGAGGAGGAGGGAGGAGGAGGAGGAGAGAAGAGGAAGAAGAGAGAGGAGAGATGGAGGGAGGGGAGGAGGAGAGAAGAATTAGAAGAAGAAGAATACAAAGAAGAAGAAGAAAGAAGAAGAGAGAATGCAAAGAAGAAGAAGAATGCAAAGAAGAAGAAGAATGCAAAGAAGAAGAAGAATGCAAAGAAGAAGAATGCAAAGAAGAAGAAGAAGAATGCAAAGAAGAAGGAGAAGAGAGGAGAAGAAGAAGAAGAAGAAGAAGAAGAAGAAGAAGAAGAAGAAGAAGAAGAAGAAGAAGAAGAAGAAGAAGAGAAGAAGAAGAGAAGAAGAAGAAGATGAAGAACAAAACAACAACAACAACAAGATTTAAGAAGAAGAAGAAGAAGCAAAACGACAATTTCATACTTTTCTGTTTCGTCAAAAACAACACTTCAAAAGTTTCCAAACAAAAATCTAGTGCGATGCAGCGCCCTTCATCTATCTAGAATGACGATCAAACTAATAAACACACACACACACACACACACACACACACACACACACACACACACACACACACACACACACACACACACACACACAAACACATAACACTAAACACACTAACACACTAACACACTAACACCAATTCTACCACCACGACCTTGCTCCGTAAGCAGCAGAGCCAGACAGCGAATGAAAATGAAAGTTAAAGTTACACTAGGGGGGCCCTGCAAAAAAAAAGAAAGAAAAAAAACAGGTCAAACTCAAAGTGTGACTCCTCCAATGACCTAAAAGGCTAAAGGCCACAGGTCAAACAACGGACAAACATCCGGAGAATGCAACAGCTGGACCGGATGTTACGACACTCCCAGGACTTATCTCCTTTTGCGCTGTC
>CM060324.1:65098814-65203814 GCA_030674155.1 Stramonita haemastoma | reverse complement strand
GTGTCATGTCCGAATCCACCACTGCCTGCTCTCGCATAAATCCAATCTGCATCCAGAAAACACATCTTCCTTTGGCTACGTCTTCCGACATCTTCCCACATGTATGCGTGTTGGTCTTGAAGTCTACAGCTGTGTGTGTGTGTGTGGCACACCACTGCCTCAGCGAGACACCACTAGCCTAATAATGTCGGGCGGTGGCGCCTAGCCTAGCCTAACTCTCAAGCCAAGAACTCTGTGGTTCTGTGACTAGGCTAGGCTAATGTGACAGCTTCTCAGCTTGCCAGATCCGTCACAGCGAATGTGCCGTCTGCTGTCTTGAACCCAACGCAGCCCCAACACAACTGGCACTGGCATCTGCCGATCGAGCAAAGTCTTGGTCAACGCCTCGGAGTTCAGAGTGCGCCCGCTGGCGACATGGACGATCGGTGTAATTACGTCAATGGTAGAAGTAGCGACTTTCACAGCCACTGTTTAGCCATGGGGTTGTCGCCCAAGTCGCCCAACCCCCACAGACGCGCTAGCCTAGCACCACACACACACTCACACACACAGGTGATTCTCTGCTTCTGAGATTTTGTTGGGGGGGGGGGGGGGAGGCTTGACGTTATGTCGTAAAATAGCTAATAAAGTGCTTTCTAAATGTTCCAACACTTTTATAGTCTCGGTATATTTTATCAGTTATCTGCCTTGTTTTATGATATGCTCAATTCTATGAATCAATCAGGATGTAATTGACGACAAATAGCGTTTCCCTTGTCGGCAATGTTGACAGGTGCGTCATAACAGACAACATGGCTTCCTGCTCTGATTCTGTCTCGGGCAGCCATACAAACAGCTTGTCTAACCGTTCTGACAGTCATGCTGGCAGCGAAATTGAACCCAACGAAATAAAGGGATATTTAATGAAGAGGGCACGGCTCAGTAGAAAATGGAAGCGTGTATATTTTGTGCTGAAAAATTGTGACCTTCTTTACTACAGTACGCCAGAGGTAAGGATCTAGATCTAGGTTGATCTACTTGGCTAGGCCTAGCCTATCTTGCTCTCCTCACAACCAGAGAAGCTGTTGCTTGACCCAGCTAGCAAAGCCTTTTTCGCCTGTGATCGATCCCCTCACCACATGTTTCATTGCATGGTGATAAAAAAAATCATGAGCAACTATATTTGGTACTCCGATTATTCGTAGGATTTGGAATAGATCATAGATGTGACGATTGGTTACTGACGCACAGCAGGCTCTCTCTCTCTCTCTCTCTCTCTCTCTCTCTCTCTCTCTCTCTCTCTCTCTCTTCTCTCTCTCTCTCTCTCTCTGTCTGTCTGTCTGTCTGTGTGTGTGTGTGTCACACACACACACACACACACACACACACACACACACACACACACACACACCACACACACACACACACACGTCAAATGTTTGCTGATGATACATCAATTCACTGTAACAACGATGATCCAAACCAGCTTGTGAATGATATGCAGACAGATATCAATAAACTTATCGAATGGACAGAACTCAATCATATGTCTCTTAATTCTAATAAGACAAAATGTATGTTTATATCCACTCAGCAAAAAAGACAGAAATTGCGAAATATATATCCATGGACAACAAATTGAAGAAGTAGTCTCACACAAAGTACTAGGTGCAGTGTGTGTATATTTGAATTTGTTAAAACTGTAAATTGTTGTTGATTGTGTGTTGTGTAGGTCGAATGCAAGCGCTTTGATTTGTTTTTACAAGATATAGCGCTATACAAATTCCATGTATTATTATTATTATTATTATTATTATTATTGACAACGACTTGTCTTGGTCAGATCACATAGCCACATTGGGAAAATGAATCTCAGTAAGATTATATCAACTTAGAAAAATCAAGAATTTCCAAAATCTACAGTCACGAAAACTACTCTTTCATGCCCATATTCTATCTCTTATAAATTATGTCTCTACCTTATGGGATAGTGCAAGTGAAACAAACCTAAAGCATATAAACCGCCTGCACAAAAGAGCTGTGAAACTTATCCATTAGAATCCTAATACACTGACCACCACCAACTACAAAGAACTAGATATTCTTCCACTCAAAGACAGACTGCAGTTCAACAAATATCTATGTATGTACATATATTAAACGGGAAAGCCCCAAAGAAAATCATGGAAAAATTTGCTGTCAATAAAAACAGGCCTACCCATAGACTGTTTCTGCCCAGGCCCCATAAAAATCTCTATAAATCAAGCCTTGCTTATTCAGGAAGAACATTGTGGAATAAATTGCCTCCCTTTCTAAAATCAGTTCCTTCAAAACAAATGTTTTAAGAAACTTTTGAAGAAACATCTGATGGACAAATTATAAGTCCGCCCTTATGTTCGATACATTTGGCTGTTTTGTTGTTATTCATACCCATATTATTTTTGTATTTCTATTATTTTGTCTGTATGACTTGAGTTTATGTTACTATCTTGAGTTTGTTATCTTGTGAGATTCTGTTCGAATGAAAATCCTCATTTATTTTAGTTTTCAACCAAGGTTGATATTTGTCTTTGATTGTTTTAGAAGTCAATTTTCTTGATTTTTTTTGTGAGGGCAGGATGAAAAAAAGTTGTGTAAACTTAATCTTTTACCCTCAATAAAGATCATTTTGACTTGACTTGACTTTTGACTTCACACACACACACACACACACACACACAGTGCACACACACACACACACACACACACACACACACACACACACACACACACACACAACTCCCCTCCAAACATGTACACAAGCTTATAATGTGCTGATTGCACGATATAACATATAACGTGGTAAAGAAAACTGAATTTCAGGTTAAAAAAAACAAGTAGCACTGCAAACAACACAGAGATCAGATCTCTGAATGGCAGAGATTCCAAGGAGTAAGAATTGAACATAAGTTGAGTACAAAATTAAAGACAGGAATATCCATATAATTATTTTATATATATATATATATATATATATATATATATATATATATATATATATATATATATATTATTATATATATATATGATGTGTGTGTGATTGGGTGTGTGATTGGGTGTGTGTGTGTGTGTGCCCTGCATGCACTTTTTTTACATCCAGTCCTGTGTGTATGCAGTTTTTGTAAATCTTGTCATGTTCCCACTGGCACACAATGGCCTACTCTTATGAAAAGTGGAACAGGATTTAACGTGTGCGTAAAATGTTCTGCGTGCTTTCACACAAGACTACGGTTTATAGTCTTATCTGAAGGACTTTGGGGGGGGGGGGGGGGGGGGGGGAGTGGAGTTGGCACTGTTGCTAACTCAAGAGGGAAAATTGGTTCCTTTAGACAGTTTTGAAATGACTGTCCGTCTTACTCTCCTGTTTGACCAGAGAAAGAGAGTGCACCTCACTTTCATACCCAGTTATTCCCTTCATCATTTATCATGTCTTTTTTTTTCTTTTTGCCCATTATGAAGGTAGCTGCATTCTGACTTCAGGGATGTAGGCTATGCTGGGTATGTTTGTGTTTCCGTAACCCACCAAATGCTGGCATTAATTATGGGATCTAGAGTAGAGAAGGATGACTACCACCACCTCAAAAGAGAAGATCAAGTCACAATTTTAAGACTCTGCACTGGGCACAACAGGCTAAACCACCATATGTCCACAAAACTGGAAACTTGCTCCTTCTCCCCTGTGTGCCTGTGGTAAAGAAAACCAGACAGGCGAGCACATCCTTCAAAGGTGTACGCTATTCAGCGACCTGAGGAAGAAAGTGTGGCCAACGGAGATAACCCTACAGACCAAGCTGTATGGCCCATGAGAGGAGCTGGAAAGGACATGCCATTATTTTTCCCTGAACATCTGACAGTGTAAAGCGAACAAGAGAAGAAGAAGATTATGGAATCTTTAGCATGCATACTTGATCTTCTGCATGTGTATTATATCTATAAAAATAATACACAAAGGGAATTAAGGTATTGGTAGGTCTGCACGTGAAGTTGACCGAGAGATACATTGTCTGCGCATGCACGCATGCGTGTTTGTGGGTATGTCCTTGTGTTTAAGTCTGTACATGCATCTGTGTGTATATTATATGTGCTACCATCTAATGTTTCAACATTTTCCTTTGATGTGTTTCAGGGAGACCCCAAAAGAATTCCGCTGACAAACGCAGAAATTTCTGAAAGCAGCATAGACAAGAAACCCTACGCATTCCGAATCAAGAGCAAAGAAAATGGACGGACGTATTACATTCACGCAGAAAATGAACTCAGCCAAAACTGCTGGATGCAGGCAATTTGTTTCGCCAAAGCGGCGGGGAACGATGGGTCGGCATCAGCAGCCTGTGTTGTTCAGTGATGACGCTAACTAGTGATGAACAAGGAGAGGAGACAGCAGGAGGGATTCCTGTGCTACACTACAGTTCTGGCACTGCCTCCATACAACAGGTGTTTGGCATAGACTAGAAACGCTAGAACACAGAGTGTGAGATAGGAGGACTGGAATGAACTGAGTAAGAGAGAGGGGGTGAGAGACTGAGAGAGAGAGAGGGGGGGGGGGGGGGGGGGTGTGTGTGTGTGTGTGTGTGTGTATGCCCAGGCATGTGTTTGACCTGAAACAGTGAAGATCTGGGTACCTTGCTTTATAACGATATTCTTACCTGAGGTCATGATTTTTATGAACACACTTTTATTGAAGTTGTGGTGTTGGTAATGTTTATCTGTCGTTTTTACCTGTCAGAAGAATAATCATGGGAGTGCCAAGTTATAACTTTTTTTTTTAAACATAAAATGACTTACAATGATTCACCATGCTCATTTTTTTTCATTATCCTTTTTTTGTTAATGTACTCTTGAAGAAGAAGGACATTTTTGGTGTGTGTGTGTGTGTGTGTGTGTGTGGTGCGTGTGTGTGTGCTAGAGTGCACATGATGAGTGTGTTGGGGGAGCAGGAAGATAACTTAGACCCCTTGTACTTATTTCCTCAAAGGACTTTGGATTAGCAAGATTATGCACTAATCACATAAATCAGGTCCAATATAGAATATTAATCAGAGTTTTAATGGTGATATTTTATCTGAAATTTTAATGGGTATTTATACATATATATATATATAAAATATAAAATCTGATATTCATAAATTGTTAACTACAGTATATGACCCAAAACTTACAAGAAACTGATTGTGTGTGTGTGTTGTTCTTTTTTTTTTCTTTTTTTCTTTTTTTTTTCGAGGATATTGGAATAAACACTCATTGCTTTTTTACATCCAGTCCCCGTGTTTGTGTGTAGTTTTTGTAAATTTTGTCATATGTTCCCACCAGCACTCAATGGCCTACTCTTCCAAAAAGTGGAACAGGTTTAACATGTGCGCAAAATGTTCTGTGTGCGTTTGCACATGGGTATAATTATAGTCTCATTTGAAGGACTTTTGGGGAGTTGAATTGGCACTGATGTTAACTTCAGAGGAAAAATCCTCTAGAACGAGATTCAAACCTGGGTCAGCAGATCTCAAGCGCATCACTCTGACCACCAGGCTATCCTATACCCATGTGCATGCATGTGTGTGTTCCTGCGTGCATGGGTGAATGGATGTGTGTGTGTGTGTGTGTGTGTGTGCGTGCATGGGTGGGTGGGTGGGTGCATGCATGTTTTTGTGTGTGTGTGTCTGTGTGTGTGTTTCAAAGTACAATGTCAAAATAGTATATCACCACCCCACTCCACCCCACCCCAAAAATGCTGAGGATGGCGTATTTAAATGTGTGTGATATCTGCTGTATCAAACAACATTGAGTGTGACATCATCCACATGAGAAAAGCTTTTTACAGTGCTTTCAGGCTTGATATTGCAATTTGAATTCAGGTGAATAGAGGTATGTTTAAAGCCTATTAATTATATGAATACTTTTTTTTTTATTGAGATGTTAATTTATTAGCTGAGTTTCAGAGCATTTTCGGCAAAAAGTCTTGTGAGGTGGCATTCTTCTCTTGATGGAGAGGGAACTGATCAGTGTGTGGCAAATAAACTAAAAGGCCTGAGGAATTTTTCTTTGAAAAGAGGGTTTTATTACTAGCTAGCTAGCACATCTATCTACCTAGACATATACATATGTAGTTTCTCACCTCAAAGATGTTTATGTGCACACTTTTTCCTCTCGTATGATTTATTGCTGAATATCATTTTTTTTCTTTTCTTTTTTTTTCACTCCAAGTTCCTTGGCTAGAACTTCAAGGTTCATCAATGGTGAGATTTTTGCATATGCTACTGTTTTGCCCTCCCCCCCCCCTCCCCCAAATTTAGATAGCTGCATTCCAACTTCAGGGCTAAATGCTAGATATGATATTTAAACCTCCTGGTGTTAAACCTTTCCAAACTATCACCTGAAAAAGTGTGTGTGTGTGTATATATATATATATATATATATATTATATTATATTATATTATATATATATATATATATATATATATATATAATTCAAAACTGTGTAAAATCTGGAAAGCAAACCATTGATCAACTAGTGAGAATTTCTTGTTGTTGTTTTTTTATGGCACAGTAGTGTGTTGAATGAATTCATGGTTTTACTCTGTTAATGAATACATGGATGTATCCTATGTCTTTGTAGTACAGTTATTGCACGATCATATAACACAATACTCTTTACCCGTGCATTATTATGTAATGAAACCCAAAGTGCAGCTGTCATATCATCAGGATATTGTGGGCACTGTTGACAATTGTGTATGTATATTATTATTCTGACTGTGCATTATTAGCATTAATATAATCTTTATTATATTAAACAAAATGGCATGTCATGTACTTTGGTTCCTGAATGGGTGGGTAGTGCTCAGTTATGAATATGCTTTGTTCTGTATGTTCCTGTTTGTGTGGGGGTTTGGGGTTGGGTTTTTTTGGTAAAGATGTAAGAATGGTGTGTGTGTGTGTGTGTGCTTGCACATGTGTGCATGCACATTTGTGTGTGTTGAGGTGAGAATGTTTGTGTGAGGGAACAATGCATGTGCGTGTGTTTGTGCGTGTGTACCATGCATGCATTCTTTTATGTATGTAATTATATGTGTGTGGGGTTGTTTGGGGGGGAGGGGGGGTGCATTGATTTGCCTGTGAAACCATAAGAAGATAGCAACATGTTTATACAATAATGATAACAGAAAGAATATAATCATCATAACTCTGGTAATAGCATCACTGTATATCTGATGAAAGCCTCACTCAGCCAGCTGCAAGAAAGCAAGGAAGGAATCCAAGTGGGCTAAAAATATGAAGCAATGGTGTACCCTGTAATGAATGAGTAGTGGAGTCTTTTTTTATCATTCTTTTTTTTATTTGGATGTTGTGGTGCATGTGCTTCTTTGTACAGAATGATGGATATATTGGCAACCATGAAGCCTGAACCCATTTTTCCAAGTGCAACAATTATACATGGAGTAGGAGTCTACAAAAACAAGCGTCTTGTGTTTTACTTTC
Source organism: Stramonita haemastoma (assembly GCA_030674155.1). Lineage (NCBI taxonomy): Eukaryota > Metazoa > Mollusca > Gastropoda > Neogastropoda > Muricidae > Stramonita > Stramonita haemastoma. The sequence continues at coordinate 65,196,323 of CM060324.1, read as the reverse complement.
AGTCTGGTCATTTCCATGAACAATTTTGATGGTTTCCATTTCACCTTCTCTTCTGTTTTACCTTGATGATGGTTTCCATTTCACTTATTTCATGTACCTATGCCTTCAGCACCTGGGCTTTATCCCATTCTTGATTAAATCATTGATGCTGGGGGCAACAGCAAAGTGAGAGGCTGTAAGATCAGTGGCTTTCCCACTCATGGAATTCCACTTTACAATCTAGTTTTTAATGATCAACTGTGACTCTCTGAATAGGAAGCTTGACTTGCACAGTCCTTATGTGCTGCAGCTCTGGGGGCTAGTTGGCCTTTGGAGAACATCTCCAACGCTGACCGTCCTTATGCCTACTTGGCTGAGAGAGTGGGGATGTACTGTGTGCAAGGCATTTTCACTATAATCAAATTTCTGCCCAATTTCCGAAACAGCAGCTGCCTCCTCTGCTATTTTGGAGGTCATCGTCGAACACGACGGACAAACATTAAAATGGATTTTTAAATTTCAATTTGATCATTTCCAGGAACAATTTTGATGGGTTCTGTTTCAGCTGTGATAGAATGTTGTGACAAAACTGGTTGTGGGGTTTTTGGGGGTTTGTCCCTCCTTCTTCTTCTGTATAAATTCATTTTCAATCTTTTGGAAAATTTTGCATGGAGTTTTGTGTGTGTGTGTGTGTGTTTTTAAACAAACCTAGGTAAAGAGAAGAAAAAAACCCTTTAACATGGCATTGTGGCTTACTTCATCCTGTTCTTTTATTTTAAATTAATCTATTTTTATTTTATTTTTATTTTAACTCATTTTATTTTATTTCATTATTCGGTTTTATTTCATTTTTGGCTGTTGTTGTGTAAAACCTTGACTGTGGAAGATTTGTCAAACTGATGTGATATTGTACCATATATTAAAAAATACATACATGTGTGTTATATATAGAATGATACTTCTAACATTGTTCATTATTGTTGTACTTTTTAAAAAAAATCTCTGTGGTGGTGTTGTATTACATATCAGTGAAGTGGTAGATTGTACTTGTAGAATTTGGAGACAACCCCACCCCAGTAGAGAGATGGATAGATTGATGAAAGTGACTGTTGTATGGTCATTCGATATGATTGTTATGATAAACCCTGTTTCCATGGTGTCAACTGTCATTATATATATATATATATATATATATATATATTTATATATTTTTTTTTTTCAGGATTCTACCCAGCACAGTTACATACTCTCTTCTGTCCTGTCTAACTTGTTCTTCATGTGAAATCTATCTCTAGTTCATGGAAAAACATGTCGCAAAAGGTTGAAAACAAAAAAGACCTTTGCTGAAACTATTTTTGTATACATTGACTTTTTTGTTGTTGTTGAATCTGTCTGTGTGAGTGCTGAATTGTATGTGTCTGTCTATCTGTCAGTCTGTCTTCTATACATATACAAATTTATACACATACACAGTACTCTCTCTCTCTCCATCCTCTCTCTCTCTCTCTCTCTCCTCTCTCTCTCTCTCTCTCTCTCTCTCTCTCTCTCTCTCTTCTCTCTCTCTCTCTCTCTCTCTCTCGCTCGCTCGCTCGTCTCTCTCTCTCTCTCTCTCTCTCTCTCTCTCTCTCTCTCTCTCTCTCTCTCTCTCTCTCTCTCTCTCTCTCTCTCTCTCTCTCTCTCTCTCTCTCTCTCTCTTTTCTTTTGTTGCTTTTGTTTGTGGCTTCTTAGAAGAAGAAAAATGTGTTGCAAAACAAAGCCTGTTTTCAAATAACATTCACCTAAATCAAGTTACTGAACACACTTTTTCAACTTTGAGATTTTTTTTTCTTACTTTTTTTTTTTGTTGTTGTTTGTGGTTTGTTTTTTCCTTTGTAAAAAAATTTTTCGGGGGGGGGGGGGGGGGGGTATTTTTGTTGTTTTGCTTAAGCTTTTTTTTTTAGGGGGGGGGGGGATGATGGTTTGTTTTTGATTTTTTTTAAAACTAGATTCTGTTCAGTTAGTTTTGTTTTGAAAGTCATTTTAACCTGGAAGTGCCAGAAGTGATTAACACTTTGCTGAACAACAGGCTAGCTGAAAAGATGGGCATTTGTATAACAATTTTTTTTTCTTTCACACGATAATAATATTATCATCCTCCTTCTTTTTGTATGACAATAACATTTGATCTGTCCTGATTGATCAATAAGGAATTGTTATGAAGTACACAAGGAAAACACTGGCAGAGTTGAAAGATGTTTATCCATTTTTCTTGTTTATTCTTTCTTCTTCTTTTTTTTTCGGGGGGGGGGGGGTGTTGTTTTTTCACAGAGCAGGGGCATTTTTTGGTAGTTATTACAGTAAATCTGAACAGGATTTGCTTTGCAACACTTGTTATTTACATGCAGAAAAATAAACTTGGCCAAAGATGTCAGCTATGTGTTCATGAATCACTGTAAAATAATAATACATGGAATTTATATAGTGCTATATCTTGTAAAAAAAAAATCAAGCATGTATAGATGATAGAAAACATGTATAGATGATAGAAAACATGTATAGATGATAGAAAACATGTATAGATGACAGAAAACATGTACAGATGACATAAAACATGTATAGATGACAGAAAACATGTATAGATGATAGAAAACATGTATAGATGACAGAAAACATGTATAGATGATAGAAAACATGTATAGATGACAGAAAACATGTATGATCTATAGATCAGCTGTAAGGACAGCTGTAGGAAAGAAAAATGGTGACAGCTGTTGGAGTTTATGATTTGGGGTTGTGGGGAAATGGTAGGAAATGTTACAACACATGCACGAGTTAGGTTACTTTACGTAGCGCATGCACTTACACACACACACACACACACACACACACGCACACACACACACACACACACACACACACACACACTCCTTTTTTCAAACTCTATTAATGAATATCCACTCCCTTCAAGGTTATATGTGTGTATGTGTACATATATATAAAAGTAAAGGTGCCCCAAAACCCAAAAAATCGTAGGGAAGCGAGGCATCAGAGACCTCAGCCTGTCTCGGGGCCAGCATATTTAGGGCGGTGCCCATTTCCTCTCCCTCACTGCTTTACCTTCCCTGACCCTAAAGAGGACAGGTACCCATTCACAGCTGGGTGAACTGAGGGACTGTACAGAAGCAATGCATGCACTGATCACTCATCTACGCTCAATGCTGCTCAACATTGGCTGGGGGAAAGCAAGTGCTCTGTCAACTAAGCTATCCGGTCCCCTATGTGTGTGTGTGTGTGTGTGTGTGTGTGTGTGTGTGTGTGTGTGTGTGTGTGTTGTGTGTGTGTGTGTGTGTGTGTGTGTTTTGTGTGTGTGTGATGTGTGTGGTGTGTATGTGTGTGTGCGTGCTAATATACATCTATTCCATCTATCTATCTATCTATCCCTTAGTCTGGTGACCGTGGGGGCACCCATGAAGACTAACAACCAATTCCCTCAGTAATATACATACTGACATATATACCTCTGTGTGTGTGTGTGTGTGTGTTAATATACATACTGACATATATATCTGTGTGTCTGTGTGTGTGTGCTGCGCGCAAGCATGAGTGTTGAATCTTAGGACAGCTGCTGAAAATATTCTGATAATTGGTAGAGTTGGTCACTGCTTCAAACAGACTCTTGGAACTATTTGGATTGAAAATATTCTGATAATTGATAGAGTTGGTCACTGCTTCAAACAGACCCTTGGAACTATTTGGATTGAAAATATTCTGATAATTGGTAGAGTTGGTCACTGCTTCAAACAGACCCTTGGAACTATTTGGATAAATTTCTTTTCCAGTCTAGTCTTGTTGGCATTGATATCAGATTATTGTACATTGTTGTTGACGTTGCTTCCTGAGGGGAGGGGGGGGTATTTTTGAAGGGGGGAGGGGAGTGCTATTTTTGTCGTTGTCATTGTTTGCTTTTTTATTTTATTTGTTGTATTTGTTGTTTCCTATTTTTGGGGGGCGGGGGGGGGGGGGGGGGGGGGGGGGGGAGTTTGTTATTGTTTTTTGGTCTTTTTTTTTTTTTTTTGGGGGGGGGGTTGTTTGTTGTTGAGTTTCTTATTGTTTTTTGGTCTTTTTTTGGGGGGGGGGGGGTTGTTGTTGTTGAGTTTCTTATTGTTTTTTGGTCTTTTTTTTTTTTTTGGGGGGGGGGGGGGGGGCTCAGTGGCATGCACATTGTGGAGCACCATCTTTTTTCCTTATCCTGTCTTCTTTTCTTCTGGCTCTTTATTTTTTTGCAGATGGGATTGTTTCACACACACACATATATATATATATATATATGTGGGGGGGGTATGTGTGTGTTGGTGTGCGTGTGTGTTGTTTTCTTTTTTTTAAATGCCATTACTACTTCGTAATATAGACACAATGGTGTGTGTGTGTGTGTGTGTGTGTGTGTGTGTGTGTGTGTCGTGCGCTACGCGCGTGCGCACCGTGTGCACCGTGTGTGTGTGTGTAATGTGAGTGAGTGAGTGATGTGAGGAGTGTGTTGTGGTGTGTGTGTGTGTGTGTGTGTGTGTGTGTGTGTGTGTGTGTGTGTGTGTGTGTGTGTGACTCTGTGTGTGTCACTCTGTGTGTGTGTGTGTGTGTGTGTGTGAATTTCCCCATAGAGATTACAAATATGTGTGTGTGAATTTCCCCATAGAGATTACAAATATGTGTGTGTGAATTTGACTGTACCAAAAACTAAGATAGTCAATTATGTGATCTAAGAAAGTGAGTAATCCTGTCCTTTAAAACAGAAATAATTATGCTGTATTTGTTTTGACAAAAAAAATGCAGACTTTTTTCTTTTGACATGGGCAGCCTTCCATACAATACTGATGTATTTATATATAACAGTGTAATCTGTTTCTCCTATCTGTTTACCTTGAAATTATGTCATTTTTTACATTTTATTTTACTGGGGAATGCTGAACTGAATTATATACTTTGTTTTCAATTAAACATTGCTGATCACAAATGAAAGACATGGAAATGTGTTGGTGTTTTTTATTTTGTTTATTTTTTGTTTTAGGGGGTTGTACTGTATCATTATACCATGTTCATTTTCTGTCATGGTAGAATTCTAGAGACATGAAAGAAAGGGAAAGGGTGTCACCTCAATAATATAATAATAATAATAATAATAATAATAATAATACATGGAATTTATATAGCATGTATGATTGTATATCTTGCAAAAACAAATCAAAGGGCTTGCATTCGACCTATACAACACAAAATCAATGACAATTAATAGTTTGAATAACACACACACACACACACACACACATGCCGCGCGCGCGCGCGCACGCACACACACACACACACACACACACACACACATGCCGGCGCGCACACACACACACACACACTCACACATGCCGGCGCACACACGCACACACACACAAGAGCAGTGTCTCCTGTGGGTTTTTTTTAATGTCAGCATTTTTATTTTTCCCTGTCAGAGTGGTGGGGGGTTTTTTCCTACAGAGTTGTATAGACAATACGACTCTATAGAAAATGTGTATTGTATTGTATTGTACTGTATTGTATTGTGTTGTATTTGTTTTGCTCTTGTCCTCTGCTGGTAGAGTATTGTGGGGTCTTTCTTCCAAGAAAACAAAGTTGGAGAAAATGTCTAGGCCATCATCGCCAATAGCATGCAGTGAAAGTCCTACCTTAACACTGTCCGTCTTCTCTGCTGCTCCTGTGGCATGCAGAAAAATGTCGTACTTGAGTTTCCATGACGTACGATGAGTTCTGTAAACTTCTGACACCGTGTAGCCATTGTAAACACAGGTGGGCGCTATTTACATTCCGCGCCGGAAGTCTCCCTATTACCAAAAAACAATGAACGGACATACTACAGTATAGATTGTTTATGTTGTATTAATAAGGCTGAGGAGTATTTCAGTCTCATCAACAGCATCCCCACCTCCTGCAAATTAGATCTACATCTAAATGAGAAAGTAAACCTAGTGGAAGAAACCAAAAGCAGTTAACCAACCTCATTCCCATCATTTAAGTGATGTTTGTCAAAGATTCATAAAGCAATAGAATTTCCACTCTAATTTTTAAAAACTCTTTGAAGTCAGTACTTGGGGAATTGGTGCGTAAGGACCATGCTTTGAGCCTGACCTAACTCAATTTTCGATTCCCCAATAAACACTGCAGAGGATATGGTAATGATAAACACGTGACTCACCCTCTGTGGTAAGAGCAAGACACTTTTTTAGAATTCAGAAGTGTCTATTGCAGCCCTAGGAATAGGTAAATATTCCTGTAGCCTACCACTGCTGCCATAAAAGATGAAAATAGAAAAAGAAAGAAAATATGTTTGAAAAAAATGTTGTAAAATAAAAACAAGTGAACATAGATGAAAATACGCACCTAACGAATCTTTGCCCTTATGTTTGGGAATCCTTTATAAGAAAGAATGCAAGGCATATCATAAAGTCTGTACCCAGCCGATGGGCCTGTCTTAGCTGGATACCAATGATAACCCAAACATTACCAGACACTTTCAGTGCTAGCACAGGCAGTAGAAGTTGAAGAAAAAAAAAAAATAAATAAAAAATAATAAAAAAAAAAAAAAAAAAATATATATATATATATATATATATATATATATATTCAGTCTGCTCAGGATTGCATAGGCCTGGTACTGTTGTTTCAAGAATTGTACTATTTCTAGAGTGTCAGGCGGTGCTAAGATAACTTGCGACCACAGTCCCTGAATTGGATATATATCTCCGCTGGGACTCTTACAACAACACCTGAAAATTATGTGCTAGAAATTTTCACTTTTCTGCTGTCGTTTTTCTTTTGTTGTTTTCATGTTTATTTCTATGCTCCCTGTGCTTTTTTGTTTGTTTTGTTTTGCGACGTTTTTGTGTGCCTTCCCAGTCTATTCTCTTGTCCCCCCCCCCCCCCCCCCCCAAGATAGACAACTTTGTTTTGCTTTTAATGCCATTTTGCCTGAAGTGGTGACCAGAGAAGGAAAAAGTAAAGGCTGGGATAATCCCAGGATGTCCATTCTGCAGTGTTGGCTGCCCTTATGCCTGGCGTTTTGCTTGTAGTAGCTTTTGTTGTTTGTTTGCTTCTTGTTGTTTTGAAGTTTCATCTTTTCTTCAGGCTTTTTTGTGTAAGTAATATGGGGATAATACATAAAGTATACAAATTATACAAATATACAAGTATACAAATTATACAATACTATACAAATTCCATGTATTATTAAAGTGGAATGAATGGCTGGTGTCCTCAGCATTCGCTACTTTCGTTTTTAAGACTGAAGAATGCCTTACTGCTTCAACTAGAGAAAATATCAGTGGCATGTTCAAATTACAATTACACAGCATGCTATCTTAAACAATACAGATTAAGAAGTTACACAATATTTTAAAACCCACAGTACTCTACGTCCCCCCCCCCCCTACACACACACACACACACACCACACACACACACACACACACACACACACACACACGCACACACACACGCACGGACAAATGCATGCACGCACGCACGCATACACACACACACATGCGCGCGCGCACACACCATTTAAGAGTAACAAAGCCATATGATAACGCAATAATCATTTACATCATATGAACCATTGCCTTAAGCAAGTGGATTTGTCCTGGTACAATGTCATTTCATGTGTGTGTGCGCGCGCGTGCGTGCGTGCGTGCGTGCGTGTGTGTGTGTGTGTGTGTGTGTGTGTGTGTGTGTTCCTTGTTTGTTGGTTTTCTATTTGATTTTTTGGTAGATATTCCAGACGATTTACATGTGTTGTACTTGAACTTCCTGTCCATGATTTGTTTTTTTTAATTGAACGAATGGACAACCTGCTTGGGGTCAATGGGGCTGTAAACAACATGGAATGAATATTAATTATATAGGGGGGGGGGGGGTGATGGTGGTTTTTCTGTTTGGTTGTTGTTGTTATCATTATTATTATTACCATCATTATCATTATGATATTTCATTTTTTCCTGTTGCTTCAAACGTTGGCCACATTCGTTACACTTCAGGTGACCCAAATGACTGAGATAAATGTCTCCACCTTCTTAAAAAGTATTTATTTATATCGTAATGAGATATTTTTATACCCACAATTATGTAGTCGGATTAAAATCATATTTGTACGTTTACTTGTGGGTGTTTGAGGTCTGTGGGTTTTTTTGTGTGTTGTGCCAAAATTAAAGTATGGAGTCACAGTTCATGATATATGTAAGGGCTGCACAATACAAGAGACACGCCGAATACAAGGATTCAAACAATAAACGATGTTTAACAAAGTATTCTTCTTCTGGTTTTCTTTTGTTTATATATCCTTCTTGTTGTTTTTGTACTTCTTCTTTTTTGGGGCTGCCTCATCTTCTGTGACGTTCCTATCCCTGCTGTTCCCTCCCCGCTCGTTCCAATCTCCCCGCCACAGCCCTACCCCAGGTTCGCTATGTCTCATCCCCAGGATCGGAACTCCACCAAGAGCTCATCAATATCAGGTCGCCGTGGGGCCACCAGCCAGATGGGCCCTGCACTGCTGCTGGGTCATTTTGGTGCTGTTCAGTAATGCCTGTTCTGAGCTAACATTCGCAGGACACCACCTACTAAGCCCCCTACTAACGACAGTATTAGCTCAGTCGCGGAGCCAGACTGAGTGAGACGCCCACCTGAGGTGGCGACCACCACAACGTCCCTCCAACGACTGCCCCCCTCGAACCTCCAACCCCAAAGGGTTTGACACAAACTTACCATTGGCACAGAAGCGTATGGGGAAACTGAACCTAAGGTCACCAGGAGACCAGAGCAACCGAGGAGAGGCAATTTTTTCATTGCATGATGATCGATGAGAATGCCATGGGGATGATATAATGATGCTGCTATGGAAGTGCACGTGCTTTGAGACTACTTGACAAGGCTGTACTCAACGCTTACTATCATAATAGATCTACATCCCGGCGTCGGAGAGATACAGACACCTGCAATGTTGGTCAGGTAATTAGAGCAACTCTCTCAAACTCGCATCCTGTCACTAATGAACTGCTTTCTGATCATTCTGCTATCCTTTTCTTTCTCAACATCGCAAAGCCTATCAGAAAGAAAAAGCACGTTACCCGTCGCAACCTCAAGGCCATCAATATTCAATTCTTTTCTTCCCAAGCTGCTGAACGCCTATCACAAACTCCTGATAACACTGACCCTTCTACACACTACAGTAATGTTCTCAGTCAACTGCTCGATGAGCATGCACCTTCTTCGGACCTCTTCCTGCGCGATAGACCCTGTGCCCCATGGTACACTCACGAAATTTTGGTTGCAAAGCGCAAACGCCGACAGCTAGAGCGGCAGTGGCGCAAAATAAAAACTGAAATTAACAGACAGCTTTTACGAAAACAAACCAACAAAGTCAAATCCTTAATCCATTCAGCAAAGACAAATTTCTATTCTGCTCAAATTCTTAATGCTACATCAATGAAATCTCTTTTTTCCCTCACCTCAACTCTTCTTGGATCTGATAAGGCAAGTCCTCTGCCTACCGCCTACAGCCATTCTGAACTTCCTGCTATTTTTTCTTCCTTCTTCTCTGACAAAGTCCGCAATATTCGTTCCAGACTGGATCAGTCTTCTTTCCAACCTGCGCCTCCTGATCCCCAATTCACTGGCACTCCTCTCCTTTCCCTTCATCCAGCAAGCGAGAGTGAAATCATGACAATCTTGAAAGAAATGACGATAAAATCATGCGATCTTGATCCAATACCTGCTTCTCTTTTCACTCAGTGCCTTCCACAGCTTATACCCACCATCACACAAATTGTAAACTCATCTCTTCTTTCAGGGATTTTTCCACCAGCTCTCAAAACTGCAATAGTTACACCCCTACTCAAAAAGCACGACCTCGACCCTAACACTCTGAAGAACTATAGACCTGTTTCCAATCTGCCTTTTATCTCCAAAGTCCTTGAAAAAGCTGTTCTGAAACAACTCAACAGCCATCTCCATTCCAATAGTCACCTCCCCCGTTCCAGTCTGTCTACCGCATTAACCACAGCACCAAAACCACCCTAGTGCACACCTTAAACTCGCTTCTACATGCTTCTGACTCAGGGAAAATCTCCCTCCTCACTCTTCTCGACTTATCTGCAGCATTTGACACTATAGACCATTCAATTCTTCTCTCCCGTCTCCAAAACACTTTCGGTATTAAAGGCACTGCCTTCACCTGGTTTAGTTCGTACCTGACAAACCGATTCCAAACTGTGGCAGTAAACAAGATTCATTCCACACCAACCAAACTAGAATGCGGAGTCCCTCAAGGATCTGTTCTAGGCCCTGTTCTCTTTACTCTCTACACTGCTCCCCTGTCACATGTTATTAACCGTCATCAGATCAACCATCACTTTTATGCAGACGACTCTCAGATTCTAAGCAGCGATACACCTGAAAATCTGCCTTCTCTCTTGACAAATATGTCCTTCTGCCTTCAAGATATCCAAAACTGGATGATACAGAACAAATTACAATTAAACGCAGATAAAACCGAAGCCATGCTTGTAGGGACCAAACACAAACTGTCTTTTATCACAACAACTTCAATAGAATTCGGCAATACCTCAGTCCCTCTATCCAGTGCTGTAAAGTATCTAGGAGTCCTTATTGACAACACACTCTCCATGTAAAAATTCATCACCCAGACCTGTCAGTCATGCTACTATCAACTACGTCGTATTAGTGCAATTCGAAAGTACCTGTCCACTGATGCAACATCCAAACTAGTCACTTCTCTTATTCTTTCACGTCTGGACTATTGCAATTCTCTTTTGGCTGGTCTGCCAGCATCATCTATCCACTCTCTCCAACGTATACAAAACTCTGCAGCTCGACTGGTCCTCAGAAAGAAAAAATCTGAACACATTACTCCTCTCTTGCAATCTCTCCACTGGCTGCCTGTGCCACAGAGAGTAAACTACAAGATCAGTACTCTCTGTTATAAATGTCTCCACAAAACAGCACCCTCCTACCTCTGTGAATGTCTTCACGTGTACACACCTTCTCGTTCCCTCCGCTCGGCTGCAGATACCTTATCCTTAAAAATTCCGAGATTCAACCTATCTACCGTTGGCCGCCGCTCTTTCTCTATTTCTGGTCCATCAATCTGGAATGACCTCTCTCTATCCCTTCGGCAAAAGCCTACATATGACACTTTTAAATCCAACCTCAAGACACACTTGTTTCAAACCTAAGATTTTTGTCTTCTGTTTTCATCTCCTATTTGTCCCTGCCTCCAACATTTGAAATTCCATTCACCCTGTCAAAATGTATAACCTCTATAGGTGTGTGTGTGTATGTGTGTGTATGTGTGTGTATGTGTGTGTGTGTGTGTGTGCGTGTGTGTGTGTGTGTGTGTGTGTGTGTGTGTGTGTGTGTGTGTGTGTGTGTGTGTGTGTGTGCGTGCGCGCGCGCGCGCGCGCGTGTGTGCTTTCGATTTTGCTAGAATTATTTATTGTCATTGGTTGTTTGTTGTGACGGTCGAGTGCAAGCGCTTTGATTTGTTTTTACAAGATACAGCGCTATTTAAATTCCATGTATTATTATTATTATTATTATTATTATTATTATTATTATTATTATTATTATTATTATTATAAAGTGGATGAAGCTCGACCGTGTGGACCCAGTCTCCCCACTGAGCCCACAGCACACTCACCCTGGGTAGGAGCCGGCCGGAGCCCGAAAAATCCCCATGACTCTTATGGGAATCGAACCCACGACCTTCCAGCCCGGAATCCAAGGCGCTAACCACTGCGCCATGGCGGCTGGTCTTCTTCAACAAGTCAACTCGTGAGGTTCTGAGTTCGAATCCCAGCCTCGTCCTTTCTTCCCCGTTTGAGGGGAAAATCGAACTGACTGTCTGGTCTCTCAACAGTCAGACCTGGGTGCTCACGGACTTGGGCACGTCAAAGAACCATGACAGTTGAAAATCGGAAAGAGCAAGGAGGTACCTCCCGACTGTCCTGGGAAACTGGCTAGGTTCAATTCCCGACTGTGTCCCTGACGTCGGGATGTGGCTACCTAACGGTCACACGCCAAAAACCCCACCTTTGGTGAACCTCGAAGCTCCAGCGGAGGAACGAGAAAAAATATGTAGAAGATTCTTTAACAACAAAACAAACAAACAAAACAAAACACACACGCACACAAAGTAGGAGACTGATAAATGAGTTTGTGTGTTGGAGGTTGGGGAAGGGGGGGGGGGGGGGGGGGGGAAAGAGGAAGGGGGGTAACACCGGAAATGGGATCGGGGAATTCACACAATACACAGTTGGGGTTGGTCTTGAAAGAAAAGAACGAAAGACTGAAAAAATGGATGAAAGAAAGGTGAAAACATAAAAAAAGAAGAAAATGTGTTATATCCTTCTTGACTAAGTCACGCCCTAATCGAAGACGGAGGGGATTTTTCTCTCCTCTTTCCCTTCCTCCTTACCTCCTACTGCGCGCCACGCCTTCTCGTACGCACGCGCGCACGCATACAATGCATGCATGGACGCACGTTCACACAAACACACATTCACGCGTGTGTCCCCCCATAGTCACACACACACTCACACACACACACACACACTTTTCCTCTTTCTATTTTAAATTCATGCTGCCAACCACCGAAAAATGAGGAGGGGGGGGGGGGGGGGCGCTTTTGTCAAATTCGGGGAATTATTTGTTGCTTTGAAATTTCCCACTCTCTCTCGTGACTGGGAGGGGCTTAGCCTACAGGAAAAAACTGTCCCACATCAAGAGAGATTGGAGAGAGAATGTCTTTGTGCACCACAGAAAGACAGACACTCTAGACATGTGAGCCATGTCCTCTCAAGGTTTTGCTATTCCACTCTAAGTCACGACACATTTGTCTACATAAATTTCGGGCTGCTCTCCCCCGGGGAGGGGAGAGCGCGTTGCCTCAAGAGCAGCGCCACCCATTAGTGTTTTTTTTTTTTATCTCTTTATCTGTCTACCTGTGTATTTGTTTCCTTATCAGAGTGGCTTTTTTTCCTACAAAAATTTTGCCAGGGACAACTCTCTTGTTGCCATGGGTTTGTTTGTTTGGGCTGTTTTTTTTTCACAAACGCTAAATACATGTTATACATGGGATCAGGGTTTATCACCTCACCCGAAAGACTAGCACCAAAGACTACACGGTCTAATGGATTGGGGGGGGGGGGGGAGAGAGAATAGAAGCCAAATGGAGACCCGACCACAACATACTTCGAACCTGAACTTTTTGCTTTCTAGGCAGGTGCGTTACCTCTACATCACCGATCCGCCTTCTAAAGTTAGCAGAACCATTTGAACACAAGTTTTCCTCATTTTTCTTGCTGTTGTTATTGTTGGTTTTTTTGTTGTTGTTGAACTCAATTCAATTCACTGTATTATCTTACAAACAGAAAAACATGTGGGTTACAAGCCGTACATAAAAAGAAATTGAAAAGGAAAATCATTCATTACAGAGAAATACCACAATACAGTAACTATATGAATATCAGCACATTCCAAGATAACAGCTATATCAACACCTGATTATTGTAACACTGAAGAAGACAAGTCAGTCTACAATGGCATTGCAACAACTGAACAAATCCAGTCAGTCTTCAATGGCATTCTACCGCAGAAATTAACAACAAACAAACAAAAGGTAAAAAAAAAAAAAAAAAAAAAGTAAAGGATTCCCATAACCTAAGCGGTCGTAGGGGAGCGAGGCATCAGAGACCTCAACTCCTCTAGGGGCCAGCATGTTGAGGGCGGCGCCCATCTCTCCCTCGCTGCTTTACCTTCCCTGACCCTAAAGAGGGTAGGTACGGTACCCATTTACAGCTGGGTGAACTAGGGGGACTGTACTGAAGCCAAGGCGCGCAAACGGTCACCCATCAAACTGGTAACCACGCTCGACCCTGCTTAACTTGACTTGGGGAAAGCGAGCGCTCTGACCACTGAGCTATCCCGCCCCCTACACAAACAAAACCAAGATCCCAGCTGCCTGACTCAAAACACTTGTTTCGTACAACTTTTAGAACGCCAAATGTTCAGTCAGGGTTAATATTTTTTCAGCACGAAATTAGGGCCATCTACGCACTGGAAAGACCTAGTCTACTCAATCAACTGCAGAGAGCACTCTTGAGTAGGCAAACATGTGTACTCTACAAGTTGCTCAAGCCAGCGCACACGTAGAAGTGCATACACGTGTGTGTGTTGCTCAGAGAAAAGAAAATAAACGGAGTGACTAAACGCTTCAGGAGGTTTGAGGTTTACCACAACCACACCCTTCAGTCATACAAGTCTTGTGTAAGAAACATCGCACTTTTCGTCTTCATAAACAAACACGCTCTCACGCATGCAAGCACGCACATAAACACAGACACACACAAGCACACTCAGACAGAAACACAGACAGAGACACACCCACACACAGACAGACAACAAGACACTGTCTAATATCACTAATAGTGAATAGACGCTAAATTAAAGAACGATCAGACAGACAGACACAGACAGACACACACACACACACACACACACACACACACACAAACACACTCAGACAGAAACACACACATGCACACAAACACACAGAGACACACACATAAATACACACACACACACAGTGACACACACACACAGTGACACACACACACACACACACACACACACACACACACACACACACACACACACACACACTCCTTTCTGAGACATGGCATGGGATTCCAGAACAACAGTAATGTAACTCCCCCCCCCCCCCCTGCCCCCTCCCAACCTCCCCCCCCAAAAAATGAAAGCAACCTTCCCTGTCGTCCTCTAAATCCCGAAAGGAGACGCGTGTCGACCAGCGTTATCTGGATTGGGGGATCCCCCCCCCCCTTCCTACCCCCCCCCCCCCCCCTTCCCCCTCGTTCGATGACTGCCAGTGTTTTCTACTATACAGCTTGGGGTTTTCACCTTTGCCTGGGCTTGTGTTTTTCCTACTCTGTGTGCGTAACTGGCGATTAGAGATTATTATTATTTTATTTCGAGGATAATGAATAGGCACTCATGTGCTTTTTTACATCCAGTTCCCGTGTGTATGCAGTTTTGTAAAGGTCATCTGTTCCCACCGACACACGATGGCCTACTTTTACGAAAAGCGGAACAGGATTTAACGTGTGCGCAAGATGTTCTACGTGCGTTCGCACACGGGGCCTCGGTTTAAAGTCTCATCCGAAGGACTTTTGGGGAGAGTAGAGTCAGCACTGATGTTAAATCCAGGGGAAAAATCTCCTCGACCGGACTCGAACCCGGGTCGTCAAATTGCCAGCGCAATGTTCTGACCACTAGGTTATGAGAAGAGAGAGAGAGAGAGAGAGAGAGAGAGGAGAGAGAGAGAGAGAGAGAGAGAGGAGAGAGAGAGAGAGAGAAGAGAGAGAGCGTAGGAGAGGGAAGAGGGGAGGGGGAGAGAGACAAGAGAGGGAGAGAGAAAGAGAAATTAGCTGAGAAACAGACAGACAGACAGACAGACAGACAGACAGACAGAGGAGACACACACACAGACACAATTCTATCCTATCCTCTTTCTTTTTGATGTCATACACTGATGTAAACTTTATCATCGTTTCCCTTTTCGTCTGATAAAATCACTCTGAGTGAAAGAGACGAGGAATGAACATAAAGACAGACAGAGAGACGAGGAATGAACATAAAGACAGACAGAGAGACGAGGAATGAACATAAAGACAGACAGACGAGGAATGAACATAAAGACAGAGAGAGAGACGAGGAATTGAACATAAAGACAGACAGAGAGACGAGGAATGACATAAAGACAGACAGAGACGAGGAATGAACATAAAGACAGACAGACAGACGAGGAATGAACATAAAGACAGACAGAGAGACGAGGAATCAACATAAAGACAGACAGAGAGAAGGAATGAACATAAAGACAGACAGAGAGAGAGGAATGAACATAAAGACAGAGAGAGAGAAGGAATGAACATAAAGACAGAGAGAGACGAGGAATGAACATAAAGACAGAGAGAGAGAGGAAGAATAAGACATAAAGAGCAGAACAAAAGAAGAGACGAGGAATAAAAATAAAAACAGACAGACACACACTCTACAATAATAATACATGGAACTTGTATAGCGCTATATCTTGTAAAAACAAATCAAAGCGCTTGCATTCGACCTACACAACACACAACAACAATTTACAGTTTTAACAAATTCGAATGTACACACACACACGCACGCGCGCGCGCACACACACCCACAAACGTTATGCACTTTGGCAGGTGGATGTTGAAAGCAGGGACAGGTAAGAGATGGAAGCGGAAGGAGAAAAACCTAGGTTTGAAATAAGTGTGTCGTGAGGTTGGATCTAAAAATGTCATAAGTAGGCTTTTGCCGGAGGGAGAGAGGAAGGTCGTTCCAGATCAATGGACCAGACACAGAGAAAGAGCAGTGGCCAACGGTAGATAGGTTGAATCTGGGTATTCTTAAGGACAAAGTATCTGCCGACGAGCGGAGGGAGCGAGAAGGTGTGTACAAGTGAAGACATTCACAGAGGTAGGAGGGTGCAGTTTTGTGGAGACATTTGTAACAGAGAGTATTGATCTTGTAGTTTACTCTCTGTGGTACGGGCAGCCAATGGCGAGATTGCAAGAGAGTGGTAATGTGCTCAGATTTTTTCTTTCTGAGGACCAGACGAGCTGCAGAGTTTTGTATACGTTGAAGGGAGTGGATGGATGATGCTGGCAGACCAGCCAAAAGAGAATTGCAATAGTCCAGACGTGAGAGAATAAGAGAAGTGACAAGTTTGGATGTTGCATCAGTGGACAGGTACTTTCGAATTGCACTAATACGCCGTAGTTGATAGTAGCATGACTGACAGGTTTGGGTAATGAATTTTTGCATGGAGAGAGGTGTTGTCGACAACGACTCCTAGATACTTCACAGAAGTGGATAGCGGAACTGATGTATTGTCGAATTCTATTGAATTTGTTGGAATGGAGGAGAGTTTGTGTTTGGTGCCTATAAGCATGGCTTCGGTTTTATCTGCATTTAGTTGTAATTTGTTTTGTATCATCCAGTGTTGGATATCTTGAAGGCAGCTGGTCATATTTGTCAAGAGAGAAGGGAGATTATCAGGTGTGTCGCTGCTTTGAATCTGCGAGTCGTCAGCATAAAAGTGATAATTGATATGATGACGGTCTATTATATGTGACAGTAGAGCAGTATAGAGGTAAAAAGAAGAGGGCCCAGAACTGATCCCTGAGGGACACCACATTCCAGTTTGGCAGGCGCTGATTGAATCTTGTTTACTGCAACTGTATGGACTCGGTCTGCAAGGTATGAAGTAAACCAGGTGAGGGCTGTGCCTTTAATGCCAAAACTATACAGAGGAATAAACATAGACAGACAAAGAGACGAGGAATGAACATAAAGACAGACAGAGACAAAGAGACAGACATACAGACAGACAGACACATACACACATTCTACGTAAAAGAATTTAAACATAAAGACAGGCAGAGAGACGAGGAATGAACATAAAGACAGACAGGCAGACAGACAGACACACTCTACACAGAGGACTAAACATAAAGACAGGCAGAGAGACGAGGGGATGAACATAAAGACAGACAGGCAGACAGACAGACAGACAGACAGACACACTCTACACAGAGGACTAAACATAAAGACAGGTAGAGAGACGAGGGGGTGAAAATAAAAGACAGACAGATAGATAGACCCAGAATCGCTGGGAGGACTGGGGCCAAAGCGTGGGGGCGTGGAGACAGGTTGTCTGTCAAATGGAGAATTGGGTAATCCATTTCCCTGTGGGCCAGGGCTGTGTGTGAGCTGTGTGGAGCTGGCACCAGCTTCCTGATAGATAGACATCGCCTCTTGGCATCATATCAGTTCTGATGCAAGAAAAAAGACCCGTTTGCAAAGCTTGAGCAAGAAATCTCCATCTCCTCTCTTTGTTTCTAGCACGCACGCACAAGCATGCACACACTTAGACACACAGACACACGCACACAGACAGACAGACAGACACACACACACATCGTTCTGCTTTTCGGAAGTGTAGGCCATTGTGTGCCCAGTGGGAATGAATGACAAAATAGACAAAACTGCATACACACGGGAACTGAATGTAAATTTTTTTTAAAAGCACACGAGCGCTTGTTCCATTATCCTCGAAATAAAAGAATCAAATCAAATCAAATCAAATAAATAAAAACACCAAAAAATGAGGATCGATGGTCTAGCAATAACGCACCGGCCTGTCAAATTAGAAGGGGGGGGGGGGGGGGGGGGGGGGGGGGGGCGGGTTCGATCTCCGTTTGTGTCCAAAACTTTTCCTCCATCCATTACACCATGACTAGTGGTCCTGGGTGCTAGTCTTTCGGATTAGACAATAAACCAAGGTTCCATCTTCAAAGGCTTTTTCAGTGCATGTAAAAGAAACCATGGCAACAAGAGAGTTTTCCTTGCTGTAGAAAACAGCCACTCTGATACGGAAACCAGTACACATGCAAACAGGAAAAATACGGGTGGCGCTGCTCTTGTGGCGACGCACTCTCTGCGGTGAGAGCATTCTGAATTTTACAGTACGATACAACACAACACAACACGCACGCACATTCGCGCGAACGCGCGCGCGCGCACACACACACACACACACACGTACGCGTGGGAGAGAATTGTCATCTTTTAAGTCTTTCTCGAAAAAAAAAAAGGAGAGGAATGAAGCAGGAAGGCAGAAATAGGGCAGGAAGGGGTGACAGAAAGAAAAGACAATGATGAGAGAACAGAACAGAGGGAATTCCCAGCCCAGATTTTCCAAAAGTGGGGACGCTATTTATAGTCTACTGACAGGTGCCCTGCCTCCACCCAGAGGAGCGGCAGGAGAAGTTTATTGTGAGATGTTGGCGGATTTGGGTACACTGCTATCAAGTCACCAGGAACAGAATGAGATGTTGGCGGATTTGGGGTACACTGCTATCAAGTCACCAGGAACGAATGAGATGTTGGCGGATTTGGGGTACACTGCTATCAAGTCACCAGGAACAGAATGAGATGTTGGCGGATTTGGGGTACACTGCTATCAAGTCACAGGAACAGAATGAGATGTTGGCGGATTTGGGGTACACTGCTATCAAGTCACCAGGAACAGAATGAGATGTTGGCGGATTTGGGGTACACTGCTATCAAGTCACCAGGACAGAATGAGATGTTGGCGGATTGGGTACACTGCTATCAAGTCACCAGGAACAGAATGAGATGTTGGCGGATTGGGTACACTGCTATCAAGTCACCAGGAACAGAATGAGATGTTGGCGGATTGGGGTACACTGCTATCAAGTCACCAGGAACAGAATGAGATGTTGGCGGATTGGGTACACTGCTATCAAGTCACCAGGAACAGAATGAGATGTTGGCGGATTGGGGTACACTATTATCAAGTCACCAGGAAAAGAATGAGATGTTGGCGGATTTGGGTACACACACACACGAGATTTTGTACATTTTTGGTCTACATTCTAAGTTAATGAATCGACTAACGCTTGCAGAATTAGGAAGGTATCCGGTTGGGATTCATGTTGCATATCGAGTTATTGGTTATTGGACTCGTATCTTACATGCACATAACAATACTTACATATTAAAAAGAGTGTGCAATGCTATGTTGAACCGAGAGGACACTGCTAAAGCTCATTGGATACTGTTTGTGAAAACTTTTCTTCATAACTTAGGGTTAGGACACGTTTGGAACAGTCAACACTTAGTAAAAACAGGCTGAAATTTGCAAATCGCCAACAATTAGAAGAGAGATATGTCATACAGTCAAGTTCTGGAAACAACAAAGAACTAAAGCAGGTAGACTTGAATTTTACGATAAAATTAAAAAGACTGATTATCACCTATAACATTACCTAGCTTTAGATATCGACCCATCCCACAAACACGCTCTTTGCAGACTCAGAGTCAGTGCCCACGATTTGAACATTGAGCATGGTCGATATACAGGCACCCCAAGAGAAGAAAGATTGTGTGATGTGTGTGGAGTTGTAGAAGATGAGTTTTGTTTTTGGGATGCGTGTATGTTGTTTCAGGGTCTATGAAGTAATCTGCTTAAAGAGGTGCAACAGTCCAGCCACTTATTGGTAGGAGCAACCCAACAAATATTTTTGAATAATTTGGTTCCAAGTGATTTTGTACAGCTTGACAACCCTCCTTAGCAAACTATGTTTTTGATTGCATAAATTTTTGGTGAATTTTTTTTTCTAACCAATGTGTTCACTTGTGTCTATAAGCTTTGCTTCCATGGCAATAAACGATCTTCTGTTCTCTGTTCACGCACACACGAACACGCGCGCGTGCGCACACACACACACACACACACACACACACACACGCACACACACACACACACAAAACAAAAAAAAGCACATGAGTGCTTATTCCAATATCCTCGATATAAAAAAACACACAACACACCAACAGAAATAAAATTATTACGTCATCACCGACCCCCCTTTCTCACCTTACCCCCCCCCCCCCCCCCAAACCCCGTCTTAGTTCTGTCAGTATTTAATTTCCTCACACAAAAATCGTGCCGATCGTCAAAGGAATGGAATGCACTAGGCCTACAACTACTAGGCTACTACAAAGAGAGCGAGTTTCCACTACGTCACCACACGATCGACTTCACGTAGTTTTGTGAATGAATCCAAGTTCCAAAAATAGCCGGGTAATTCTCAGCACTTGACATGCGTTATGTTGCGAGTGCGTTTCACTTTAAAAAAAAAAAAAAAAAAAAAAAAAAAGGTCTAGGCGTGAGCAATAGAGGGAGATAATCTTATTAGGGCGGAAACTAGTCCTGTCGCGCGAGTTAAAAATAGACGGTTATATATAGGTATATTTTGATCGTCGTGTGCGGAAGAACCCACGCAGTCATGGAGGTTTCCCATGGAGTAAACTACAGTTTTTTCTCTCTCTCTCATTCTAATTCTATGGGTCTCTCTTTTATTCATTTATTTCGAGGATAATGGAATAAACACTCATGTGCTTTTTAAAAATTTTCTTTTTACATTTAGTCCCCGTGTGTATTCAGCTTTTGTAAATATTATGTCATCTGTCCCCACCGGCACACGATGACCTACTCTCACGAAAAGCGGAACAGGATTTAACGTGTGCACAAGTTTATAGTCTCATCCGAATGCTCTGTGTGTGTGTGTGTGTGTGTGTGTGTGTGTGTGTGTGTGTGTGTGTGTGTGTGAGGACACTGTGTGTGTTCTCTGTCTTACCATTATAATTTTTAATTTAATTTTTAAAGTTTTATACCACTTTATGTCACAGCAGCTATCTCTGCATGACGTTTGGGTTAGGGCTGCTCTCCCTGGGGAGAGTGTGTTGCCAGAGTGCAGCACCACCCATTATTTTTTCCCCTTTATCCTTTCAGTAACTTGTGACGTTGCCATCTTTCTTAGTCTAACTGATTTTTTGATTTACGGTAAGTAAGTTACCACAGCCACCGAATTGGGGTGCTGTTTTTTAAGAAACTTATTTAACTAAAACTAACAAAATGATTTCAAAATTTCACCAGAAATCTATGAACAATTGAGAATTACTTTTTAGGGATTTTTTTTTTTTTTTTTAGCATAGGTTATTTACTTTATTTGTTTGGAAGTTTATAAACCTTGATTTACCTGAAAAACACACCTGCATAAAGTAAAAAAGGTGACAGAGATTTCAACACCCATCATTAGTATATTACTTACAGTTTTGCAGCTGAGGCCCCTGTCCATGGTATTGAAAAAATGTTCTGCATGCTCTGAGTTGTTCAATGTTGTGATAAATAGAAAATGTCATCTTATTAAAACATCTAACCTACATGTGAAAAAAAGCGAAATAGGTTTACAGTCACTAGTCTCCCACTTCAACATTATATCCAACTAATTTTTATCATTATTATGTTCAAATCTAAACATTTCATCCACAATTCGGCTAGCTACACTTTGTTGTCCTTATCCGACATGTTTCGTTTTTTGGGGGGGTCGACAGCGATGCACAATTGTTGAAAAAAATTCACCATAAATTCACACATTGATTGTCCTGACCGGGCAGAAAAATGGCGCGAAAAGAAGAGAAAGAAAGCCAGTATGTAAGGCTGGAATCCCAGCAGCATAGTAGGCTAAAGAGCCAATGCCAGGCGCTGTACTATAGTCACTGTACATCGGGCGGATAGGGGCGGTACAGTGACCAGGAACCATTTTGACACTGGCGCGGTGGGGCGGATAGCGTCGGTTCAAGCTTTCTGGTATATCACAGAATCTGCTACTGAATACCTCTTTCACACACATCATGATATAGTCGACAGGAATCCTGCTACTTGAAAATACACTCTCTTTCACACACCATCTGTAGTCGACAGACCTGTACTGAAACACCTTTTCACAACCATCATGAATCCTCCTACTTCTCTCCACCCCCCCCCACCCCCTTTTTAATAATATATATATAACATTACCTTTATGCATAAACCTCTAGCAAGGTTTTAAAAATCTTCTCTCTTCTCTCTCTCTCTCATGCAATCATGCATTATATGACAGAGAAAATACAATTTTTAAAACCAGTCTTTAAAAAAAAACAAACATTTATTGTGACACAAACAGCAGCTGCCATTTCAAAAATTCATTATCTTTTTTTTTTTTTGCTGCCTCATCTTCTGTGACGCCTCATCCTGCTGTTCCCACGCTGCTCATCTCATCCCCGCCATAGCCTACCCAGATTTGTTTATTATGTCTCATCCCCAGGATTGGAAGTCCACCGGGAGCCCATCAATATCAGGCCGCCTTGGGGCCACCAACTAGAGGGGCCCTGCACTTCTGCTGGGTCACTTTGGTGGTGTTCAGTGGTGCCTGTTCTGAGCTAACATACCAGGACACCACCTACTAAGCCCCCTACTAACGACAGTATTAGCCGAGTCGTGGAGCCAGACTGAGGAGTCCCCACCGAGGTGGTGACCACCACAACGTCCCTCCAACGACCATCCCCCAGCGAACCCCCAACCCCAAGGCTTTGACACAAACTCACCACGGCACAAAAGTGTATGGGGAAACAATCTGAGGTCACCATGAGACCAGAGCAACTTGGACCACCAAATAAGAGGCAAATTTATTATTGCATGATTATCAATGGCAATGAGGATGATGTAACGATACTGCTGTGGAAGTGCATCTGCTTTGAGACTACTTGACAGGGCTGTACTCCACGCTTACAGTCATAATATATTTTGGCGTCAACCGGGCCTGAGAGCTACAGACACCTGCAGCGTTGGTCAGGTAATTTGAGCAACACTCTCAAAGTCACATCCATAAAGTGGATGAAGCTCGCCTGTGTGGTCCCAGTTCCTCCCCACTCACTCTGGGTAGGAGCTAGCTGGGGTCCGAAAAATCCCTATGACTCTTATGGGGTTCGAACCCGCGACCTTCCAGTCTGAAATCCCAAGGCTACTGACCACTGCACCACAGCGGCTGGTTAAAAAAAAGTTTGTCATCTTGTCCAACATAAAACAGATGCAGTCAACTCGAAAAGAAGTTATTCATGTTAACGCAAAATCAGATCTCCCAGAAAAACAAACTACTCACTAAAACAAACCCACCAAATAAAACAGAACAAGACACACAATTCAAAAACAGGTATCATCAATCCCCAAAGATATTTACTGACATGTAGCAGTTCTTTAAATGGTATATGTCAGCACAGCATGAAAACCGTAATCAATAATCAAAGCTTTCCAGTGCAATGTTCCGACCACAAGGCTATCCGTCCCCCTAGCTGTAATGGGTAGAAAGATTACATGTATAATTTCAGCCAAAGTTTTAGCTTGAAATCTTTAAAAAAAATTTAAAAATTTTAAGTGCATGACAACTGTTTTTGTTCAATCTGAAGTTTAAAAAACAAAAAAAATTGGAAAAAAAAATTGCCTGGCACTCCAGATGTTTAACCCTATCCCTATGTTACAGGAGAAAACCCTCTTCCTGTACAGATGCACTGTGCACATGATGCTTCTGCAACCCAGTGTGGGTGTTATGTGTTACGCTCTACAGCTAGTAGCTGGTTGGTGCCCAATAGTGGGTTACCGGTAGGGAAAAGTTAAGCCAGAAATTTAATATAATTCCAAAAAAATAAAATAGGGGGTGGGGTGGGGGGTTGCCTCGCAGATTATATAAGTCTGTTGTAAAAAAATTGCCTTGCACTAAACTTCAGCCGGTGGTTGTTAATAATTAAATCAGAACCTTAATCTAATTTCAAAAACAATAAGGGGGGGAAGAGAGAGAATGCCTTGCAGTTCTATTTCATCATGTTCTGTCACAATTCTTCTCTCAAAGAGAAAAAAAAACCTCAGATACTGTTTGGTGTTTATGATGAAAGCAAAAAAAAACATATAAGAGAAACAAAAATCAAACAAACAAAAAACACAAAAAAAATAACCTACTGACATCAAATAACAGGTCAAAGGAAAGAATTTCAAACCACATAATACTGTTAGTCACCACCAAACAAATTCTCACATGAAGCAATTCAACTTTTGCAGCTTGCAAACTTTTTAATTCTACCATAACTGACTAAAAAAAGAGAAAGAGACGACAAACGCTACTAAATACCCTATTTGACATGTAACAACATACCATACAATATTGTTTACAGCACGTAATGTTTGCCAACATTCTGCGCTGGAGAACGTACAGAAAACAACACCAGACATGGATCTTGACAACCACAATCATTCTGACAGCTTCACCATTGCGACAGGAGCCAGACAAGGAGACCCAATATCCCCAAAGCTTTTCTACTTCGCATTGCAAACATTGATGGCTATTACCTCAATGAGGCGCAGGACATGAAACAAAAAAAGGACCTTTAACCCTCTTGTTGTTGAATTCTACAGAGCTAAACTGCCTGGAGATTTTGATTTCTTCAAAGGTTTTCTACCCCCAACTGACTTAAGTTTATTCCTGAGACAACTGTTTGTGTGCATGACAAGCTATCATGCTGAAATTTTGCCACAAGCTAGAAATATTATTGTACTTGCATTTCAAGGCAAGCTTACGTGTCTGGTCAAATCTCTTTGTGTTACCACGTTTGTTAAGTGCACAGAAGCGTATTATTGTACATGATTGTCACCACACAGGTGTGACAAAGATGAAACAACGCAGAACTTCTGTAATTCTACAAAATTTTAATCTTGGTAGTCTCTGAAGTAGTTATAGTGATGGCATAGGGACACATCACATCACAGGAGGCACAAATTGTGGATGTGTTGGGAGTGTACCCACTGTTGTCACCTGTCAAACCTTGGCGAACTTGAGAGAGACAGAGATAGAGAAGAGAGAGAGAGAGAGAGAGAGAGGAGAGAGAGAGAGAGAGAGAGGAGAGAGAGAGAGAGAGAGAGAGAGAAAGACAGAGACAGAGGGACAGAGAGGGGCTGGTAGGCCTGCTGACTTATGTAAACATTGCACTCTGACCGCACACACAGCTAAGCTGAAGTAAAACGCCCAGTAAAACTAAAAGCCCCCCCCCCACCACCCTCTCCCCCCATCCTAGCATCCCCCTTCCCCCCTGTCTCAGAGCTGCTGGTCCATCCCTGTCAGGAAACCCAGCAGCCATTGTTGATGCATGGCTCCCTTCTTTCAACAGAGGACGGATAGCCTAGTGGTCAGAACATTGTCAGGAACCCAGCAGTCATTGTTGATGCATGGCTCCCTTCTTTCAACAGAGGACGGATAGCCTAGTGGTCAGAACATTGTCAGGAAACCCAGCAGCCATTGTTGCTGCATGGCTCCCTTCTTTCAACAGAGGACGGATAGCCTAGTGGTCAGAACATAGTCAGGAAACCCAGCAGCCATTGTTGCTGCATGGCTCCCTTCTTTCAACAGAGGACGGATAGCCTAGTGGTCAGAACATTGTCAGGAAACCCAGCAGCCATTGTTGATGCATGGCTCCCTTCTTTCAACAGAGGACGGATAGCCTAGTGGTCAGAACATTGTCAGGAAACCCAGCAGTCATTGTTGCTGCATGGCTCCCTTCTTTCAACAGAGGACGGATAGCCTAGTGGTCAGAACATTGTCAGGAAACCCAGCAGTCATTGTTGCTGCATGGCTCCCTTCTTTCAACAGAGGACGGACAGCCTAGTGGTCAGAACATTGTCAGGAAACCCAGCAGTCATTGTTGATGCATGGCTCCCTTCTTTCAACAGAGGACAGATAGCCTAGTGGTCAGAACATTGTCAGGAAACCCAGCAGCCATTGTTGATGCATGGCTCCCTTCTTTCAACAGAGGACGGACAGCCTAGTGGTCAGAACATTGTCAGGAAACCCAGCAGTCATTGTTGATGCATGGCTCCCTTCTTTCAACAGAGGACGGACAGCCTAGTGGTCAGAACATTGTCAGGAAACCCAGCAGCCATTGTTGATGCATGGCTCCCTTCTTTCAACAGAGGACGGATAGCCTAGTGGTCAGAACACTGTGCTCGCAATTTGATGACCCAGGTTCGGTTCCCGGTCGAGGGGATTTTTCCTCTGCAGTTAACACTAGTGCTGACTCTATTCCCCCCAAAAGTCTTTCCTATGAGACTGTAAACTGAGGCCTCGTGTGCGAACGCACGCAGAACGTCTTGCGCACACGTTAAATCCTGTTCTGCTTTTTGTACGAGCAGGCCATCGTGTGCCGGTGGGAACAGATATTTACAAAACTGCATACACAAGGGGACTGGATGTAAAAAAGCACAAGAGTACTTATTCCATTATCCTCGATATAAAAGAATCAATTCAATTCAATTCAACAGAGACAGGTCACTTGATAGCTAGTGAGGACTCGCCATGGAGGCCTAAAGCAATCAAGGGAAGTAATCGGCATGGAAGATTTACATCCTTTAACCAGTTTTTGTGGGTTCTTTTTTTTTTTTTTTTTTTTTTAAAAAGAGGAGGGGGGGGGGGGTTTGCACCATATCTGTCTATCTTTCATGCCCTTTTGCTTGATTTAACAGGACTTTTAAAGTACCTTTCAGAAATGAAAAGGACCTGATGAGATTATTAAAAGGACCTACTTGCTGAATCAAAGGACTTAAAAGGCCTTTTAACTCAAATCACATTAAAAAGGACTTTCTTTTTTATCCCATTTAAAAGGACATAAAAGGCCCCTATGAACTTTGCTCATAGATCTACGTTACTTAACCGTCTTAACCCCATTACGCCCATAGCTGGCCTCAGCAGTAGGCCATTCTCTTTCCTGTTATGGCCATAGCCACCAGTAGATGCCCAGCACGCGGGTGGTACTTTTCCATCACTGACCATAGGCATGGTTCTGACACAGAGTCTGAAACTTGGTAGGGGGACTGTGGGAATGTTTAAGATGGTGCCGCGGATAAATTTACACCACTTACACCACAGTGCACAAATCCAACCCCACTCAGTCAAGAGCACTAAGTTTAGCACACCCTTTCCTTTCACCTACTGTGTGGTCAGTTTCTTCTAGAAATAGTACCAGCTAGCCCCACCTAGGCTGGGATGGGATGGATTAATTAGCAGCTGAGAGGAGCTGAAAGTGGGGGAAACTGACAGCTGTGACACGCACACAGTAGAAAAGGGGGGGGTCGAAGGCAAAGCCTGTGACAGAGACGCTATTCATACACAGCAATGAGGCGAAAAAGAATGGGTTTTTTTTGTAGCAGACGATTTATCAGATTATTCTGAAGGTGAATTAAATGCTATTCTACTGGAAGTGGAAAAGTATGACCAAGAAATAATAGGCGAGTCAGATATTGAAGTTGATGCGGAAGAGGAGGAGGAAAGTGATGTCAATAGGGAGGATGGTGACCAGAAGACAACATGCCACTGGCCACAATCCAGAACACCTGTGCTACACCACCTGTTGTGCAAAACTCTGACCAACCTGTTGCACAGTACATTGACAGGTGGGTGCTGACTTCATACACATACAAACTGTCATGTAACAATTAGGCATTGGCTTTTACGACTTGTGTTTCAAAGGAAAATGACTGAACAAAACTTGTGTACCCTCAAGACATTGTATAAAATAACAGCTGTTTCGGTGACACATTCTTGGAGTTCCATTGTACACAACTGTTGCTGAACACTTCAGGTAGGCTTCAGTGCCTTTTTCGACACTAACACGCAGGCCTGTTCGTAGACATGCATGTTTCAATGTTATATCATATATGACCCGTATTTACCTGGATTTGGTGACAATGACGTGACACAAAATGACCACACACAAAAAATGCTAGGAAATGTAAGTGTAAACACTTGCACAGCTTGTGACAAAATTTCAAGTCAATAGCTTGTCAGACACATGCACAGTGACAATATGAACAAAGCAAGTCAGTTTCAGGTGAAAAAACCAGAAAGAATTCAAAATCTAGGGGGAGTTAAGCTCTACAGAATTCAACAAGAAGAGGATTAATGTTGTCGTATGCTTAGAAAAATAACTGCAAAGAAATCTGAATAAACTGAACTAAACAAAAACAAAAAGCAAGAAAATAGGGATTGATAATGCAGTTGGTGACAAATTTTGAATCAGAAAAAAACCAAACCTGAATCCATACACTTGACTTATCTTGAACAAAACACTGTACTTAAGGGATGCCTTGGACCCGACTTGTCAGGCACTTAACAGCAGCAAACTCATTTTTATACAACAATAATGGTTGCTGTCTGAGCATTTAATGATGAAGAAAACAAAGCACAAAACTGAAGAAGAGCTGAAAATCAGAATCTGAACTATCTGCTTCAACTTCACTTGCTAAAGTCCTTGAAGAGTGGATGACAACAACAAAAACAGCATGCACACAGGTGTCATGTTTTGACACTATTCCTGAGGAAAAATCGGGGAGTTGCGAGTCCCCAGGGTGGTTCGGGGATGTATAAGGCAATGTTCTGGTGAGTTCTGTTGTAGTAACATATATGGACTCGAAAAAGTGGATCAGTGGTCTAGGTGGTAACGCGCCTTGCCTAGAAAACAAAAAGTCCGGGTTGGAGAGTGCGGTGGTCCGTACCCCATTTGGGCCCAAAACTTTTCCCCCATCCATTAGACTGAGTGGTGGTCTGGGCGCTAATCTTTTGGATGAGAAGATAAACTGAGGTCCCTATTTAGCGCATGTAAAAGAACCCACAGCAACAAGGGGGTTGACCCTGGCAAAATTCTGTAGAAAAAAAGCCACTCTGATAGGGAAACAAAATAAGTTGCATCCAGGAAAAAGGAAAAAAAAAAGGGTAGGTGCTGCACTTGTGGTGATGCGCTCTCCCCGGAAAGAGCATCCTGAATTTCATGCAGAGAAATCTACTGTGACATAAAGTGGTACAAAATACAAAAAAAACAACACTTTTTAAGTACAACAGTATGCTTTGGTCCATGTCCCATTTCATGTCTATCCTTCCACAAAACTCTCCCTGCTGAAATCAATGCCAGTCCAGCTGATTTATTATCACAGTCATTTTCTCCAGCAAAGCCAGGCTTCATCCAGCTCAAAGTGTTCACACATGCACAGTCCATTAACCAACCCCCCCCCCCCCTTCACACATGCACAGTCCATTAACCACCCCCCCCCCCCAGAAACCGGAGTTCAACCAGCTCCTCCCTCAAACTCAGAGGCCTTTGTTGTCATGGTGACGTCTCAGCTGTTTGGACGAGCGCGTCACTCGCTTCACTGCTAATGCTGGCTGCTTCCTGGGGGACGAAGACTTGTTGCCAGCTTTTCTGAGTTGTGGGGTCTTTGGTCTAAATGCACAGACCCTGGTAACAAAACAAAAACATAGACGTGAAAAACTGTCCCCAATTTGTTTGGGGTGGCAACAAAAAGAACTTGCCCATTTAGTTCTAAGGCCTCTAAGGCACTTGTCTTTCCTCACTACTTTTTCCTCAATAGTTAGTTCTAAGGCCTGTGTAAATTTACAATTCATTATCACTTTCAAGTATTGTGAGGTACCAGACTTTTCCAAGTTCACCACCTCAGGAGCAATCATGGCCTTCAGCGCAGACAACTCTATTGGGGAGGAGGGGGGGGGGGGGATAGCCCAGTGGTTAGAGGGCTGAGCTCACAGTCTTGTGGCATGGTTTTGAGCCCCCACCCAGATAGGCATCTGTCTGAGGGGATTCCCCCCAGTTTCCACAAGTACCAACTCCACTGCCCCTAAAGTCCTTCAGATGAAATCCTGCACTGAGATCCTTTGTGTGAACACAGACAGAACTGAACATCTGAACATCTGGCACAGTACATGGGGGACGGGATAGCCTAGTGGTCAGAATATTGCGCTGGCAATTTGACGACCTGAGTTTGATTCCCGTTGGAGGGGGTTTTTTCCCCTGGAGTTAACATCAGTGCTGACTCCACTCTCCCCAAAAGTCTTTTGGATGAGACTGTAAACCGAGGCCCAGTGTGAGAATGCATGCAGACCATCTTGCGCACACGTTAAATCCTGTTCTGCTTTTCGTAAGAGTAGGCCATTGTGTGCCGGTGGGAACAGTTGACATTATTTACACAACTGCATACACATGGGGGGACTGGATGAAAAAAAAGCATGAGTGCTTATTCCATTATCCTCCATATAAAAGAATAAAATGAAAATAAATAAATAAATGAAATCTCATTCCGCTCTGAAGCCATTGCATGGTACAGAGCGTAGAATTGGCAGAGAAAAAAAAAGAGGAAAGTAAGCCGGGGTCCAGGGGCCGCTTAGGCCCCGGTGGGGTGCAGGGGCAAAGCCCCGTGGGGGGTTCAGGGGGGCAAAGCCCCCCGGCCAAAAATGAATTTGAGCATTTTAAAGGCAATTTGGAGGCCTCTCCAGGCACCATTTTGAGCAATCACTCACTGTGTGTGTGTGTGTGTGTGAGTGAGAGAGAGAGACACACACACACAGACAGACACAGACTCAGACTTTTAGACCTTCAATAAAGAACCACCAGAGTATGTCAAACTTGTTTTAAAAAGATCCCTTCTGGGTAGCCCTAACATAAGTTTGTGTGTACAACTATGATGGTTAATGGAAAACATGGAGAGAGTGAGAGAGACAGAGACTGACAAAAACAGTGGGTGAGAGAAATGAGGACATAAACATCCAGCAATTAATTGCAGAATTAAAAAAGGGGGATACATGTCTGTAGTGATATCCAGGCATGGTACTGCAGGAAAAGCACTTTTTTCTGAAATGTAGTGGGGGTCCAGGGGCATTGCCCCCTTGTGGGGTCAAGGGGCAAAGCCCCTTGTGGGGGTCAGGGGGCAACCCCCCTTGAAGCTGAAGGTTTTTTGACAATTCTAGCCTGTTTAAAGGCCTCTCCTTGAACTAATTTCAGTTTTCACACTAAGCAATTTCTGCCCTAAAATAAGCTCTCCAAGTATGACTTTTTCTGTCATTTCTTCAATCTAAAGGAAGTTCTACACTCAAGTAATCACATAGCAAAAATAAGTACATTTCTAGACAAATGTGCACAAATGCAGATAGAGGAAGAAAGAGAAAGAAAGGGCAGACACACACAGACAGAGAAACAGAGAGAGGGGGGTGTAAGAGAGAGGGGGAGAGAGAGAGAGAGAGAGAGAGAGAGAGAGAGAGAGAGAGAGAGAGAGAGAGAGAGAGAGAGAGAGAGAGAGAGAGAGAGAGAGAGAGAGAGAGAGAGAGGAGTGAGTGTGTGTGTGTGTGTGTGTGTGTGTGTGTGTGTGTGTGTGTGTGTGTGTGTGTGTGTGTGTGTGTTTGAGAGACAGACAGACAGACAGACAGACAGAGCCAGAAAGAGAAAGGGCAGGCTGGTCGCCTGTGGATTGTTATGATACTGTAAACTTGCTCTCTGACCCCATACACGCTGAAGGCAGCCAGTGGAAAGCCCCCCCCTTCCTACCATCCCTCTTCACCCCTCTGCCTTAGGCGTACAGTTGCAACTGACACCCTTCTGTCAACAGGTACCTACCTAGTAGACTGGTGATGTAAAGAAGAGAAGGGAAGTACTGGGCATTATTTGACTGGTTCTCTGTGGGTTTCGTTATTTTTCTTTTCTTTTTTTTTTTCTTTTACGCAGATTTCCGTGAATTCGCGGAGATGTACCATGCCTGATTATCCTATGTCTGCCTGTTTATGTACACTTGATCTGTTTCTCATTTTCTGAAGAAGCTGCATAATGTTTTCTTCCCTGCTTGGATATCCTGAGTGTTGTCCACAGCAGTATTTTTCTGTGTCAGTCTGCAAGAGTTGTATTCCCGCGGATGGGGTAGATCACCTTGTGTTTTGCCTTTTGCAAAATTAATGGTCTTCAAGTGCTCTGCGGCCCTGGCTAGCATAGAGAATGTTGCACTGGCAAGCTTCGCAAAACGCTTAGCCTGCAGCATCCAGTTTGCCAATGTGCTCGCCAATCCACACATTTCGATCTCCAACCTTGACATCAGGATCCACCCACTCCCATTTCCATGCATATTTGCATCCTCTGTCATCATAGGCATTGAGTCCGATCCACGATCGTTCTCCCGCATATGCTAGCCATTTAGTTAGGCCTACCGAGTCTAGTGAGTGAGAACTGAACCCTTTGACGACACTCGCACCATTTGAGAATTTCATCTGGTTTTGTTTTTTTTTCCCCAGATTTTTTTTCCCGCAGAAAGTGTTTTTTTTCCGCGGAAATCAGTTTTAAAAAATCGGAAATCCGCGGAAATGCGGAGAATTCTATGCTCTGATGCTAGTAAGAAATGACATTTGAAAATCGTATACACACTGGTGTTGAGTTTAACCCTCTTGCATTCAGATTCTCTGAACGTAAACTGCCCCTAGATTTCGCATCCCATCACCAAATCAGGTCAGGCACACATGCTCCATCGCCTTTTCCTCCTTCTAAGTACATACCAGCAGCTATAGTTACTTCCAGACACTCTACAGGGTTTCTCCTTCTGGCCTGATAGAGCTTTGACATGAGGTAGCAATTAGTGATGGTCACAGGGTGGTGGAAATCTACTGTGTGTAAATCCCAATCCCGGTTTGGGATTCAGGGGGGGCAACCCCAGCAAATCCCAGTTCGAGACTAAGAGGGTTAAACATCTTTCCTAAAGTCAGAAAACAGCTTTGCCTATGGCGGGTAAACAGTCGCATGCGCAAAATCTCACCATTGGTAAACTTAGGCTGAGGACTGAAAAACAAAAATACTACTGCTAATAATATGCTGACTCAATGCTGGATTGGCTCATCTGATTCATACAACAGCCATGACAAAAACTGTCTTACTCTTCCACAACAGACAAACAAAAAGCTACACTGTACAAAATTTGTCTCTCAAGCTAAATTAGTTAAAAAGCTTGATCAGTCGATTTCAACGATTGACAGCAGCAATTAAAATGAATCATGTCTACAATTCCAGGCACATTTACTGTATACGCTTTCTTACTCAAGACAAGAAGATGGCCAAAGTTGCTCACAACCACTCGCTGCAAAGCTTGAAACACGGATAAAAAATAAAAAAAACCCAAAACGCCCAGTTTCAGAGCCTGTTACTTCTACCACTGTAGTTAACTGCTTTGTATTCTGTCAATGAAATCATTGGCATCAAAGCAATTTAAAGAAGAGAACTACCATGCATTGCACCCTTCACTCAAGTTTCAGGTATTTAACCCTCTTGCATTCAGATTCTCTGAACACAAACTGCCCCTAGACTTCGTAATCCATCACCATATCAGGTCAGGCACACATGCTCGCTGACTTTTTCCTCCTTCTAAGTACATACCAGCAGCTGTATTTACTTCCAGACTCTCAGCATGGTTTCTACCTCTAGCCTGATAGAGCTTTGACATGTGGTAGCAATTAGTGATAGTCACAGTGTGATGGAAATCTACTGTGTGTAAATCCCAGCAAATTCTGGTTCGGCATTCACGGGGCGGGGCAATTATTCAATCCCGGTTCAGGACTAAGAGGGTTAATGTTCAAGACAAAACACAGACAGCAATGCTGCAAACTGAGGGTATCATTCAAAGACCACTGAGGGGGGTTTTTGTTTTGTCTTTTTTTAAAAGCTGAAAATCACATCATGCAACTCCTGGTGGAATGTGCTTCACTCCAAACCAACCTGGCATGTTTCTCCTGTTCCCATTCCCACATCTGCTGAGCACAACCTCTGTTCTGATGGAGGCAGCACCGGACTCCCAGATTCTTCAGCATCTCCACATTGTCTTCAATTTTAAGTGGCCTGTGAACAGCATACCAGTCCACAGTCTTTAGCAGTGTACAAATGATAGCAAAAACAAGAGAACGCCACTTGTATTATAAACAAAACATATACCGTAAAATCTCTAGCAAACGCCCACCCCCCACTTTTGGCCAAAAGTTGTGCACAGGGGTAGCTACCTAGCAAACGCCCATCCTGCTTTTTTCAAAGAGACTATGCTCACTTTCACTAGAATTTGTGCAGATTGTTCTAAAAGTCATCCTTTTCCCTTTCTTTACCTTTTCGTGTTTCTTTCCTTTTTTCTTATTCTTTGTCCCCTCTCCTCACTCCCAACCGTCCCCAACAAAGTAACTTAAATTACGTCATGCTTTTTCCACTGACGCCTTTTGTCTGTCAGTGAGGTACTAGTACTTTGACGACGCTTCCTGATGGCCGGAAGCTGGTTCTTGAATCTCTCTGTGCCATTTTTGCAAAATGCCGAAGGGACAGTCTTACACTGTATCTTTCAAATTAGAAGCCCTCCAGCATCTGGATAACGAAGCAGGTGGGAATGTTTCGGAGTGTGCCCGTAAAATTTCTGTGGATAGGAAGAGGATCAGGGAATGGAGTGAAAACAGAGATAGACTTGGACAGCAGTATGGAAAAAACAAAAGCGGAAACTGTCAAAAGGACCAGCAGTTAGATCTGAACATGTCGACCAAGGTGTGCTGCATTATCAGGAAGATGAAAGATCAGAAGGCAGAGTTTTGCGAAACAAGGGCCTACAATGGAAAGCGATGGAACTCGTTGGCCTTCTTTGCCTCAAAGTCCCTTTTTTCTATTTTCCTTCACTTCTACTCACACGACCTAACTTACATGCTTTCGGGCTTTGTATTCACTCATTTACACAGTTGAGCACAAAAATGACTTTATGCAAAGGGGTCTATCCCTAGCAAACGCCCACCCCCCAATTTTGCCCTAAATCAGTGCACAGGGGGGGTGGGCGTATGCTAGGGATTTTACGGTATATATATATATGACATTTTTTTTCCCCATAAGTAAGTTCAGCCAGATGTATAATCAACACAAATTAATAGCTTAGTTTGATAACGATATATTTATTATTTCTCTTAATGTGTTTAGGCGTGACAGCATCCCCAAAGCTGGAATGCGGCTACCTTAATGGTGGGCAAAAATGGTTGCATGTGATGTACGCAAAATCTGACCACCATTTGTGAACCTTGGAGCTCTAGAGCCCAGGAACAACAACAACAACAACAACAACAACAAAAGATCAAGAGAGAATGATGTTGAGCATTCTCCTGACACGACCACTACCATCACTCACTGGACAAACAGGATCAAACTTTGTAATACACACTTTACGAAAACTACCCCTATTTACTAATTTAGTCATATTTTTTCTCTCTCCGTTGTAATGAATGTTTTAAAGCAAAGTTCTACCAACTCCACATATTTTACTGATAAATACTTTTGAAAAGAGGCCCCCCCCCCCCCCCCCCCCCCTCAAAAAAACCCAAAAAAACCCAACCCACCTACTAACCAAAAAACACACACCACTGTTCCAAACAAATGAAAAATGATAAATTTAATACTTGACTCATTGCAGGGTAGCTAATAAAAGTAATACATTTCAGAAAATCAAATGGTAAATCTGTAAATTCAGAACATTAATTTAGCTAAACTGTGCATGAACAAGGAAAAGAAAAGAAAATTAATGAAGCTGTTTTAAATAAACAATTTAATTTTTATACCAATGTAATATCATTACTTATCTTCTAAGAACAATATTTGTCTGTAATGAAAACACAAACACACAGATGAGATGCATACGCGCGCACACACACACACAACACACACACACACACACACACACACACACACACACACACACACACACACACAGAGGGACGGGACAGCCTAGAGGTTAGAGCATTGCGCTTGCCATCTGATGACCCAGGTTCAAATCCCATTCAAGGGGATATTTTCCCCTGGAGTTAACATCAGTACTGACTCCACTCCCACCAAAAGTCCTTCGGATGAGACTGTAAACCAAGGCCCCATAAGCAAACGCACGCAGAAAGTCGTGTGCACATGTTAAAACCTGTTCCGCTTTTCAAAAGGTGGGCCATTTGGCGCCAGTGGGAACAGATGACGAAATTGACAAAACAGAAAACAGCATACACACGGGGACTGGAAGTAAAAAAGCACATAAGTGTTTATTCCATTATCCTCGGTATAAAATAAATAAAATAAATCACACAAACATACACACAAACATACTTCTTTGTTCATTGTTCTATCTTAATTACTGCTGAACTTGTAGCCATCCTCATGGCTTTAAATCATGTCTACTCTGCCCATGAATGCCTGTTAAATATTATTATGGGTAGATTCAAAATTAGTGTCATATGCTTAGATCTTTTAATCAAAAGAAAAGACGTGAAAAGATAACTGAAATACAACACCTCATGCATCTTGTGTGAATTAAACTAAAGATATTATATCAGTAACTTTCTTTTGGGTACCTTCACACTGTGGGATCATTCCCAATAAAACTTCAAAGGGTGGGTGAAGCTGCCAGAAAAGCAGCTCACAGCTCTGAGTGATAGAACTATCAGTCTTTCCATTCCATTAGATCTCCAGGAGTGTTACAGACTCCTACTAGAGAACATATCTTCAGCTCGATTCCAAAGTTCTCTCGAGAGTTCAAATTGTCAATATATTTCAATAAATTTATGCATAAAAAGTACTACTACAAAAAAGACCAATACCCTCTTGTTTAATAATTTATCTTCAAGTCCTAGACACATTATCAGTTTAATGTATTGTTTTCACTTAAATGCTCTCCGCATGAAATATTGCAAAAATATTAAATGTGGGCGGGATAGCTAAGTGATCAGTGTGCTCACTTTCCCCAAGTCAAGTTAAGCAGCATCAAGCATGTTTACCAGTTGGATGGGTGATCATTTGCGTGCCTTGGTTGCAACATAGTCTCCCCAGTTCACCCAGGTGTAAATGGGTACCTGCCCTCTTTAGGGTCAGCCTCTGGGAAGGTAAAGCAGCGAGGGAGAGGAGATGGGCTCCACCCTCAATATGCTGGCCCCTAGAGAAGCTGAGGTCTCTGATGCCTCGCTCCCCTACGACCACAAAGGTTATGGGACACCTTTAGTAGGCTTTACCTTTTTTATGCAGTGAACAAATCACAGTAAATCATTTAACCGTTCACTGTCCTTTCGCTGGGTGTTTGGTTAAATTACAAAAGTTGGGCCATTGTCATTCTTCAAACAGCCCCTTTTCTCTAGAGCACATTTTGAACCACTTTTCGCTTCTTCGTGATTTTTCTGTTTGTCTTCATAATACTTAATAGTCAAGTTGGGATTTACCTTTGATTGTTGTTAGCTGTTTCATATAGTTAATTTCATTCTAGTTATGTTACAATGGAAATATTCTTTATTATCTTAGGATTTGGTTAACCTTCATTCTTTTTACTGAATCCATACACACACGCATGCACGTATGCATTACACACATCTTCTCCCTCCCCCTCTCTCCAATCCCCCCCCCCCCCCACCTTCTCTCTCTCTCTCTCTCTCTCTCTCCCCCTCTCTTCTTCTCTATCTCTCTTCATGCACATACACTCTACTCTCACATGCTCATTCTTAACTCAGTCTTCCTTCTTTTTCCTATCGTTTAATATCACATAAGTGGAAAGACATTAAATTGTAGAACACACACACACGTGTTAATACCTGTTCTGCTTTTCATAAGAGTAGGCCATTGTGTGACATCTAGGACATGAAAAGCATGATAAAATCTGCTTTTTCATTAAATCCACCATTGAGATGACCCCTTAAATCATGGTCTGCAATATCACGAGGCCGTCACCACAAACTTTTATTCCATTATCCTCAATATAAAAATAATAATAATGATAATGATAAATAACACACACAGAGAAATGGCCTTAGTTTTACCTGCACACTGGAAAAGCAAACGCCTGCAGACAAACGGGGCATTTCAGAAATATATCACGAATAAAGCCCTCCTTATAGAGACACTCAGCACATGCCTTATGTTGACAGTGGCCCCAAATCAGATCCAGGCGAGCAGAAAGACATATCATACAGTTGAACCTGCAACAATGATAACAAACATCAGCAACATGCCTTTGGTTAATTAAGTACATGCATGTTTTACTGCATGTAGCACTTCACTCATTATTAGTATACTATAATACAGTGGTAAGTTAGCAACTGCTTAGACTACTATTTTCACTGTACTATTAATGATAATGTTTTCTAACACTTAGTCTCATGAACCACTCAAAAGTGCAGTACTAACAATTAACATCTTAGGCTACGGCCATAGTAAACCCGGCCCGGCCCGTTGTTTTGACGGCCGTCTCTTTGACGGGAGAACAGATCCGTCAAAGCGGCCATAGTCAACCCGGCCCGTCTCTTTCTGACAATATGGTCACCCCGAGACTGCGAGTGATGCAAAAATGAGGCTGCCGCGGTGATGCAAATCGACAGAAAATAGTTCGACATAAAAAGTGTTTTTACGTAAAATCTCCCCCCCAAACTTTTATCAAAACCATTGGAATGTAATCGGGAAAGGTTAATTTACTAGTTTGTGTAGTCAATATTTTTGAAGCACCATAAATAGGTTTTTCTTGCTAATTTTCCTTTCCGTTGACCCGGCAAACGGACGTGTTGCTCGAACGTCAAAACGACGGGTTAAAAAGAACGGGCCGGGCCGGGTCTACTATGGCCACGCACAGCCGTTTTCAGTGACGCCACAGAGTAATTCAGCCGGGCAGCATTTTTCACCCAGCCCGTCGTTTTGACGCCGTCAAAACGACGGGTTTACTATGGCCGCAGCCTTAGTCATGAACCACTTTAAAGTGCAATACCATCATGCCATACTTTTTTAAGCTGAGTATGGGCTTATGGCCATGCACTCTAGACACCTTAGGACAGTGTGTTTTAATATTGCATGTTTTTATACAGAATACATGGAAACACCACTCACAATTGTGTTTAATTATGTTGTTTACTAGAGATTACATCATAATTGCAGATTTTTTTAAAAAGCCCTTAACTTTTGACACATGATACAAACACATAAGAAAAATAATGCAACATATTACATATGTAACAATCATTTGCTAACACTATTCTCAGATTTCATGCAGCTTTGTTTTATAGTATGAGACTATTGAGAGATAACATTTTAAATACACCCACCCATTTCAGCTCATTTTGGCCAAATCCTTCCATGAACAAGAAGTTAATAGTGTCAGTTCAGTAACTGAGTAGGTTATTCTCAGTCTCACCTAGTATTTTGATTTTCTGTCGAGGGAAAAGATTTACAAATTTCCCAAAGAAGTTGAGCACCTCACCTTCCCCCTTTCCACACACACACAAACAGTGAACAAATACACGCACACACACACACACACACACACACACACACACACACACACACTACACAGTCAATGTCATAGAAACACACACGGATCACTCACACACAGTGACACACAGATCGCGCGCACGCACACACACAGACACACACACAGAGTCTGAAACACACACGACACATTCATAAAATTAAACTAAGAATCATAAATTATCCATATTAATTATACCATTAGAACATTAAAAAATATATAAAATAATGGGCAGGCCTCGCACTAGTTGTGGCGATGTGCTCTCCCCGGGGAGAGCAGCCCGAATTTCACACAGAGAAATCTGCTGTGACATAAAGTGGTATAAAATAAAATAAAATAAATTCACTAGACTATAGTATATTATTCCAAATTTATATTTATTTTCCTTTTCACTGTTTTCTTTCTTCATTCAATATTCAATAAGACTACATTTATATTTTCCTTTTCACAGTTTTCTTTCTTCATTCAATATGACTAACATAACAAAAACTTTTTTTTGGGTTGCTGCCTCATCTTCTGTGATGTTCCTATCCCTACTGTTCCCACACCGCTCTTATCAATCTTCCCGCCACAGCCAAACCCCAGGTTCGCTATGTCTCATCCTCAGGATTGGAAGTCCATTGGGAGCTCATCAATATTAGGTCACTGTGGGGCCACAAGCCAGAGGCAGGATTCATGCAAGGATTTTTTAAAACCGGTACTGCGAGTTGCCATTTCAGAGATATCTTAACCAACTCCCCCAAAATCAGTTCCCTGAAAATAAAATCCGGTACGTACTGTGAACAAAACGAAACTATTCAGTGAGGGGGTGGGGGAGGGGGGATTGTTCGGCAGCAAAACTAAATCTAAATTGAACGCAAATCTCTTAAGACTTTGACTGCCGTGCTGCTGCCACTCGCTTCTTGGGCATGAAGCCACGCAGGAAATAAGATTTTTTTTTTCTAGCGCCTGTTGTCACTGTCTGTGTCAGTCTGTTGTTTTGCATGACATCATTCGTGTGACATATTCTTCTTTCTTGTTTCTATGCTTAGCGCTCACCTAGATCTTTCGTTCAATTTAAATTTTGTTTTCGACTCTTCTCTCTCAAAGCAATGCGCAAATTCATAGTCATAGACCCTCCGCTTTTCGCAAAAGCGTAAGAGCAGGCCATCGTGTGCCGGTTAGAACAGATGACATTTACAAAACTGCATACACACGGGGACTGGATGTAAAAAAGCACAAAAGTGCTTATTCCATTATCCTCGATATAAAAGATTAAAAGAATAAAGAATAAATAAATCTAGGCCCCATTTACTCATTGTGAATGGAAGTCACTGTCATGCCGAGAAGAGCGCGAAGCTTTATTCTTTCACAGTAAAGCTTGCTGTTCTGCGTGCTAGGCTAATAATGAGGCTGGCGCCAAAGATGTTCATCGGAAGGGGTGGGAAGGGGCGTAAGCACAAAACAGGCGCATGACAGACTGTCAGAAAATGTCACTTCAGTCTTTTTTTTAGACAGAAATCTAATCAGTCACAGGCAAACAGAATCGGCACGCGGTACCAGCTGCTTCGAAAATTTTCGGTATTCTCTGTTTACAAACGGTAAAACACCGACAATTACCGGTTATCGCAAACCCTGCAGAGGCACAGGGGCCCTACACTGCTGCTGGGTCACTGTGGTGGTGTTCAGTGGTGCCTGTTCTGAGCTAACATATGCAGGACACCACCTACTAAGCAGGGTTCGCGCTAGGATTTTTTAAAACCGGTACTGCCAGTTGCCATTTCAGAGACATCTTGACCAACTCCCCCAAAATCGGTCCCCAGAAAATAAAATCCGGTACGTACTGTGAACAAAACGAAACTAATCAGTGAGGGGGTGGGGGAGGGGGGATTGTTGGGCAGCAAAACAAAATCTAAATTGAACGCGAATCTCTCAGACTTTGACTGCCGTGCTGCTTGCTGCCACTCGCTTCTTGGGAAGGAAGCCACGAAGGAAATACGATTTTTTTTCTAGCGCCTGTGCCACTGTCCGTGTCAGTCTGTTGTTTTGCATGGAATCATTCGTGTGACTTATATTCTTCTTTCTTGTTTCTATGCTTGGCGCTCATCTAGGCCTAGATCTTTGTTCAATTTAGATTTGGTTTTCGACTCTTCTCTCTCAAAGCAACGCGCAAATTCATAGTCACAGACCCTCGCTTTTCGCTTTTCGTAAGAGCAGGCCATCCTGTGCCGGTGGGAACGGATTACATTTACAAAACTGCATACACACGGGGACTGGATGTGAAAAAGCACAGGAGTGCTTATTCCATTTTCCTCGATATAAAAGATTAAAAGAATACAGACTAAATAAATCTAGGCCCCATTTACTCAATGTGATGGAAGTCGCTGTCATGCCGAGAAGAGCGCGAAGCTCTATTCTTTCACAGTAAAGCTTGCTGTTCTGCGTGCTAGGCTAATAATGAGGCTGGCGCTAAAGATGTTCGTCGGAAGGGGGTGGAAAGGGGTAGGTGCGGTAAGCACAGCACAGGCCCATGACAGACTGTCAGAAAACGTCACTTCAGACTTTTTTTTTTAGACGGAAATCTAATCGGTCACAGGCAAACAGAACCGGTACGCGGTACCGGCTGCTTCGAAAATTTTCGGTATTCCCTGTTTACAATCGGTAAAATACCGACAATTACCGGTTATCGCGAACCTTGACTAAGCCCCTTACTAACGACAGTATTAGCTCAGTTGCAGAGCCAGACTGAGTGAGATGCCCACCCAAACCTCCAGCCCCAAAGGCTTTGACACACTGAACCTGAGGTCACCATGAGACCAGAGCAACCGGGGCCACGGAATCAGAGGCAATTTTTTCATTGCAAGATGATCGATGAGAATAAGAATCGATGATAATGATGCTGCTATGGAAGTCCATGTGCTTTGAGATTAATTGACAGAGCTGTACTCTACGCTTACTATCATAGTATATCCTGGTGTCAACTGGGACTGAGAAATACAGACACCTGCAGTGTTGGTCAGGTAATTTGAGCAACACCCAAACTCGCATCGGTAAAGTAGATGAAGCTCGACTGTGTGGTCCCAGTCTTCCCATTGAGCCCACAGCACACTCACTCTGGGTAGGAGCCGGCCGTAGCCCACAGGACTAGGGGACAGGTGAAGGTTTCACCTTAGTATTAATTTTGGGGTCATGTAGTAATCTAGTATTTTCTATAGAGTGCAGGTCAGAAAATAATTTGATTTTCAGAATTTTACAGATTTTTTAAAGTATGAAAAAAAGCTCTATGCACTTTTCTGGGGGGACTGAGGACATAGAGCAATAACAGGTAGTCACAAGAAAGTTGGAAATGATCATCAAATGAGGATTGCTTGTGTTCCTACACAGTACACTACAGCGTTGACCATGCGCATGCATGTTGGGGTTAGGAAGAGCAGATGACAAAGCAGCGAGGGGATACACCAGGGTTCGCGCTAGGATTTTTTAAAACCGGTACTGGTAGTTGCCATTTCAGAGATATCTTGACCAGCTCCCCCAAAATCGGTCCCCAGAAAATAAAATCCGGTACCTACTGTGAACAAAACGAAACTATTCAGTGAGGGGGTGGGGGAGGGGGGGATTGTTCGGCAGCAAAACTAAATCTAAATTGAACGCAAATCTCTCAGACTTTGACTGCCGCGCTGCTGCCACTCGCTTCTTGGGCACGAAGCCACGCAGGAAATAGGTGGGTTTTTTTCTAGCGCCTGTGTCACTGTCTGTGTCAGTCTGTTGTTTTGCATGGCATCATTGTGACATATTCTTCTTTCTTGTTTCTATGCTTAGCACTCATCTAGATCTTTTGTTCGCTTTAGATTTAGTTTCCGACTCTTCTCTCTCAAACTCAAAGCAACGCGCAAATTCATAGTCCCTCCGCTTTTCGCTTTTCGTAAGAGCAGGCCATCGTGTGGGAACAGATGACATTTACAAAACTGCATACACACGGGGACTAAATGTAAAAAGCACAGGAGTGCTTATTCCATTATCCTCCCTATAAAAGATCGAAAGAATAAAGAATAAAT
Organism: Stramonita haemastoma; assembly: GCA_030674155.1. NCBI lineage: Eukaryota > Metazoa > Mollusca > Gastropoda > Neogastropoda > Muricidae > Stramonita > Stramonita haemastoma. Next base: position 65,152,586 of record CM060324.1, on the reverse strand, counting down.
AAATCTAGGCCCCATTTACTCATTGTGAATGGAAGTCACTGTCATGCCCAGAAGAGCGTGAAGCTCTATTCTTTCACAGTAAAGCTTGCTGTTCTGCGTGCTAGGCTAATTAATGAGGCTGGCGCCAAAGATGTTCGTTGGAAGGGGTAGTAGGAAGGGGTAGGTGCGTAAGCACAGTACAGGCGCATGACAGACTGTCAGAAAACGTCACTTCAGACTTTTTTTTTTTTAGACGGAAATCTAATCGGTCACAGGCAAACAGAATCGGTACGCGGTACCGGCTGCTTCGAAAATTTCCGGTATTCCCTGTTTACAATCGGTAAAATACCGACAATTACCGGTTATCGCGAACCCTGTACACCATACAGTGTTTCACTGTTTGCTTAAAAGTTCAAAGTTTAAACAGCCTACCATTACCAAATTTTAAAAAGGCAAATTTGCGCAAAATCATATGAGTTTTGAGTCAGGGGCTAGTCTTTCTGAAAAAGTGTTGTTGTTTTTTGTGTGGATGCCTTAGTAGTGCAGTGCGAATGCAAGAGTAATTTATGAAAATAGAAGGAGGAGTCGAAATGAATACCTGTGTGTAGCCTAGCCGAAGGTGAAGATGAAACTGGATATGGTCAACCACATGTCATTACCCTTGCTTACTCAGTAATAAATAGTACAATGAAGTTCGCTCATAGCTTTTCCCAACAATCATGTGCGCAATTTTATCTAAATTATGAACAGAAATACTGTCTAGCATCAGTCTACCCTATATGCAACAGAATCATACCGCACAGTTTAAACTTTAAATTTTATCTAAAAACACTAGACTAGGGGCTTAGGGCCTTGTGAAATAGAAACACTGGAAGCAAGTTCAAGCCATCGCCCTTAAGCAAGTAAATAAAACAATTCAAAAACCATTTCCTTAGCGTAGTTTTGTATGAATTACGTACCTCTGCTCGAAGTCTGTTTGGATTTCAGGAAGAGAAGGCGGATTGCAACTCATTTTGTCTGTAATGATCTGCAAAGAACGTGACTCTAGTGTAGGCTAGGATAACTCTAAACAAAACACAGAGGTCCCCGCGTCAGTCAAGAGTCCCGCGACTGTATGACATATTTCCGGTAGGCCTAGGCCGGGCCTAGTGCTCTCCCCTCGTTTGAGTATTGGTCAACCTCTCCTAACAGGCTGCATATAAGGGTTAGATTCTGGCAGTTTTCCTTCTATTCTTTTTTTAAATTTTTATTTAATTATTTTATTTAGAGGATGGATGGATGGATGGATGGATGGATGGATGAATGAATGAATGAATGAGAATGGATGGATGGATGGATGGATGGATGGATGGATGGATGGATGGATGGATGAATGAATGAATGAATGAATGAATGAATGAATGAATAAATGAGCGATCTTTATTTTCCTAGGGTAACAGAGTAAGCATTTGCATACTTTTTTTTCCCATCCGGCCCTTGCCCTGATGTCTTTTTCTTTTATTTTATTTTTTAGCGAAGATAATTGAATAAGCACTCATGTGCTGCTTTTTTTACATCTAGTCCCCGAATGTATGCAGTTTTGTAAATGTTTTCATCTGTTCCCAACGGCACACATTGGCCTACTCTTACGAACTGCGGAACCCTGATTAGGGATTAGCACTCACTCACTCACTCACTCAGTCCCATGTCCCAAAGGACGTAGGGGGGACATGAGAGAAGACGCAACAGAGATCTTTTTCCATGCTTCACGATCCTGTGTGGCTAGTAGGAGGTGTTGCAGGGGTTGGGCGGTCCAGTCTTTGATGTTGTCAACCCATGATTTCTTTTGGCGGCCTCTTCTTCTCTTGCCCTCGACTGTTCCTTGCAGGATGGTTTTTGCTAGGGTGTTGTGTCTTGTGGTGTGACCAAACCACATCAGCTTTCTCCTCTTTATGGTGGAGAGCAAAGGCTCTTGGGGGCCCACACGCTTTTTGATTTCTTCTTTCACATAGTTATTGGTCTTGTTTCTTTGTATGATATTTTGAGGAGTCTTCTGTGGCACTTGTTCTCGAATGCTTGGATTCTCCTCTCTAACTCTGCTGTCAGAGTCCATGATTCACAGCCATATAGGAGGATAGATATCACGAGGGATTTGTAAAGGTGGTATTTGGTGCAGAAGCTGATGTTGTTGCTTCTGATGATCTTCTCGAGTCTGACTAGAGCAGATGTTGCTGTTGCAATGCGAGCTTTCACTTCATTGTTTGATGTGCATCTTTTGTTAGGATGGAGCCTAAGTATTTGAATTGGCTCACCTCTTCCTAGTTTCTCCCATTCATCTTTATTTCCGTGATGTCATTACTCGCGCTGTTGACCATGATCTTTGATTTCTCTGTACTGACCTCCATGCCGTATGGCTCGCTCGATCTGTTAAATTGTCGATGAGGATTTGCAGTTCTTGTTTGCTGCTGCCCATGAGGTCAATGTCATCTGCAAATCTGAGGTTGCAAAGGGGTCTTCCACCAATGGAGATGGAAGTGTGGTGGTTTTGCAGTGTCTCTGTCATGATGTTTTCGAGGAAGAGGTTGAAGAGTACAGGTGAGAGAAGGCAGCCCTGGCGAACCCCAACCGTGGTCTTGAAGAACTCGCCCACGTGATTGTTCATGAAAACTGCACTTTTGCGTTCTCGTACAGAGCCTTGATGACTTCAATTAGGCAGCTGTCAATGTTGAAGTGCCTGAGTACTTGCCAGAGGCCGTCATGCCATACCCTGTCAAAGGCCTTTTTGAAGTCTATGAAATTGTGGTACAAGTCTTTTTGGTGTTGGAGATGCTTCTCTATCAGAATTCTCAGATTGAAAATTTGTTCCATTGTGCTGCGTTTTGGTCTAAAGCCCGCTTGTTCTTCTGCCAGGAGTTTTTCCGCTTGGTTTTTCAGTCTGTTGAGGACTACCTGCAGCATGATCTTGCTAGGATGACTTATGAGACTGATGGTTCTGTAGTTCTGGCATTGCTTGAGGTTTCCTTTCTTTGGCAGGGGTATTACAAGAGACTGTGTCCATTCTTTTGGCCATTCTTTGGTGTCGTGGATCTTCTGACAAAGTTCTGTGAGTCGCCTTGCTGTTTCATTCCCTCCATTTTTTATGAGTTCAGCTGGGATGTTATCGATTCCAGGGGACTTCCCCTTCTTCAATTGTTTAATAGCTGCATCTACTTCACACCTTAGTATTGGTGGGTCTTTATCTTGGCGTTCAGGGGGTTTGTCAGAAACTATGTTGGTATCTGGGCGTAGTGGGTAGTTGTACAATCCCTCACAGTATTCTGTCCAGCGTTGGAGGATGGCATTGTTTTCCGTTAAAAGATTTCCTTCTTTGTCTTCAATAACTAGAGGCTTTAGGCTGTGTGGTTTTCGTTGGTGCTTTCAAAGTGTCGTAAGCTGTTTTGCTGTTTCCCTTGTCATTCCAGCTTCGATGTTGTTGCATTGTTCTTCTATCCACGCTTCTTTGGTTTCTCTCATCTTTTTCCTCACTTCTCTGTGGCTATCCATGTACTTCTTGTAAGCTTCTTGACTTGTGAACTTTTGTTTTTTAAGTTCTCTTCTTTTGTCGCAGAGGTCAAGAACCTCATTTGTCACCCAGGGTTGTTTCTTTGTTCTGCTTCTTCCTAATGTTTCTTCTGCTGCTGTCGATAGCACTTCTTTGATGTTGTTGGCCAATGTGTCCACATCATTGTCGATGGCTGTGAGTGCGCGAACTTTCCTCCAATGTTGGCTTGGAAGATCTCAACCACTGTTGGGTCTTTGAGTTTTTCCAGGTCGAATCTTATGCGTGGGCTTTTTGGCTGTTGTTTTGCTTTCAGTTTCAGCCTGATGGTGGTAAGTACAAGGTCGTGGTCACTGCCAATGTCAGCTCCTGGGAATGTTCTTGTGTTTGCCTTGTTTATGCTGGATTTGAATCTTTGGGGTGACAGAATGTAATCAATTTGATTATGAATCAGACCATTTGGTGAGTGCCAGGTTGATGTTCTGGATGGCTTGTGAGGGTGGAGTGTGTTAGCCAAAGTCAGTTTGTGCTTCTTTGCGAATTCCAGCAGCCGCTGTCCTCTGTCATTTGTTTCTCCCAGTCCAAATCGTCCTGTGGTTCCTGCCCAGGTGTCATAGGCATCAGGTCCCACCTTAGCATTCCAGTCGCCTTCCACAATAAGGATGTCTTTTGGGGGCATTTTGGAGATGACGTTTTCAAGTTCTTCATGGAATTCTTCTATCTGATCATCATCGTAGTCAGATGTTGGAGCATACACTTGGATGATGGTGAGATTCTGGGGTTTTGCAGAAACTCTGATTGAGATGAGTCTGCTGGATACTGGTGTGCAGCTGATGATGCTTGACACAATCTCTTTCCTGACAATAAAGCCTACTCCATGTTGATGTAGTTTCTCTTCTCCGCTGTACCATATTTTGTGGCCGTCTTGCGTGGTTGTTTCTCCGAAGCCAATCCATCTGACTTCCGCAAGCCCTAAGATGTCCCATTTATACCTCTGTAATTCATGTGTAAGTTCCTGTACTCTTCCTGTTTGGTACAGAGTCCTTACATTCCTGTACCAATGGTTGCCCTTTATCTGGAAGCTTTAGAGTTGGTTCTGCCCCAGTAGCACACTTGTCACTCCCACCCTGGAGGCTTGCAGTGGGTAGCGCGGTCGTTGTTGATCCGGGCCTCGACCGATCCGGCATGTCTTTCTGTTTTGTTTTTCTCATCATGTCCTTGCAGTGGGCTTGAGGAAGCTTGGTGGCGCCCATCTCCTCTCCAAGACTCCTACTGGTGGGTAAGAATGCACCAGCCCCTCACAACGTTTCGCCCGCCAGTAGAAGCGGTTACCGGGGTGTGGGTGGGTTAAGGACCCGGACCCAGAAGTGAGAGTTGAGTGCCAAGTGAGGACCAGTGCTCCCGTCCATCCCGAAGGATGCTACTGCCAGGTTTACAAAGGTACCACCTCTCCTTAAGCACCCCATACACGCACAGGGATTAGCACCCCCCCCTCCCCCCCCCCCCCCCAAAAAAAAAGAGAGAAAAAAACAACAGCAACCCAAACAACAAAATAAAACAAAAGAAAATCAAAATCACCAACAATAAAAGTTCAAACTATGGTTTTTAAAAGGGATAGATATAGTAATTATTTTAAATTTATTACATTCAACAAACGCACATTCCCAACGTAATACATTGATAATCATTTACTTTTATTTTTAATCACATACATTGTCCGTAAGAATACCTAGATTCAACCTATCTACCGTTGGCCGCCGCTCTTTCTCTGTTTCTGGTCCGTCGATCTGGAATGACCTCCCTCTCTCCCTCCGGCAAAAGCCTACTTATGACACTTTTTAATCCAACCTAAAGACACACTTATTTCAAACCTAAGATTTTCTCCATCGGTTTCCATCTCTTATCTGTCCATGCCTTCAACATCTACCTGCCAAAGTGTATAACCTTTGTGTGTGTGTGGTGTGTGTGGTGTGTGGTGTGTGGTGTGTGGTGTGTGTGTGGTGTGTGTGTGTGTGTGTGTGTGTGTGTGTGTGTGTGTGTGTGGTGCGTGTGTGTGCGCGTGCGTGCGTGCGTGCGTGTGTGTGTGTACATTCGAATTTGCTAAAATTATAAATTGTTATTGATTGCTTGTGTGTTGTATCCGTCGAATGCAAGCACTTTGATTTGTTTTTACAAGTATAGCCCATATAAATTCCATTTATTATTATTATTATTATTATTATTATTATTATTATTATTATTATTATTATTATTATTATCGTATATTATTATTATCGTATATTTATTATATATATATATATATATATATATATATATATATATATATATATATATATATATATATATATATTATATATATATATATATTCAACAAACACATAATGCCTAACTGACCCAAACATTATAGTAAGTGAATCAAATAGATTAAAAATGAGAGAAGACAGCAGAGAACAGAGCAACCAACCAAAAAAAAAAGCCCAAACAAACAAATCAAACATATTTTTCTGACTTTAAAACAATATTATGAAGAAAAGGCAAAAATAACAACAAAAATCTAACAGCAGACAAACACTTTTTTAACCAACAACATTGTCATGTAACGCCCAAACAAGGATAATGAAATAAGCAGAAGAAGCACTCATGTGCTTTTTTCTTTCTGTTTTTTCATATAGCACACTTGCATTCTTACTGCACGTACTAAGGCATCCACAGAGTCAAAAACCACTTTTTCAGAAAGACCAGTCCCAAAACTCATGACGCTACAAACAAATTTGGTAGGTTTGAACTTTTTTTCAGCAAACACTGTACCCCCCCCCCCCCCCCCTTTCAATCCTTTGTGGTTCTGCTAGCTACCTCACCAGAATATAATTATGTGCATGGCGGGGTCAACAATATGTAGGAACACAAGCAATCCTCATTTTGATGATCATTTGCCACTTTCTCATCCATACCTGGTGTTGATCTATGGCCCCAAACTCCAAAAACAAGTACACAGTGCATTTTTCATACTGCAAAAAACCCTGTAAAAACCAGCAAACCTGTTCCTGACAGGTACACTCTACACTCTACTACCTGACCCTGGAAGCTAACCTCACGCGTAAGCAAAACATGGTAGACTGGGTGAGAATTCTAATTCTAATGAAGCATGTTTTGCTACGTGAATCGTTTGAAATCCTATTTATTTCTAGCCCATCCCCACCCACACCCACACATTTGTATAGCCCACAAAACATGAAATGGACTAAAATATCTGTATTTTCACGATTTTAAATGAACCTTGAGAAATTCTATTTCTTTTTGGTACATGATAATTTATGATAATGAATTGGATAAAATCTCTCTCTCTCTCTCTCTCTCTCTCTCTCTTCTCTCTCTCTCTCTCTCTCTCTCTCTCTCTGTTCTGTGGATTCTGTTCCCACGGCACACGATGGCCTACTCTTACGAAAAGCGGAACAGGATTTAACGTGTGCGCAAGATGTTCTGCGTGCGTTCGCACACGGGGCCGGATGAAAAAAAGTATGTAACGCTTACTCTGTAACCCTTGAAAAATAAAGATCATTCATTCATAAAGATCATTCATTCATTCATTCATTCATTTCTCTCTCTCTCTCTCTCTCTCTCTCTCTTCTCTCTCTCTCTCTCTCTCTCTCTCTCTCTCTCTCTCTCTCTCTCTGGGACGGATAGCCTAGTGGTCAGAACATTGCGCTGGCAATTTGAAGACCCGGTTCGAGTCCGGTCGAGGAGACTTTTCTCCTCGAGTTAAAATCAGTGCTGACTCCACTCTCCCCAAAAGTCCTTCGGGTGAGACTTTAAACCGTGCGAACGCACGCAGAACATCTTGCGCACACGTAAAATCCTGTTCCACTTTTCCTGAGTAGGCCATCGTGTGTCGGTGGGAACAGATGACATTTACAAAACTGCATACACACGGGGACTGGATGCAAAAAAGCACAAGAGTGCTTATTCCATTATCATCGATATAAAAGAATCAATCAATCAATCAATCAATCTGGGGACGGATAGCCTAGTGGTCAGAACATTGCGCTCGCAATTTGAAGACCCGGGTTCGATTCCGGTCGAGGAGATTTTTCTTCTGGAGTTAACATCAGTGCTGACTCCACTCTCCCCAAAAGTCCTTCGGATGAGACTATAAGCCGAGGCCCTGTGTGCGAACGCACGCAGAGCATCTTGCGCACACGTTAAATCCTATACCGCTTTTCGTAAGAGTAGGCCATCGTGTGCCGGTGGGAACAGATGACATTTACAAAACTGCATACACACGGGGACTGAATGCAAAAAAGCACAAGGAAGCTTATCCCATTATCCTCGATATAAAAGAATAAAACAAAATAAAATCTCTCTCTCTCTCTCTCTCTCTCTCTCTCTCTCTCTCTCTCTCTCTTCTCTCTCTCTCTCTCTCTCTCTCTCTCTCTCTCTTCAAACTAGTGACAGATTTAGAGCTTTTCGACAATCTATAACATGAAACCAGATTTAAAACTTGAAAAGGATATGCATTTTAAAAGAATAATTGCTAAATTCGGACTGGGTGTGTCAGGCATAAATGTTTATAAACTTAGATACAGAATGCATAGAGAATCTGATACACCATGCTCTTTAGATAATGAAGCAACAGAAGATGAAATGCATTTTGTCTTAAGCTGTACCGCTTTTTAAATGATATTAGACAAAAATATATCCAGCAAAATATAGGCTTATTCTACCAAGTATGGTATGATACACGTTTGCCTTTAATGTTATATATCGATTTTTGCGATTGCAGGTGTGTTATTGATGTGTCCTGCTCCCTGATTTCCTTGTCTTTTGCTTTGCTGTAGCTCGGGGACATGCTCGATACACAGGTCATAGCTCTCCCAGCCCATTGATAGACTACCCTGACCGCATCTGTATCAAAAACTGTTACTAAGCGACAAACATTCAATATTTTGTGTGTAATAGCCACTGGAAAGAGCAAGTTTCTATCGGTTCAGTATATCCTTACAGTATTTAAAAATGATCTGTAAGTTTCGTTTCTCTCCCTGTCTCTTTCTGACCTGGACATTATAATATTTGTTTGAGTAAATCAATCAATCCCAGAGAGAGAGAGAGAGAGAGAGAGAGAGAGAGGGTATGTAGGCCCACGTGTGTTTGTGTTTGTGTGTGAATGGATCACCAAGATAAGTTAGGCTATTAGCGCCTCCTGTGGATGAGATGCGCGATAACTCTGCCATTTGTTTTGTTTTCCTAACAAATGGGACCTGCCACGAAGTTTGTTAGTGACTGGTAAGCGTTAAGAAAAGTGACTTTCACTTATGATCAGCGAGATATAGATTGTCAGATGTTCACTTTTTAGTTTGTTTTCAGGTATACTGACGCGGTGATCTTGTTACCAGAGCTGTTTGAAGGCGTGGGAACAGGATACATGGCACGGACTTGCTAGGCCTAGTGTAGGGGAGGGAGGGAAGGGGCGTGGGAGAAAAAACCCAGTGAAACTGAAACACAGGGCAGGCAAAGGTAGGCTGTCGTTTTAAAGATATCACTGGCCTAGTGTGTTGAAGAGAGTCGTTTTATAAAATATCAGCTGGCAGTGGTAACCATTTACGATTGAAGTACTAACCCAGCTCTAGTTGAAATCATTAGCCAGGAATGGCAGTATTCCATGGCGATCTTAATACTACATTCAACATGGCATGTTTTAGCACTATGCTAGTGTTTAGCAGCGTTTGGCCAGTAGGCCCCCAGTCAGAGCCCCAGTCGCGTGATGATTAGGCCTGTAGTTAAGATCGCCATGCAGTATTCCGTTTGGAAGCCAAAAATGCCATGTGACATTAACGACAGTGAAAATGCCTCAATTAGTGGTGAATGGAGACCTTTGCACTGTAGGCTTCAGACTACGGAAGTGAAGTGCTTGTGTTGATGACTCGTTGTAGGATTGTAGACGCTTCTTTGACTGGCTTCAGTAATCAAGTTGGGCTAACAGATGTACTTGATGTACTGACTGAATACAGTCAGTGTCTATAATGTGATTGTTGACTTTTTGTAAGTACAAAAGGTAGTACTAAGAATTTGTCAATAATTTCAATATTTGTGTGTATTTGCACAAGCTTGTACCAACATGTAGTAGTATGTAAAGTTTATATTTAACATTAAACTTTAAAGTGAACAAATTGTGATACAGATGAGAACATGCTTCTTGTTTAGTTTGGCTAATGATGGATTACTTGGATGGAACAGTTATAAATTTGAATGTTTCTCACTTTCTTACTTCCTGTGATAACCATTTTCTGGAATCATGAAATCAAACACATCATATAACACAAATTTTCAGTAGATTATCAGGATATCTAAGGCCAGGGGTTACAAAAAAAACAACAACTGTGAAGTAAAAAAAAAGTGTAGTGAAGACCTGCACATGCACACAGTAAAATCAGGCTTGCCTCTGGCAGAAACACACACTCACATGCACATAGTAACACACACACACACACACACACACACACACACACACACACACCTCTCTCTCTCTCTCTCTCTCTCTCTCTCTCTCTCTCTCTCTCTCTCTCTCTCTCTCTCTCTCCCCTCTCTCTCTCTCAAACACATGCATAACAGTCACACACACAAATGCATGCATGCACATGCACACATGCATGCACATGCACACATGCATGCACACGCACACATGCACACACACACACACACACACACTCACACGCAGATGAAATGTAAGCTACTGTTACAATCAAACATTCAAAAGCACAGAGAGAGAGAGATTGATTGATCTGATTTTGATTCTTTTATATTAAGGATAATGGGATAAGCACTCTTGTGCTTTTTTAGATCCAGTCCCTGTGGGTATGCAGTTTTGTAAATGTCATCTGTTCCCACCGGCACACGATGGCCTACTCTTACGAATAGTGGAACAGGATTTTACGTGTGCGCAAGATGTTCTGCGTGCATTCGCACACGGGCCCCAGCCCCCAGAGAGAGAGACAGAGAGACAGACAGAGAGAGACAGAGACAGAGAGAGAGAGAGAGACAGAGAGAGAGAGAGAGTAAATGATCCTTACACCAGGTTTGATGTGCAAAGATAAATGGTATCTGTAGGCCAAGACTTATCTTGCAGTCTTCACAAGCATTTCAAAATTAAAATGATTAATATCAAAATTAATCACTTAAACTACTGGAAAATTGTGCATTGCTACTTTGATTAAACATAAATATTGCTCTAGTGTAAATTGGAGAGGTGAATATTTAATCAATATTGCTTTATTTATTGAATATGTCCAAGTTGTAGTGGTAATGATTATGTGTTTGTTTGTTTGTTTCGTAGTTGTGACAGGCAGGTCAGATACAGTGCGCTTTACTGCTCATCAGTGGTAGAGAATTTTTTTATTTTTTTTTTACACTGATGTCATAGCACCCACCCCACATTGTTGCAGCATAATGTGTGAAAGAATAATTTTTTTTGTGAGTGAAGGAACAGTCTAAATACATGTATCAGTATTGATATATCACCAGAAAGGGTCTGTTTTGTTTGTTTGCATCTTTTTTTTTCTTTTTTTTTTTAAAGACTATTGCATATCAGGGAGCAGGGTCTCTGTGAGGGAGAGGAGATGGGCGCTGCCCTCAACATGCTGGCCCCTAGAGAAGCTGAGGTCTCTGATGCCTCGCTCCCCTATGACCACATAGGTTATGGGACAGCTTTACCTTTTCTTTATGGCATATTGTCTTTATCTAGGTGGGGCTGCCCTTTTAGTTCATCATCTATTGTGATAGATCCTTACCTAATCTTCAGTGTTCAGTTATCTGTTCAATCAAGGTGTTGTCTCAACACAGCCCAGACAAATGCAATGTTCAGGTATAATATATATATATGAACTGTATAATATATAATATATAATGCAAATGCAATGTTCAGGTCTCTGTTCATACAAGGTGTTATCTTTAACACAGTCCAGACAATGCAATGTTCAGGTATATATATATTAATTATTATATGTCTGTTCAATCAAGGTGTTGTCTTAACACAGCCCAGACACCTGAAGCCACTGAAGGGAAGTTTACCCAGTAACAGGTGTTTCCTAGTTTTAGCAGAGACTTCAAGGCTAGAGGAACAAAATCTTGTTTGGAATATTTTATATATCACAATTTCAAACACACCATAATTATGGTAAAGATACGAAGATCTGGAATGACCTCCCTCTCTCCCTTCGGCAAAAGCCTACTTATGACACTTTTTAATCCAACCTCAAGACACACTTATTTCAAACCTAAGATTTCCGCCTTCTGTTTCCATCTCCTATCTGTCCCTGCCTTCAACATTTGAAATCCCCTTCACCCTGCCAAAGTGTATAACCTTTATAAGAGAGAGAGAGAGAGAGAGAGAGAGAGAGTGTGTGTGTGTGTGTGTGTGTGTGTGTGTGTGTGTGTGTGTGTGTGTGTGTACATTCGAATTTGCTAAGACTATGAATTGTTATTAATTGCTAGTGTGTTGCATAGGTCAAATGCAAGCGCTTTGATTTGTTTTTGCAAGTTATAACACCATATAAATCCCATGTATTATTATTATTATTATTTGTGTTGGGGAGGAGTGAAACTGTGACCATCACTATAGAAACGCTAAAATCCATGAGGAGAATTTGAATACTTTTCTTTTTTTTTTTTTAGTTACGTCTTGGTGGAATGGACAGTAGTAGGGCTTTTGACTGACAGTGACAGAGCAGCTCAAACTTCTATTGTATTGTGTTGTATTGTATTGTGTTGTATTGTATTGTGTTGTGTTGCACGTAGAGTGGAAAACCAGTGTCACCGTCGGGGTAAAATCTGTGACTCAGTAATTTGACCTCCAGTGTGTCTGTCAGTCAACAGTATCATGAGTCAGAGATGCACATCGTTTGTGCGCAGTGAAAAATTGTGTGTGCATCTCTGTGTGGGCCTGTGTTCTGTCTCTCTGTTTTTGTCTCTGTGTGTGTGGGGAGTGGAGGAAGCTGGTTACAAAATTTTCAGTCGTGCCCCCACGGTCCTCGGGACTACGGGACTGGTGAAGGTATTTTGTGTAACTGCACACACGTGTGTATACATGAGTTTGTGGGTACACACAAGTGTGAACATGTGTGTACACACACAGGCACCGTGTGAGCTCAGTTGAATAGGGTATAAGTGTAATTGTGCAGCCCCAACACACACAAAGTACATGCATGTTTGAGATCAGCTGAATTCTGAATCATAGAATTTCTGTTGTGATACTGACTGTGTCCACACAGAAGAAGTTGAGCAGCCATGGAGGAAGGCTCACCTGCATGAGTGGTTTGTTGAGTTCTGAATCATAGAATTTAGTTGTGACTGTGTCCACCTGTATGAATGGCTTTAATGTAGAATATAGTTGTGACTGAAGTAGAGCAGCCATGGAGGAAGGCTACACCTGTTATGAACGGCTTGTTGAATTCTGAATCATAGAATAATATTAAAGTTGTGAGTGTATATTCACACAGAAGAAGTAGAGCAGCCATGATGGAGGAAGGCTACACCTGTATCATGTGTATGAATGGCTTGTTGAGTTCTGAGTCATAGAATATCTGTTGTGGAACTGTGTCCACCTGTATGAATGGCTCGTTGAGTTCTGAGTCATAGAATATCTGTTGTGGAACTGTGTCCTCACAAAAGTTGAGCAGCCATGATGGAGGAAGGCTACATGTGCATGAATGACTTGTTGAGTTCTGAATCATAGAATATCTGTTGTGGAACTGTGTCCTCACAGAAGTAGAGCAGCCATGATGGAGGAAGGCTACACCTGTATCATGTGTATGAATGGCTCGTTGAGTTCTGAATCATAGAATATCTGTTGTGAACTGTGTCCTCACAGAAGTTGAGCAGCCATGATGGAGGAAGGCTACACCTGTATCATGTGTATGAACGGCTCGTTGAGTTCTGAATCATAGAATATCTGTTGTGGAACTGTGTTCACCTGTATGAACGGCTCGTTAAGTTCTGAATCATCGAATATCTGTTGTGGAACTGTGTCCTCACAGAAGAAGTTGAGCAGCCATGATGGAGGAAGGCTACACCTGCATGAATGGCTCGCGTCACAGCGGGAGTGTGTCCCTCAGCGCAGACAGCCCCACGGTGATGTACAGCAACCAACCCTCCTCAGCCTACCTCACCCCCACCTCCCCTCCCCCTCCCAGGCCCCCCAGCTTCCTGCCTTCCCCGCCAGCTTTGGGCTGGCGCCATCTTCAGGACCGGGGCCCCATCGCAAAAACCCGCTTTTCCCACGAGCAGATTCTGGTACGAGTTTTGTTTGTCTTGTTGTTTGCTTGACATAGAGCAGATTCTGGTACGAGTTTTGTTTGTCTTGTTGTTTGCTTGACATTGTTGTGGGGAAAGAAGCAGCTGATTCAGTTATTATGGTCTGGGTTTTCCCACAAGCAGATTTTGGTATGATTTTTGTTTGTCTTGTTAGCTTGACATTGTGTTGTGGGGAAAGAAGCAGCTGATTCAGTTATTGGGGTCTGTGTCTGTGTCAACGAAAAAAATGACTGGTTAAACATTCTGGTATTCTTATTGTTTGCTTTTGAAAGAAGTAGCCAACACAGCAATGATTAACATTAATGAATTTTGTAGTGTACCTGTGTAAACAAGCAAAGAAAGCAAAAAAAGAGATTTATTTGTGGGACATTGTGTGATTTCTGTTGTTTGCTTTTGTGTTGAGGTGAAAGAAATGACTCGTAGCTAACTCAGTAATGTTTAACAGTTGTACTGGTGGTGTGTATCAGTGTAACCTCCCCCCCAATTGGATTGATTGAACATTGTGCTGCTTTCATTGTCTTCGTGCTTGCTTTTGTTTTAGGTGAAATGAGTAGCTGACATCGTAAATAATGTTTAACAATTACATATTGCACCTGTGTACACAAAAATTGAATGAGTAATCATAGTGTGTATTTGTTCATACATACAGTAACAATTGGGGGTGTGTGTGGGTGTGTGTGTGTGTGTGTGTGTGTGTGTGTGTGTGTGTGTGTGTGTGTGTGTGTTGTGCGTGCGTGTGTACCTGCATGTGCTCATGAGTGCTTGTGCATAATTCATGATCAAATCTTGTGTTGTTCACATGATGAAGACAATTTTCTTTTTGATTTATTGCATAATGTCAGTATTCATGAGGATGGTACAGTGACGATGTTATGAAAATTTGAAATAGAGGGCATTTATTTCTTTAAAAAAAAAAAAATTGTATGCAACCATTTTCCCAGCATTAGGTAGCCACATTCTAACTAGGGGAAGAGTTGGAGAATATGAAAAACTAGTTGTATAACTATAAGAGACCAGTTTCCCCTATGACTGCAAGTAAACAGAGGTGGTGTAAACCTTAACACCCGGTTCTTTTATGCAAGCAGACAGAGGTGTAAACCTTAACACCCTGTTCTTTTATGCAAGCAGACAGAGGTGTAAACCTTAACACCCGGTTCTTTATGCAAGCAGACAGAGGTGTAAACCTTAACACCCTGTTCTTTTATGCAAGCAGACAGAGGTGTAAACCTTAACACCCGGTTCTTTATGCAAGCAGACAGAGGTGTAAACCTTAACACCCTGTTCTTTTATGCAAGCAGACAGAGGTGTAAACCTTAACACCCTGTTCTTTATGCAAGCAGACAGAGGTGTAAACCTTAACACCCTGTTCTTTTATGCAAGCAGACAGAGGTGTAAACGTTAACACCCGGTTCTTTTATGCAAGCAGACAGAGGTGTAAACCTTAACACCCGGTTCTTTTATGCAAGCAGACAGAGGTGTAAACCTTAACACCCTGTTCTTTTATGCAAGCAGACAGAGGTGTAAACCTTAACACCCTGTTCTTTATGCAAGCAGACAGAGGTGTAAACCTTAACACCCGGTTCTTTTATGCAAGCAGACAGAGGTGTAAACGTTAACACCCGGTTCTTTTATGCAAGCAGACAGAGGTGTAAACCTTAACACCCGGTTCTTTTATGCAAGCAGACAGAGGTGTAAACCTTAACACCCGGTTCTTTTATGCAAGCAGACAGAGGTGTAAACGTTAACACCCGGTTCTTTTATGCAAGCAGACAGAGGTGTAAACCTTAACACCCTGTTCTTTATGCAAGCAGACAGAGGTGTAAACGTTAACACCCGGTTCTTTTATGCAAGCAGACAGAGGTGTAAACCTTAACACCCTGTTCTTTATGCAAGCAGACAGAGGTGTAAACCTTAACACCCTGTTCTTTTATGCAAGCAGACAGAGGTGTAAACCTTTACACCCGGTTCTTTTATGCAAGCAGACAGAGGTGTAAACCTTAACACCCGGTTCTTTTATGCAAGCAGACAGAGGTGGTGTAGACCTTAACTCACTCCATACTAACGACGGCTATAGCCGTCATACATTTCCATCCCCTCGTATACGAACAGCTGCTATAGCCGTTCCAACTTTCAAAAACTTCCCTAAGTGACGTAATCACCCAGTGTCACAGACAGAGCCCTCCCTCCTGTTCAAAGGAACAACAGTGAAAAATGAAAAAATTATGAATTTGTCAATTGCATTTTACGAATATAAGCTAAGTTGTATAACGCATACACACTCAAATAGCCTTTTTTTTACATTCTACAGGGTTTCTCAATGTGATATATGTTTTTTTCAACAATACTGAAAATGTTCCTTCTATGCATTTGCAACTACCCAAAATTTTGTAGTATTAAAAAAAACATATTTTTTCACTACAGCTACAAAAAATGAACCGTAAAAGTAAGGGCTGTTAAACTTAGTACCATGCTTATTCCATTTATAAATAAATGCAGGGTTCGCGCTAGGATTTTTTAAAACCGGTACTGCGAGTTGCCATTTCACAGATATCTTGACCAACTTCCCCCAAAATCGGTCCCCAGAAAATAAAATCTGGTACGTACTGTGAACAAAACGAAACTATTCAGTGAGGGGGTGGGGGTGGGGGGGATTGTTCGGCAGCAAAACTAAATCTAAATTGAATGCGAATCTCTCAGACTTTGACTGCCGTGCTGCTGCCACTGGCTTCTTGGGCACGAAGCCACGCAGGACATAGGATTTTTTTTTCTAGCACCTGTGTCACTGTCTGTGTCAGTCTGTTGTTTTGCATGGCATTTGTGAGACTTACATTCTTCTTTCTTGTTTCTATGCTTAGCGCTCATCTAGATCTTTCGTTCAATTTAGATTTATTTTTCGACTCTTCTCTCTCAAAGTAACGGGCAAATTCATAGTCAAAGCACCCTCCGCTTTTGGCTTTTCGTAAGAGCAGGCCATCGTGTGCCTGCCTGTGGGAACAGATGACATTTACAAAAATGCATACACATGGGGACTAGATGTAAAAAAAGCACAGGAGTGCTTATTCCGTTATCCTCGATATAAAAGATTAAAAGAATAAAGAATAAATAAATCTAGGCCCCATTTACTCATTGTGAATTGAAGTTACTGTCATGCCGAGAAGAGCGCGAAGCTCTATTCTTTCACAGTAAAGCTTGCTGTTCTGCGTGCTAGGCTAATGAGGCTGGCGCCAAAGATGTTCGTCGGAAGGGGTGGTAGGAAGGGGTAGGTGTGTAAGCACAGTACAGGCGCATGACAGACTGTCAGAAAATGTCACTTCAGACTTTTTTTTTGAGACGGAAATCTAGTCAGTCACAGGCAAACAGAATCGGTACGCTGGTACCGGCTGCTTCGAAAACTTTCGGTATTCCCTGTTTACAATCGGTAAAATACTGACAATTACCGGTTATCGCGAACCCTGTAAATGTGTCTCAAAATTTCAAGTCATTGTGTCATGTCATTTATTTTTGGCAATTTTTTTTAATAAACCTCTACAAATGGCCTGTACCCAGAGGAACACATTATACAAAGGGCCCAGTATGGAGTGAGTTAACACCGTTTTTTTCCTAAAGGGATTGAAGCGGATTCACCCAGAACTCCAACTTCGCTGGCTCCCAGTCCCACAGCAGCCACCAATCCCCACGCTTCCACCTTGTACGAATACATCGACCCCAAAGATGTGCATGTGGAGGCACAGTACGTGAAGAAATGGGACTCTGTGTGTGTGTGTGTGTGTTTCCCTGCATGGTTGTTCAGTGTGTGTGTGTGTGTGTGTGTGTGTTTCCCTGCATGGTTGTTCAGTGTGTGTGTGTGTGTGTGTGTGTTTCCCTGCATGGTTGTTCAGTGTGTGTGCTAGCTTCTTTTCTTTTCTTTTCTTACTGTTTGTTTTGGTTTTTTCCTTTACCAATGAGAAATATGGCAGTGTTGAAGGAGAACAGAATTGAAATCTATTTTAAAATGTGGTAATTGTCTGTACAAATGTAACCTGTTTCAATGCAGTAATTAAAAATATACTTCAAGTCTTAAGTTCAGTATCTTAAAGAAAATAGTTTTTGTGTTACAGTCATTTGTTTGCTAAAAATAAATCATGAACAATTTGAGCCCCCTCCCCCTCTTGATATAGAAACTTACACTTGTAAGAAATGAAACTGTACAAATATAAAATATAGGTCTGGTATAGTCTCCATCAATACATTTGAGATGTGGAGTGCCTGAGATCATCCTACAATCTTCCCCTTCCCCATATCTTCACCCCTTATTGTTGACAACAACCAACGAACCTGTCTGTCTACAATTGGCGCTGCGAGCAGGATGGCAGGTCAGTTTCTTTTTACCGTAGCACACACACACACAGCTCAGCCGACTACCATGGCATACGAGGAGACGAGATGTTTGTCCCGCCTGAACTGCAGCACTTCTCTGGTGATGTGACAGATTTGTCACTTGAGGACTTCTCAGTGGAAGTGGAGCGAGTCCTGGCAGCCTATCCTATGAGAGAGGAGATGGCTGCATACTACATCTATAGCCACCTGAAGGGAGTGGCTCGTAGAGAGATAATGTTGCACACGTTGGAGGAAACCAACACCCCAGAGAAAATGTTCAACATCCTCAGGGCCGTGTTTGGTGACAGGCGACGGATCACCACTCTCCTGTCTGTCTTTTACAGTCGGGACCAGATGCCGCAAGAGTCGGTCCTGGACTACTCTCATGTGTTGAGGGACCTGGAGAGGTCCATCCACATGCGGAAGGCAGACGCCCTTTCTGATTGTTTGTTGAGAGACAGATTTATTGATGGTCTTTCCAAGCTAGAGTTGAGAAGGGAGTTACGCCATTTGGTAGGGAGGAAGCCTCAAACCACATTCTTCCAGATTAGGGATGAAGCGTTGCAGTGGTTGAGTGAAGAAGAAGAACAAGAGAACATGACTAGGAAAAGCGAAAAGACTTTGACTCTTGAGCAAAAACAGATATCAGTGTTAGAGGATAAGATTAGATCACTGAAAGAGTCTGTGCAGTCAATGTTAGCTGTTGTTGCTGACAAGTTTCCATGTCGGAAAAGGAAACGGAGTAAGAGGAAAAGAAAGCCTAAGATAAAGAACCAAACTGTCCAAGTCCCGGTACAGAGAGATTCAAACCCGCAGAATGTTGATGTGAAGGGTTTCAGAGCGTTGACTGATGTGTCTTTGGATAAGACAGGTATGAATCCTCTGCTAGCTTCTAGCATGGAGGATGAGTCACAGGAGGGTGGATGGGTGCTGCTGCCCACTTCACCCAAACCAGTTGTTTCTGGTTGTTCTCCATCAAGGAGAAGTAGTGGACAAAGTGAAAAATTGTCTGCCACTGTGACTGAAACAAGATCTTTGGGATCTGTGTGCAAACCAGTTGGTGTAGGTTTGCATGGTGTTGTATCTCATCCGAAAGGAGAAAAGCATGTGTTTTCAAGGTCTGATGTGGGTTTGTCCCATAAGGTTCCTGACAGAGGAAAGTGGTTCAGGAAAGAGCCTTTGCCATGCAGAGATAGGTTTATGGCAAGTAGGAAAAATGGCATTCCTATCAGGGCTGCAGCATGTGCTAGCTGATGTGTGGTTGTAGTTACTAGGTTGGCATTTGCAGTTGTAGTAACTATGAATGTTTTGTTCTTTTCCTTTCAGGATTTGTTGACGTAACAATGAATTTTTTTGTGTGTTACTTTTGAGTTGCAAATGGTTTCATTTTGAAGGGTATTGTCATTTTTTGCATATGGTTTTATGACTTTGCTGGTTGGCATTTGTCATTGAATTTTTGTGTTTGTTAATGGTAACACTGGAGGCTATGAGGAAGATGATGGAATATGATGAGTGTGGCAAATAGTATTTTGTTGGGTAAATCTAGTGTTGTAATTTTGAAGTCAGTCGTGGAGCCGGAGTTGTGGTTTTGAAGTAGGCCTAGTTGGTACAGGCCCAGATGGGACATCTGAGAGTTTTCAGGAGTTTTGCTTTAGAGGTTTCTCAGATTGGTTGGTTCTCAGTTGTTGTTTTTTCTTCAGGCTATGTTGTTGAGGAGGACAGTAGACATGCAATGAGGACATTGCATTTTAAAGCTTGGGGAGTGTGTTATAGTGTGCACTTTAGACACTATAACTAGACACTAACTGTCGAACTACAACCCTCTCCTCCCCCCCCCCTCCTCCTTCCCCTTCTCTTCTAAGAGTGTTACAGGGGCTGGCATAAGGTCTAGATGTACCCGACTTACTTTTCTTTGTTAGCGGGATGGGTAGGACTAGAGAGACAGAGTCGGCAGGCGAGCGTGGCTGCCCACTTGAGACAAGCTGGCGACAATTAAGAGGTTGGAGGGCTCGCTGCTAGTTATTGCTCAACAAGTTTGGTGTTGTGGTCGAAATTTTGCTGACTTGGTTTCTTTTGAATTTCCACTTTGAAATCATTGGATCAGCTGGCACCCTCCTGGACATGATTGGTTTAGACTTTAGGGTAGAATAAGCTTGGCGTAAGTAAGGGAAGCGGTCAGTCACTCACTCTTTCCCTGCGACAGCCAGAGGACGGCAAGACGATTTGTGGGCCGTAGCGGCAACGATGTGACCACGCTAGTATACGGTAGTTGTTGTTCTTCGGGTTGAGCTGTAAGTGAAGCATTTTCTTTTATTGTAGTTTAGTTTTATCAGGGTAGTAGTTGATTTGATAAATAGAATAGTTCATGGCAGACAGCTCACCAACGCCTTTGAAGTAGATACCGGAGTAAGGCAAGGATGCTTACTATCTCCTTTCCTGTTCCTGCTGGCCATCGACTGGGTCATGAAAACCTCAACGGACCAGAAACGTAATGGCATCCAATGGACACCTTGGAAACAGCTAGACGACCTTGACTTTGCAGATGACCTGGCCCTTCTCTCCCACACCCAGCAACAGATGCAGGAAAAGACCAACATCGTTGTGGAGAACTCAGCTAAACTGGGCCTCAACATCAACAGAGGAAAGAGCAAGGTACTGAAGACAAATGCAGCCAATGCAACACCCATCACAGTCAAAGGAGAAGCGCTGGAAGAGGTGGAAAGCTTCACATACCTCGGCAGCATCGTGGACACACAGGGAGGAACAGACACAGACGTCAGAACCCGCATTGGTAAAGCAAGGGCAGCCTTCAAGCAGCTCAGAAACGTCTGGGGATCAAGCGACATCAGCATCGCCACCAAGACCAGGCTCTTCAACACCATCATCAAGCCAATACTAATGTATGGAGCAGAGACCTGGAGAAACACCGTCACCACCATGAAGAAAATCCAGGTCTTCATCAACACCTGCCTCAGGAAGATCCTCAAGATACGCTGGCCAGACAAGATCAGTAATGAAGAATTATGGCAAAGAACCAGACAACAGCCTGTTGAGAAAGAAATCCTACAGAGACGTTGGCGATGGATAGGACACACCCTACGGAAACCTGTATCCAGCATCACAAGACAAGCTCTCACCTGGAATCCACAAGGGTAAAGAAAGAGAGGGCGGCCTAGAAATACCTGGCGCCGAGACCTGGATGCAGATGCAAAAAAGATGGGCAAGACGTGGGGACAACTGGAACGCCTAGCCCAGAGCCGAGATGCCTGGAGACAGCTAGTTGGCGGCCTATGCCCCAGAAGGGACCACAGGCAGACATGACATGACATGACATGACATAGTGAATTGGTAACAGACAGGGAAAAAATCCAAAAGGAGATGTGATAAATTTAATCTTTGATGACATTATTTTGTATTGGCCACAATGTTTGTGGCAATCATTGCTTTTTAAGAGTCTTAATTTCACTTACTTTTGTGAGGTCTGGATAATATTTCCCAAAATCCACCTCTAAGATGAATCAGAACAAAGTCTGCCTATAAAATCAACCACATTTTGGCATAATTTCAGTTTGAAAAAAAAATTTTTTTTAACCAAAAACCCCCATAATTTCAGTTAAGAAATAGATCTGACACCTGGTGTTAACAAAACAACACAGACATGAATTTTTGTATCACTGTGGTCTCCTGTGCCCACCAGGCAAACTGGAGCCAGACAGGGAAACGGTACGCAAGGGGAGAGCAGCTCTTCGGGAGTTTCCTCAGCTACAACAGTGGCCTACACTGGCGACGTTCTTTCAGACACCGAGGACGGAACAAACAATGCGTTGAGGTCAGACCTGCATTTGTGTGGTTTTTTGTTTTGTTTTATCATACAAGTATTTTATTCTGGTTATACGTTGTGTTCCATTTTTGTCTTCTTGTTGTTATTGTTTAGGGTTTAATAATAATAATGATAAATGGAATTTATATAGCGCTATATCTTGCAAAAACAAATCAAAGCACTTGGTTTGTGCAGAGTCCTGTGAGATATGGACAAGTCTTTGGAAAATGGGGAATATTTTCAAGACCTGGAAAAGTCTAGAGGAAATCAGGGTTGTTGTTTTTCCCCGGTAAAGTTGGAAAAGCCCTGGAACTTACAAAAATATATTTACTCATCAGCTTTCAGAGCAAGTAACCACAACACAATATCATATATGTAATAAAGAACTTGAAGTGAAATCAAATTTGAAAATGAAAACAGAATTGTGATTCCCATAAAATTGTAGCCATTTGCAAATTGAGTTATCATGCTGTATTTCTCTCCTCTGCTACTGAGAAATGCTGTTTACTCCCCCGTCCAGCAAAGAAAAAGAACACATCATCAGTGGACAAACTCCTCAGTGAAAGCTGACTTACCAAATAGCATCAAATTCAGATAGAGCTACTTTCTGATGGGTTTTTAATTTAATGCACAATATTTGCTACCCAACATGAGAGAATGATATCAGAAGCCACATGGGAAAGAAGAGACGAACAGCTCTGAGATTGGCGTGAAAATTCATGAAGGTTAATCGTGTCTGTAGAAAAAAGCCCCAACCATCACCAAGTAAGGAATAAACCCATCGCTAATGGAGTGATGTGATGGATGCAGTTTAGCAACACTTTCTCTTTTCTGTCATCCTCTCTCTGTCTGGTTTTCTTGTTATGTTTGTTTTATATCGTCTTGCTTGTTTTCATTCGCATTGATCTTTTCATGTATGAATTTGTGATAATTTTTTTGTATGGATCTTAAAATCATGTTCTGTAATTGTTATATATTTTTTCTGTGTTTGGGATGTGTCAGCTGCCATGTTTTGCAGTGTGTGTCTTTGATTTTACGTCTGTACACTTAAAGTGATATTAGACGATTTTGCAGTGTGTGTGTGTGTGTGTGTGTGTGTGTGTGTGTGTGTGTGTGTGTGTGTGTGTGTGTTGTGTATGTATGTGTGTGTGTGTGTGTATGCAAGCATGCATGTATGCACTCTCAAATATATGCATACAGACAATTTTGTTTTGTATACAAAGCAGATTGTGAGGTCATAAAAATATATTGCCAGACAAATGCATTGAAATGTGCAGACAAACATTGTTCTTTTAACAATCAAACATTCTGTTTTACAAAACATTTTTGGCTTGTCGATTATTTTCTCTTTTTATCCTGTTTTTAAGAATCACATTCATAAATAAAAGAAATTGGAAAAAACAACGAATGCAACAACAAAAAAGCTGACCTCTCTCCTTTATTGTTCAGGCGCAGGGTGAATCCCATGTACGAAGCTCTGGAACAGTCGGCTACACGGCTGTACGCTCAAACGTGTCATTGCAAAACACAGTCCTCAGCACACAGGCAGCTGCGATACTTGTGGTGTGCTTTCATCGTCCTCATCGTCGTCGTCATCTTCCTCTTGTGTGTGGTGGCCTACGTTCTCTTCATGCTGGTGCCTGGTAAGAGTTGTTTTCCATATTCAGAATATAAATATGTGAAGAAAAAAAAAATAGAGAGAGAGAGATATATATAGATGTAGATATATATATATATATATGTGAGTGTGTGTGTGTGTGTGTGTGTGTGTGTGTGTGTGTGTGTGTGTGTGTGTGTGTGTGTGAAAAGTGATATTATCTATCTATCTATCTATCTATCTGTCTATCTATCTATCTATCTATCTATCTATATTCCACGTTCAGAATGAACAGTTTGGAAAAGTGATATATATTTACATTATTATGTGAAAAGTTATTATATATATATATATATATATATATATATATATATATATATATATATATATATATATATATATAAACTTTTCATATATATATATATGTTTGTGTGTGTGTGTATTCTGAGTTCAGAATGAAAAGTTTGGAGAGATGAATCTGTATATATTCATCCAAAGTGTTTGTTTTTAGCTTTAAAAAAAACAACCACTTTTGGGGGGTGTATCTGATTCTAATGCTTCAATAGTAATTCATCTTTTCATTTTTTCCTTGCTTTGTGTAAATGCTTTGCTGGTCTCTCTGCAGGTTTAAAGTCTCACGTGCATGATCAAGGCGACAAAATAAAAGTTCTGGAGACGGGTTATGGAAAACTGATGCAAGAGGTAAAGTGAAGTTTTCTGTCTTGAAAAGCTCATGGTCCAGTAGAAATGTTCCATGTCAGTTGACATTTGGTCAGGAGCTTTGGTAAAGTGAGGAAAAGGGTTTAAAGAATAGTGGCTAGGGGATGAACATGCATACATGTGCAGAGGTTTGTTCTCTTATTGAAATGCATTATATGATGTGTATAAGAGTGTCTCTGAGTGGTGCATGTATACATTATGTGATATATGTATATATAAATATCCATGTCTCTTTCTGTTTCTGTTTGCATGACCGCCATATTTCAACTCACTCACACACAGACAAAAAGGAGAGGGTGGGGGCATGCTTTCATCATTTTTTCCAAAAATGTTGGTAAACAAAAAAGCACGGAAAGGGACTCTGTACAATCAAATTTTATGTGATGTAGAGTGATAATGAACAGCATACTGTCATCTCATTCATTATGTCTTTTGTGAATGAACGTGATGTAAGCTCTAAGTTTGTTATGACTGTTTTTGTTTACTTGTGTATTTTGCTCAGTTCAATAAAATCGGTTTAAACCAATAATGTAACACTTAACACACACACACACACACACACACACACACACACACACACACACACACACACACCAGCTGCTGCTGTATTCAACAGATCAGAAGATTAACCTTGGTGTTTTGTTTCTCGTGTGGTTTCAGAATCAAGAATTGTTACATACCTTCTCCAATAACAGATCAGTAAGTGTCCTTTCTTTCTACACAAGGGCAGTCTACTTTTTTTGTTTCCATTCATTCTTATCACTGTTGTTGTTTGTGTTAATCTGTTTGGGGTTGGGTTCTTTCTTTTTTTTTGTTTTGGTAGTGGTGGTGGGGGGGGGTTACATGCAGTTCAAGTCATTCTTTTATTTCAAAGTTTTTGTTTATTTTGCTACAAGAATGACTAGTGTATAGTTCAATCTTAGATTTGACTAGTCAAGACCTCTTCGATTTATTTTTGTAAGGTGGCAGGGAGGTTAAGGCTGTCTTGGGCGTGATCCACTTACTGCTATTGATATGATTGTGATGCTTTTTAAAAGCTTTATTCCATTGCCCTTTTGGTTTTCTTGTTTCATTGCCATGGGATTTAGTTTTAAAGCTTTAAGAATAAATCTAATTCTTAAGATTTGAAATAGTGAACACTATAACGCTTTTTTCACAATTTTTTGACAAAAAACTCACTTTTCACTCATACACACACACACACACACACACACACACACACACACACACACACACACACTTACACTTTCACTCTTTACCTGTGGTGTTGCAGATCCTCTCTCAGCTCAACAGCAGCATGCTGAGGTTCGAATCCCAGCTGCATGACATCAGCAACAACCTGCAGCAACAGATCAGCAACATCAGCCTCACACCTGGCCCTCAGGTAACCAGCATGGGGAAAAGTATATATAATACACATCTGTTTCACACCTGGCCCTCAGGTAATTCAGTAATCAGCATGGGGAAAACTATAGTTCACATTTGCCTCATACCTGAGGCCTCAGGTAATCAGCATGGGGAAAACTATAGTTCACATTTGCCTCATACCTGGCCCTCAGGTATATGATACAAATAACAAAAAGGCATCAGCTAGTATGTAGCTGGAGATATTTGACAAACTGTATTGAAAAAAAACGCAAACAGGTAGTGCCCCTACACTCCACTCTTCATCAGCTATACACTCCGTTTCATGGCAGAGACACAAAACAGACTGAACAACAAGACCAAGCCAACATGTGTTTGATACATAGTAGCAACAATGTAAGAAATCTACTTCATTCACGATCTTTACTTTCGTCACTGTGGTATGCAACAATAATTGACTCAGGCTCCCTAGTGTTAAAACAATCCTCTCCAGATCGTTGTCACTCCTATTATCGCTAATTACACAAAAGATGGGAAGTTCGACATGTGATAGACCCAAACAAATGAAAAGGAGGCAGGTTTGCAAAGGCTACCGATGGTAGTTGATTTATGTCGAACCTGACCTGTGCAAAGCCACAATCGTGGCCTTCCGCAGTTTACTGGAAGGCCACGATTGTGGCCCATCGCGCTCTACGGGTTAATCAGCATGGTGAAAATGATAGTACACATTGCCTCACACCTGGGCCTCAGGTAGTTAATCAGCATGGGAAAATGATAGGATAACAATGATAACAACAACAACAATGATAATATAATGATTCTGATGATTGATAATGATAGTCGTAACAACAGTGACGATATTGATCAATATGAGAAAAATAACGATGACATTTTAAAAATTTGGTTTAAATAGTTTTTATTTAGAACTTTGAACAAACATTGATATTGACAGCATTTTGGAATCATAGCAACAACAAGCTTGTAGCTTATAGTGTGCTCAATTTAACAATACAATTTTTTTTTAGATTAAAAAAAACCCAATAAGAATCAACATGAACACGACGGCCATTGAGCTGCAATGATCAAACCAACAAAAAACAAAAATATCATCAATTGCAATCTTTGCTAGAAAAAGGAAAAGTAACACAAAGAAATATATATATTTGTAGATAAAACACACACAAGTAGTGAGAACAGAATATATTAAAAAACAAACAAATAAACAAAAAACCCCCACAAAAAACAACAACAACAAAAACCAGAGACGGAGAGAGAGAGTGAGAGACCAACTTATGAAAATACCATCTTCAAGGCCAAAAATACTGTAAGTCAGTTATGATATTAGGTAATAATCTACATGAACAATGACAATTATCGAATAAATTGTTTACTATATCAGATTTTGTTAATTGCTATTCACCTTGCAAAGCTATACATGCTCTCTTAACAATCATACAAAAATTAGCGGGGAGCAAAGAGAGTTACATAAGTGCTTCAAACCTGTACTGAGACTTTTCCTAACTGGCTACCATTATATGACAAAAAGTATTATAAAAATCGTTTTGAATCAGATATAAATTGATGGACAACTTCAACAATAAAAATATTTGTTTTCATATTGAATTCAGGGCTGCCTGTGAACAGAATTTGCAAATGAACATATTCGGCGGGAAGCAAGGCAATTGTGTAGGCACGGACTAAATCAAAATTAGGACAGAACAGAAAATACTGTAGGGCTGTCTCCTGTGCATTACCACAAGCACATAATGGATCAGTTGCTACATAACGATGAAACATATCATGATCACTTATTCCAAGTCGAAGACGACAATGCAGTATCTGTTCTTTCACCATGATAAAAATACAAAGGTACAATAGGATCATTTATAGATAAATATCGTTTGAATTGACTTTTTTTTTTTTTCTAGGGTAATGGAACAAGCACTCTTTAAAAATTTTTTTTTTTTTTTAACATCCAGTCTATGTATATATGCGGTTTTGTCTCTTTTGTCAATCATTCCCATTGACCTACTCTTCCCCCAAAAAAAACCCTGAACAAGTTTTAACTGATGCACAAGACGTTCTGCATATATATTCACACACAGGGCCTCAGTTTATATATAGTCTCATCCAAAGGACTTTCAGGGGGGAGTGGAGTCAGCACTGATGCTGACTCCAGACAGTGTGAGGGAGCAGTCATCACAGTGCAGAGTTAAAAACTGTGACCTCAGTGCTGACACCACTGCTGCTGAAGTCACCCAGCAGAGACACAGAGACTGAAGCACAGGGGGGAGGAGGAGGGGGGCATCGTGATGGTGTCACTGGGTGTGGCGGTTAATGCCTACCTGGTGATGCTGACAGGTGAGACTGCTTCTGCTTCTGCTTCTGCTGCTGCTGCTGCTACTACTACTACTACTACTACTACTACTACTACCACCACCACACTACTACTACCACTACTACTCAGACCTGCCTGCCTGTACGATTTTATCGTATTTTTACGATTTTTTTAACCCTAAATATGAAAATACGATTTTCCTGATAAAAATACGATTTTGACAACGATCAAAAAAAATAAAATAAAATAAAACCGCGGCAAAGGGTCCAAGGGAAATAACTCTTCTATGCTGATATTTACTTTCCTTGTCTGCGATTACTTCCCTTGTCTACGTTACCCAAGATCGTCAGTCGTCACTTGACGGCCATCTCTCTCTCTCTCTCTCTCTCTCTCTCTCTCTCATACGCGCACACACACACAACACACACACACACACACACACACACACACACACACACACACACACACACACACACACACACACACACACACACACACTTGCTCTATCCTCCTCCTCCTCCCCCTCCCCCCCCCCCCCCCCCCCCTCTCCCTCGCTGCTACCATTACCATCACTACTACTGCTGTTACTACTACTACTACTGCTTACTACCTACTAAATATATGGGATTTATATAGCGCTGAATCTTGTAGAGTACACAAATCATGTATTATTATTATTATTATTATTATTATTATCATTATTATTATTAAATCAAAGTGCTCAGTACTGCTGCTGCTGCCGTCACTGCCACTAAAGGATTGAAGTCAACCATTTTTAACCACTTGTCTGTTAGCACCAGTTAGCTAATCTTTTGAAGGGGACGCTAAACTGAAAGTTGGTGAAACTGGCCACAAGACTGACTATGTTGATGATAATAATGATACATGGAATTTATACAGCGCTATATCTTGCAAAAACAAACCAAGACTGACTGTGTTGATGCTAATGATGATGATAATGATGATACATGGAATTTATTATGTGGCGCTATCTCTTGCAAAAACACATCAAGACTGACTGTGTTGATGATAATGATGATACATGGAATTTATTATATAGTGCTATATCTTGCAAAACCAAATCAAAGTGCGTGATGTTGAAAGGTGGGTTTCCTGATGCAGTGATGGATGCAGGGGGACGGGATAGCCTAGTGGTCAGAACATTGTGCTTGAAATCTGATGACCCAAGTTTGATTCCCGTTCGAGGAGATTTTTCTTCTGGAGTTAACATCAGTGCTGACTCCACTCTCCCCAAAAGTCCTTCGGATGAGACTGTAAACTGAGGCTCCGTGTGCAAATGCACGCAGAACATCCTGCGGAGACATTAAATCCTGTTCCGCTTTTTGTAAGAGTAGGCCATTGTGTGCCGGTGGGAACAGATGGCAAAATTTACAAAACTGCATACACACGGGGACTGGATGAAAAAAAGCACATGAGTGTTTATTCCATTATCCTTGATATAAAAGAATAAATAAATAATTAAACGATGGATTGTTTCTGGTATGGCAGGGTCCGCCAGGTGTGGGCAACCTGAGCCAGTGTTCCTACTCCAGCTACACGTCCTACCAGAGCCTGCCTGGGCCCTACTCCACCACCGACTGGGTGCCCAGCACAGAAAAACTCAAGGTAGTTTCTTTTTTTTTTTATATTCTTTTATATGTGGCGCTCCACCACGAAATGAGTCGCTTAGCACATTACCTAATTTTGCGCTAGGAGCCTTTAAAGGCAGGTGGGGGTCAAGTTGTCAATTTCAAGATTTTGATTGATTATTAAACTAGATCTGTTTGTCTACCTTATAATGAAATATCAAGGCATAATTTTTATTCCTTTTGCTTTTAAATGTGTTTTGAAAATACCAAAGCACTCATTCTGACAACCTGTTACTAAAATAAACTTGCCCGTTTCTCATTTCTCCCATTGTGCAGTCTATCATTTCAATTTGTAATAATGTTGCACAGAATTGTCCGATTTTCAATCTGTTTTTTGTATTTGATAGCCACTTTATTGCACATTAATAACATGTCAATAACTTAAAATTGACCTCAGGTGCACTCCGTCTCATTATGTGGTGGAGCGTCACATATATCTTTTTTTAAAATCTTATTTTATTTTAATTTTATTTTGTTATATATATAATATTTTTTTTTTTTTATTATTTTTTATTTTTTCTTTATTTTCTTTTTTACATCTCATCCCGTGTTGAATGCAGCTTTTATTTGCATCACATTCGCCAGTGTTATGCAGGCTATGTGAATGGTCTTGTCACTCTTCAGGGTGGGGCAGGAGTCGCAGTAAGATGATGTGAGTGGTTCTTTTTTTCTTGTTTTAGGTGTGTGGGGTGTGAGTGGCAGAAGAGAGTGTAGGGTGGTGTGTGTGTGTGTGGTGTGTGTGTGTGTGTGTGTGTGTGTGGAGGTGTGTGTTGTGTGTGATGTGTGTGTGTGTGTGTGTGTGGTGTGTGTGTGTGTATGTATGTGTGTGAGTGTGTGTGTGTGGTGTGTATGTGTGTGAGTGTGTGTGTGTGTGTGGTGTGTGGTGTGTGTGTGTGTGTGTGGTGTGTGTGTGTGTGTGTGTGTTTACTTTGTTGTTTTTTCCTACATGATATCCTGTCACTTTGCCAGGAAGACTCAGAAACCTTGCCCCAAGCATTTATATAAAAATTTTTTTTTAATAATTTGCAAGAATTTCAGAAAAACAAAAATAGTTGTTTGATTAAAGATGAAAAAAAAAGATGTCAT
Source organism: Stramonita haemastoma (assembly GCA_030674155.1). Classification (NCBI taxonomy): domain Eukaryota; kingdom Metazoa; phylum Mollusca; class Gastropoda; order Neogastropoda; family Muricidae; genus Stramonita; species Stramonita haemastoma. The sequence continues at coordinate 65,121,857 of CM060324.1, read as the reverse complement.
GCAGCACATCGGGGTTTAAAAAAAAATCTTTTTATTTATTTAAAAAAAAAAAAATTTTTTATGCAGCTCATCATTTAAGGAATCCATCAATCTTAGAAAAAGAAAAAACTTGTTTGTCTCAAACTACAAAGATTATGGCATTTTTGTCTCTGTTTAACTGTTTGGTAATTTTGTTTTCATTTTTCTTGATAGATTGAAATTGAACCATAATAGTTGTGTTTCTAGTTGTTTGTGTCTTTAATGAGGATGTAAACTGAATGTGTTTTTTTTGTTTTTTTAATACGGCATCATTCTCTACCTCAACTAAGAAACTAATAAATTGATTATACTTTAAAAGATTAACAAAGAAACTAAGAAATTGATTATACTTAATAAAGATTAACGTTTTTGTCTCTAATTGTGCATCTTTTTGATGATCAATGTGGTTTCTGTTTATCTGGACAAATTGAAATGAAAAGATAAATGTAGTGGGTTGGGTTTTTTTTAGCTGTTTGTGTGTTTGATAATGGTGTTGGTTCTCCTTTTTATTGTATGATGATATATCTTTTTTGTTTGTAAGATGGAAACAGAAAACAAATGTTTGATGATCACACACACACACGATAAACACCTGTCAGCTAACTCGGGTTTAGGAGAGAAACAAAAAAAATTTTTTTTTTAATTGTTCTTTTTTTGGGGGGGAGGGTGGTGTCAGGTGGGTTTTTTTAAAAATACTTTTTTCTTTTGTCTCTTTCTGTTTTGCTCAAACTCCTAAGCATCAGTGAATAGTCATGCTTTGTTTACTGACGCCGGACAACATTGTGATTCTTTTGTCTTTTTTTTTTTTTGCTTTTTCTTTTTTGCTGAAAGCTCTAGCATCAGTGTACTGACACGATGTGTTTACTGACGCTGGACAACATTGTGATTCTTTTGTCTCTTTTTTTCCTTCTTCTTGTTTTGCTCCAAGCTCAGATCATCAATGTATTCATACGCTGTGTTTACTGACGCAGGACAACATTGATTCTTTTGTTTTTCTGTTCTGCCAAATCATCAGTGTACTGACCCTCTGTGTTTACTGACGCAGGGCAACATAGCGATTCTGTTGTCTCTGTTTTTTCTTTTTTTTGGTTTTGCTCCAAGCTCTAAGCATAAGTGTATTCACACGCTGTGTTTACTGACAACGGACAACATCGTGATTCTGTTGTCTTTCTTTTTTTCTCTAAGCATCAGTGTATTCGCACGCTGTGTTTTCTGACGCAGGACAATGTGGTGATGTCGGCCATGTGTGGGGTGATCGGAGGAACGCAGCAGTTTGTGGAAGCGCGACGCAACAACCCCAACAACCCCAGCTCTGTGCAGTACCGCTGTCGCTGTGACGGGAGTGTGGATGACGAAGATCGTCGCGCCTGCAAGATCCACCTGGTGATGTGCCCTCGTCTCTTCCAACACGGCAACGCTACAGCGTCGTGATCCATGTCTGTGTGCTGTAGTAACGCACAGAGGAAAATTTGTCTGTCTCCAGAGAGGGGGTGGGAAGGTTTTTTTTTGTTTTTTTTTGGGTGGGTTTTTGTTTTTTTTAAAAGAAAAACATCTAGTATTAAAAAAGGAGGGAGAAAGATGAAATATTGCGAGGGAGGGTCATGTGCACTGCTCAACTTGCCTGTAACTCTACAAAAGTTTTAAAGGGCGAAAGGGGACTGTGTAGTGTGACATACAGTGTTGCATCGTTTGTTGTTTTTTTTAAAGAAAAACATCTTAGTATTAAAAAGGAGTGGGAAAAGATGAAATATTGTGAGGCAAGTCTGTGCACCACTATACTTGCCTGTAACTCTTTTAACAGGGCGAAAGGGGGGGGTATGTAGTGTTACATACAGTGTTGCGTCGGTGACGTATGTTGAAATTAGGTCAGTAACGGCCAGAGTATTCAGTATTGTCTGATACAGAATCTCCTGTCCCCTGTGGGGATGCTGGGGGCCTGTCAGTGTAAAAAGCATCCCTCTCTTCTGGAATCTGTGCTAGGAAAATATTCCCTCTTTTCTATCCCTCTCTTTGTTCTACCTCGTTCCTTTTCTTCCTGTCACCTCCTTCTTGTCTATTTTCTGCCTTCTTGGTCCATTCTCCTGCCTTTTTCACAGAAAGATTTAAAACATTTCTCTCCCACGCTGAAGTCAGATGCGCTTGGCCTGACTTGTCAGGCGCTTAACGGCAGCACAACCATTTTCACTCATGATAGCAGACAACAGTAGTTGCTGTCTGAGGCATGATGAAGTAGAAGAAGAGAATGTGCTGTCAGAGGGCACATAGTCGTGTTCTCACTTAGCTTTGTAAAATCTTAGTTTCTTACTGACAGACCTGCACAAAAGGTTCTAATAAGTCACCTTTCCCAGCGTTTTTATCAAGAATACAAAAATCATACAACTGTACTGTCTCCTGAAAAATTGAAGAATTGTCCAAGTATTTCTTGTGTGATTTTCTTGAAGCTTTGGAGGTATGTAGCTTTAAGCTTTCTGAGCGAAAAAAATCATGAAGTAAGTAGTAACAGGGAGATTAATGGTTTGATATTGTTTTTGTGCATGAATATGCAGAACTGTAACAACAGTTTTTGATATGCTGAGTTTTCTCATGGGCATTTTCATGTACTGTTTACGTTAGATGAAAACAAAGCTGGTGATGTTTTTCTGTTAGAAAATCCTTTTTGAAACATTCCTCTCTTCTGTTTTTCTGGATTAAGCTGTTGAGTTTTTTAAGGTCCAGTGAACCAGGAACATGCTGATTATTAACCTTTTTTCAAACGCTTTGATTTGTTTGCTTTACAAGATTCAGCGCTATATAAATTATTATCATTTTTTTAAAAAGTATTATCATCATCATCATCATCATCATCATTATTATTTTTTTTTTTTTAATTTATTTTATTATTTTTTTATATATTTTTATTATTATATTATTAGTAGTAGTAGTAGTAGTAGTAGTAGTAGTAGTAGTATTATGTGGGTTTTGTTGTTGGTTTAAAAAAAATTCCAGTCTAAAGTTGTCATACTTTGGCCACAAATAACTAAATTACATATTTTTTCCCCAATCTATATGATTGCAAACTGTTTTGCATTGTGATAAAGAGGATGTGTATATTTGGGTATTTTATTATTTGAAAGTTTGCAGTATTGTAAAAAAAAAAAAAAAAAAAAAAAAAGACTACTTAATGTTTGTGTTTAAATCCTCCATGATGATAATTATATCTTCTTTTGGCCTGTGACTTGTCTTCCAGTTAGCACAACAAACACGCATGGCTGAACTAGCTGCACAGATTTTTTCCCCTTTTGGAGAAAGAAAGCCGTTACAGGCTCTTGAATGAGATCTTACGGCTGCAGTCTTTTAAGTCGGTTTAAAAAAAAAAATTGTGATTGTGTTGAAAATTTGATGAGACTGTGAGACTAAATGTGATAAAGAAAGATGAACATGAGATATATTGGCCAGGATTTCAGCTGTTTGATTTTGTTTAGCGATAAAATGGTTTAGGTTTCTTTCTTTCTTCCTTTTTTCTTCTATGCTGTTAGTCCTTTTTGAAAATGATTCTTAGAACTTCACTTGGAAAAACTAGGAGTTTTTGTGCTGTTGCATTTCTTACATGTCATACTTCAAATCCATAAAAACATGACCACTGCTGTCTTAAAAATACATGGGTTTTAACTGCTTAGAAACATAGGATCTAGCCACCAGAAAGCATTTCAAATTTGAAGTACCTATGACTTTTTTCAAGAAACAAGGCATTTTGTCTTTTACTCTTATTTCTTTTTTAACCAACTGATTTCTCATTCATTTTTTCCCCTCTGCTCCCCCCCCTCCCCCCCCCCCCCCCCCCCCCCCAAGCCCACAAATCCAACATCACTCAGTCAAAAGTGCTAAATTTAGCGTGCCCCTTCCTTTTACCAAGTCCAAGTGTGGTCAGTTCCTGCTATAAATAGCACCAGCTGGCTCAATCTGGGCTGGGATAGGATGGATTGATTAGCAGCTGAGAGGAGCTGAAAGTGGGGGAAACTGACAGCTGTGCCCTCCTGAACTGTAAGAGCAGTGACTTTGGCTAGACCATTATGGTAAACTGGAGTACAGAAGCGCACAGTGGTGCATGTTAGTTACCCAGAGAGGTAGAGCATGGCTGTTCCACTCAGCAGAGTGCAGTGCATCAGCTCTAGTGCACAAGTTAGTGAAGAGAGACAGACTCAAGACCAAAGGACTTGCAAAAACAATACTGCAGGGCACTGTCCAAGGAGGAAGAAAAAGAGGCAGACCAAGGAAGAGATGGGAGGACAACATCAGCGAATGGACAGGCCTAGATCTCAACCAAACTTTGAGAATGGCAGAACAGAGAGGAATGGGAGAGAGAGAGAGAGAGAGAGAGAGAGGAGAGAGAGAGAGAGAGAGAGAGAGAGAGAGAGAGAGAGAGAGGAATGGAGGGAACTGGTTGTCAAGTCTTCAGGGGTGCCTCCACAGTCATCAGACTACAGGACAGACAGACAGACAGACAGACAGGCAGGCAGGCAGGCAGGCAGGCAGGCGGGCCCAGACAGACAGACAGGCAGGCACACAGACATGACAGGACAGACAGAGAGACAGACAGGACACACAGACAGACAGGACACACAGACAGGACACACAGACAGACAGACAGACAGACAGGCAGACATTGCAAAAACAATACTGCAACTAGTGCAAGGCACTGTCCAAGGAGGAAGAAAAAGAGGCAGACCAAGGAAGAAATAATTTTGAGAAAGGCAGAACAGAGAGAGGAATGGGGAAAAAAGAGAGAGAGGAATGGAGGGAACTGGTTGTCAAGTCTTCGGGGGTGCTCCCACAGTCATCAGACTACAGGACAGACATGACAGACAGACAGACAGACAGGACAGAGACAGGATAGACACACAGGCAGGCAAGCAGACAGGACAGACCAGACAGAGACAGACAGACAGATGGGACAGACAGACAGGACAAACATACAGATAGGACAGACAGGACAAACAGACAGGACAGACAGGCAGGACAGACAGACAGATAGGACAGACAGACAGACGGGATGGACATACAGGACAGACAGACAAACAGGACAGACAGACAGATGGGACAGACAGACAGACATACAGGACAGACAGGTAAGGGCAGAGTTGGGGAAAAGTTCATCATTTAATTTCTTTATAGTTATGCTTTTTCTTTTCAATCAAAACTTACATTTTGTAGTCCTGAGAAATACAGTTTGATAATCATATTCAATGATACCTTTATTTTGGACACTTTGTGCTCAAGACCTTGTGTATTATTTTAAAATGTGGGTTTTAACTGTTGATTTTTTTTTTTCTGTTTTGTTTGTATTTTTTATTTTGTTTCGTTTTGGAAGGGGGGGGGGGGGGGGAGTATTTTTGGTGTCTGGTGTATGAATGAGTTTTGATTATTGTGTGCTGCGGACAGTTTTTACTTAGTAAAAACATTTGTGTACGAGTCTATTTACCAATTGTACATTATGAAAAATAATGTACTTGTATGTTTTCAAAGAATATTCTATTAGTTGGGGGGGGGGGGGGGACACAATATTAAATTTGAAAAAAAAAAAAATTTAATCATTCAAAGCATGTGAGTTTGTAGTACTTGCATGGATATGCCAAAACTGCATGTATTTCAATGTCAGAGAGGGGAGTGGTTTTTTCTGCCTCTCCTTTGCCATGTACTTATTTAGATTTTTTTTTTTTAAAAGAAACAAATCTCTTCTGTCCTTTCCCTTTAACACCCCCCCCCAAATCCTCTTCATTTGCCATGATCTGACTATGGATCTCTTGATCATTGTCCAGGACTATTTCGGAACAACCTATGTTTTAAATTATAGTTTGTTCATTCATGATTTCGTTTTCCTTTTTATTAATGTATTCTTAAATCCTATTTCACTTGTGAGCTAAGATGTTTGGGTTGTTTGGTAGTGTGGCATTTCTGATCAGGTTGCGAAACTGCAAAGTTTTGCATGTGCTTGAAACTGTACATGTATATATAATATATATAAAATCTTGAATGGTAAGGTGTTCAGGATAACTGCAGATACTGAGAAGATTTGTGTAGATAGTGCATTTGAAAAGATAAGAGATTGGTGGGTAAAAGGTATTATATATATATTAAAGGTGACTGAAAGCAGTGTACAATATAATATATATGTATTATGTGTCTAATTGTGGGTTAAATGTCACAGTTTACACAGTCTTTTTCGTTTGTTTATTTGAGGTAGGTTTCGGTGTGCAATTTTCATCCATATATAATATATATTATGTGCTTGGGTACAAACAACGTATTTCATGCACAGAGAGAGAGAGGTTTGGCATAAAACTGTACTGAATGAAGACTTGCCCGTCGTTTTACTATGATTAAAAAAAAAAGAAAAGATTATGCCAAAGAAAGCAGTATTGCTCAAGATAGGACAATTTCCCCAGTGTATCTGAGGAAGGTTTTTATACTAGATTATATCAGGATCTCCACAAATTTTTTTTTGTTGCCAAAACATGGTTTTCTCCGACTAAAGAAACAAACAATGTTAGAAATTGTACAAGATGAGTAAAGCCAATGTCAAAGTTGATTGCTTGTGTGAACCCGGGAAACAGAAGGAGATTGCCTGATGCTTGTGTGAACAGGGAAGACAGAAGGAGATTGCCTGATGCTTGTTGTTAAACTAGGGAAGACAGAAGGAGATTGCCTGATGCTTGTGTGAACTAGGGAAGACAGAAGGAGATTGCCTGATGCTTGTGTGAACTAGGGAAGACAGAAGGAGATTGCCTGATGCTTAGTGTGAACTAGGGAAGACAGAAGGAGATTGCCTGATGCTTCGTGTGAACTAGGGAAGACAGAAGGAGATTGCCTGATGCTTAGTGTGAACTAGGGAAGACAGAAGGAGATTGCCTGATGCTTCAGTGTGAACTAGGGAAGACAGAAGGAGATTGCCTGATGCTTGTGTGAACTAGGGAAGACAGAAGGAGATTGCCTGATGCTTCGTGTGAACTAGGGAAGACAAAAGGGAAAGATTCCTGAGTGAACATATACAAGATGCAGCTTGGAAGTGTTTTTACACTGTTTTGAGGTGTTTTACACTGATTTGAAGTGTTTTACACGGTTTTGAGGTGTTTTTCATGCTATCAATGGTTGGTAAACTCTGGTGCACACACTTAAATTCAACTAATTTTTGAAAATTATTCTTTCTTTTATATCAAGGATAATGGGAATAAGCACTCATGTAGTTTTTTTTTTACATCCTTACTCTCATTATATGATGTTTTCTTGCCAAAATACTGTAATGGTGATGTTTGACAAACAGTGTATGTTGATAAAGTCCATGTAATACTTAAACTGTTTTTCATTGCCACCATTAATAATCGATTTTTGTCCTTGTATTTTTTGGTCATCATTTACATTTTAAAAAATTCACAAATGTATCAGATCAGTGAATTCTACAAAAATATACTGGTCCAAATTTCTGAAAATTGCCATGACAGACTTTTGTCACTATGGAAGATTTTTTGTTTTTTTCCCCAGTGTGACAATGTATTACATCTTGGATTATCTTTCATGGAACATTTGCTGTCTGCTTTGTGTAACATTTGTACAATGGTCTTGATCATATTTTTTTTCATTATATATGTAATTTTAAGCTTTCATGTATAACAATATATATCACTTCTGTGTATTCAGTATATTTATGCTTCAAGTAATATGTACGCTGCCCAGTTGGCATCAGAGCACTGTGAAAATCTCCCACTCCCCATATCTAGTAATTGAGCTATGGACTGGTTTTCGAAAAGACTTCATCTTCATCCTCTTGCATCTGGGTTCTGCAGGCACACTAAACTTTCCCTAGTTAAGTTAAAGTCTGTCCTGAGCCAAGGCTCATCAGTCCGTACTTATCCCGGTTTCTGTGGCGTTAAGTGACTGAGAGTCATAGACTCCCCCTGGATAGGATGCCAGTCTATCGCAGGGTTAACACCCAACACAAGGTTGGTTCCCCTTTTACACCTGGGTGCGGGCACAACGCCATAGCTGAAAGCTGGGATCGAACCCGCAACCTTTAGTTTACGAGTCCAACGCCCTAACACTAGACTACAGCTGCGGCTAAACTTTCCCTAGTTTTGGGATTATTTTTGCTAGTTAAACCTCAGAATGGGTAAATATGGAATGGACATGGTACCAGCATCTCAACGGACCAGGGCAGGAGAGAAATTCCTCACCCACTTGTACAGTCTTTCCCTGCATGGGCATGGCTTCAACATGTGATGAAACATTGTGTACACCTGTCTGCTCCTGTTGTAAACACTAACAGCAGTCTGAGTGGTGCCGTTGTAAACCTAACACGCAGTCTGAGTGGTGCCGTTGTAAACACTACACGCAGTCTGAGTGCTTCTGTCTGCTCCCAGTACAGATACAGGAGGGTTTCTTCTAAACATGCAGTAAAAAAAAAACAACCTTCAGTTCTACTTTTCCATCAAAATTCCTTGCCTGAAAATAATTGAAGAAAATAATTCTTGTTACATGTTTTTTTAAAAAAAGAAAAAAAAAGGCCTTGAAAAGATTCCTTTACTTGATATCTAAAAACCAGTTTTCCCTGTGGAGAAATTGTCACAATTAAAAAAACATCCCCCCAAAATCAGTAAAATATTGATATATTTAAATTTTCCTAATGGTAGAGTCTTACATGTTATGAACTGGAACATTTTTTTCTTTCCCAAGATTCAGTTGCCGCTACTGGCAGGGGAAAGCAGCTCTAGAATGGAATTTGTACAACACTACTTGTGTGTGTAGTGTGTGTGTGTGTGTGTGTGTGCGTGCGTGCGTGCGTGCAGTGCGTGGTTGCATCTGTACATTTTTTACTGTACTGTACTGTATTCAGAACAAGTACTTATATATATACACAGTGAATATATATCTGACATGATTGGGGTTTTCTGAGCTCTCTTTCTCCATGCTAGCAGCAATCTTTTATGAAGTGTATTTATCTTAAAAGTTTGATACAACGAACTCTCAGCATTTTTTTTTTTTCTTTTTTATCTATGTTAACTGTATTTATCTCAACAGCTGCTGACAGTGAAAGCTCAGTAATGGGGGGGGGGGGGGGGGGGGTTAGTTTTGCTATAAATGTCACCTGTATTTTTCTTACTTCTTGCTCCCAGAGAGAAGGCACAGTAGTTTCTTTTTCTATCTTCAAAAATCTCTGTGAGTTGTTTATTATCATTATCATTATTTTTTTTTTGGGGGGGGGGGGGGGGTGGTTTGTTTTTTGTTCCTCGGCCAGAGCTGGGAGGTTTACCAATGGTGAGATTTTGTGTACATGACGTTTTTACTGACATGAAGGTAGCCACATTCTGACTTCAGGGATGTGTTTATTAAAGATATATATAATATGTTTTGCCTCTGTCTCAACGTGGAACCCTCCTTTCACACACATCACCTCCACTCTTTGTTCCTATCTGCAGAGATGGTTGAAGTTTTTGGACAAGGAAAATAGTTAGGCTTCGCTTCTTCTCTCCCCTCTCAGCTGGCAACACCACATGTTCAGAAGTGTATTTCCACTTGAGCAAAGAAAAGTTTGTGTAACATCTAGTAACATTGTCAGTGTTGTCGGCCAGTGCAGGAAAATTGCAAGCGGTGCATTGCTGATTCTTTAGCAACTTTTTTTCTTCCCCCTTTATTTTGCCTCTTGCTTAATTTCAATTTGTTTTAAAATTTGGATTGAAAAAGGGGGAAATTGTCATGTATCATGAGAATAATTCAATAAGGATTAGTGATTCTTGCGAAAGGATTGTTTGAGAAAGATGTCAGATATGAAAGCATGGTTTTATAGTATACAAGACTTTGAACGTCGTGTAACTCGATTTAAAAAAAAAAATTTTTAGTATACATTTTTGGATTTCTGATGAGGTGTGATCTTTTTGACATTTGAAGCATTTACCAGGATTGTAATGTTTGAAATACATATGTATATTTTTTTCTTCCATAAAATACTGTTTGAGTTGGTACTACATTACGCAGATGTCACTGTATTGATTGCCGTTTACATCGTTTCTTTCCATGTAACAGCACATATTCAGATTGTGTATATTTGTGCTGGGGTCGCTTTTATCCATTGAGGTTTTTGAAACGTGCCTCTTTCTTTCATCATCCTTGTGTACATGGTGCTTCCTTTTCCTTTCAGTATTTACTGTGCAGACTGATTGTGTTGTGTAGCTGGTCTGTACATGTATGTCAGTGTTTAGCCTTGTGTGTGGTTAGGGTATCATTCCATACGCAGCTTTCTGACAGTGTAGCGCTGCTTGTTTTGTGCACTGATTTTTTACTCTATGGGCTTTCTAGTGTACAGAGCTTGCATGAGTATGTGCTTACATTGTGTGTGTGTGTGTGTGTGTGTGTGTGTGTGTGTGTGTGATAGTGACTTTGACTGTAAACATATATGTGTACCTGCTAATGCTGAATTGTTGAGGGACTTTTTCTCTAAACAGAAACTTATGGCCTGTATGATACCGATGAAGCCTTCTGGCAATTGCTTGGAAGGAACGAACGTGAAATGCACATTGATATTTGTTCTTTGATATTCTTTTTTTTTTTCCAGATCACATAGCTTAACCTAGATCTCATTTTTGAGTTACTGTGTTTAAGACATACCTGTATTATCTGAGATTGAAGTGTCTTACTTGACAGTATTTGAGTGAGGCTGTTTTACATGTTCTTTTTAAAAGATATTCCCTCAGAAAAGAATTAGTGAAATAAAGTTTCAGTGGAAATGTTTCTCCAAAAGATAAGTCTCTTCAAAATCTGATAGTGAAGAAAATGTATGAGATGTTTTCTAAGGAGTTCATAACTGTAGGACAGGTAACTAAAAACTAAAGATGAAATGGACTCAGGTCATCTACCTCTGATTATTATTTTCATTGAATGAAGATTGTCTGTTTTGATCAAGTGTACAATTTGCCAAAAACTGATTGTGCCAGATATGCAATGCCTTAGTGTACTGATATTATGACTGTTACATGGTCAGAGTGGTTTTTAAATGCTTGCTCTTGCCTGTTTAGAAAGAACATGGACAGTTGTTCTTTGTATTACATTTGGTTTCACTCAGTAACTCATGCAAAAATGCTGATAGGTAGTGAAATGTTCTAGGGTAGAGATTATATTATTTTCTTGTGCAAAAATGCTGATAGGTAGTGAAATGTTCTAGGGTAGAGATTATATTATTTTATGCAGCTTTTTTTTTGTCACAGTGAGATTATACACATACTCATGTGTACATGTGCACATATGGTTAAGTATTAACAGTTTCAGTATATAAGGTATAAAGTGAAATGTACTTTTGTTTTTGTGGCATATTTCTCTTTTTAGTTTGTGAATGAAAAAGAACTCATTTTTTGTAAGGAATGTAATCAAATGGGGTTTGTTTTTAAAAGCAGCTTTACATAATGCCAGTTTGTGTGTGTGATACATTGATATGGATTATGTGTTTTACTCATTGGCCTAAGTGTGTTTTATTTGAGAGAAAAAAGTTTGTAATTTTTAATGATGAACTGGTGTAATTCTCCACATATGGGCTGTTTAGCTTTTTTTTAAACTGTAGTTTTGAATTTTTAAACAAAACTCATTTGTCCTCTCAGAAAACTTTTACTCCTTTCATAAAGCAAGCAAATGATATTACCTATAGTCTCCAGCTTGGCATTGTGTGTTTGATATTTTTCAAATTTTGTCTCATTTTTTCCCTATATGTTGGCTTTTTTTTTCCTCATAAATATTCCATGATAGGCCTTACTTACAGTCTATTGCTTGTTGCTTTGACCTTCTTAAAGATCAGACATTTCATTGTACAACATACTACATTAACTTGCTAAACAAGGCAAATATCAAAACTGTATTGGTTTTAGATTTGAGTGGAGTAGCAGCCTTGTACGCTCTTTTTGATCATTAAGGCTGTAAACAATATGAAATAAAGGGAAAGAATAACTCTCAGAGAACAATCTAAGCAGCAGAAGAGTTCATATCTTTTCTTCATAGTGCATCGTTTAGATGAGTGTAGTTGATAGATTTGTTCCTCATCATTCATTCTTGAACGTGCACACGTGTAGCCCTGTGTGTGAACACTGGCAGCTCTAGTCATTGAGATACAGTGCATGTGGCCATCTTTTTCTCTAGGGAGAGAACAACAAAATCTCAGGCTCCCATTTTGGAGTCCGGAATAATATTCATCATCAGTTTGCCATAATGCTGAGGACACGGAAATACTCATTCTCTTCCTGGTGCCTACCTGTCACAGTCCTATGGATTGCAGTGTAATGCCAGCCAGAAATTGGGGAAAAGTTCTACGGCCAGTAGTCTGTTTTCAATTTTGATGCGTAAGTTTGGTCCGTAGATTAGACATGCACGTCAGTATTTTTTGGATTAGACAGTGCAAGTTGTTTTAAAAGAACTTGGTCAGTTTTGTGTGTGTGTGTGTGTGTGTGTTGAATGATTAGCAAAACTGCTAATCTTTGTGAATGGCTGTTTATTTTAACATAAAATACAGGCAAATAATTATCATGACAAGAAATGAACAAACAGAACTTTAGACCAGTGCGATGAAAGTTTTTATCGTGATTGTGTGTGTTTTTTTATCATGTAGTGCAACATTTTCCCCTTATGTGTAAGTGAATAATAAAACTTGTATCTTGCTTATTGAATCAGTATTTGATGAAAACCAGTACTTTTTACAACTGATTTTTTTTTTTTTAATACAGTAAGTTCATAATCAAAACTTAGATCTAAGTGAAAAAGATCTGTTCTTAAAAAAAAGGTCTGTTCTCTTTGCAAAGTGCTGATAAATGCTCTACTTGACATTTGAAACTTGCTTTTGATTGAATCTTTCAGAGGAGATTTATTTAGCCATGTTCTTGAAAAAAAAGCCAGTAATTTTCTGTGGTCAATTTTTTTTTTTTTTTTTTTTGAGGGGGGGGGGGTAGACTATTAATCATTATCAATAATGATGATGATGATGATATATAAACAGACTTTTTTTTCTAGAAAGTTATTTGTTAAAATGTATATGTGATAAATGTGGATTGTATATTTTTGCATTCATAAGCATTGGAGTTTGTTTTGAGAGAAAATGCAGGGCTGAGGATGTGTGATAATGGTGTAAGAGTCTTCCAGATCAAATCAAATGTGGATGTGCTTGAACTGTAGGCCACTGTAGCATTCCAGTGTGTTGATATGTTTGTTTGTTATGCATGGTATGGTATGGTTGGTACTTACTAGCGATGACTTGAGAAAAACTCTGGGTCATGGTTGAAGGGGAAATAAACTGATTTCCAAAATGATGTTGATGAAATTAGTTGTGTGTGTGTGTGTGTGTGTGTGTGTGTGTGTGTTGTGTGTGTGTGTGTGTGTGTGTGTGTGTGTGTGTGTGTGTGTGTGTGTGTGTGTGTGAGAATCTGTGTGTGTGTGTGTGTGTGTGTGTGTGTGGTGTGGTGGTGGTGTGTGTGTGTGAGAGAGAGAGATCTGTGTGTGTGTGTGTGTGTGTGTGTGTGTGTGTGTATGCGATCTGTTGGAAACACATGTATACTCTCTGTCTCTATCCTTTTCTGTGCATTCTCTCTCTCTCTCTCTCTCTCTCTCTCTCTCTCTCTCTCTCTCTCTCTCTCTCTCTATCTATCTATCTATCTATCTATCTATCTATCTATCACACACACACACAGAGAAACACGTTGAAACAATTACTGATGCTTTTCAACTCTAGCTTTAAATAAGTTAACTTAAAACAAGCAAACTGCTCTTCCTCCCCTTACCCCCATCTTCTTCTCCCAAAGTGTCGATCAAAACACACACATGCACCCTCTCTCTTGCATAAACACACACACACGTATGCTCACATGCATACACACACACACACACACACACACACACACACACACACACACACACACACACACACACACACACTGTATCTACTTAAACATTCTATGAGGGTCATTGGTCTAGAGCTAATGTGCCTGCCTAGAGAGTGAAAAGTCTGGGTTAAGAGTGTGTGGTGGTTTAAATCCCTGTTTGGGCCTGAGATTTCCCCCCTATCCATTAGACCATGAGTGGTGGTCTGGGTGCTAGTCTTTCAGATGAGATGATAACAAAGGTTCCCTGTGTTACACAGAGTTATTAAGCGCATGTAAAAGAATCAATGGCATTAACTGATTAAGAGATTTCTCCCTGGCAAAATTCTGTAAGAAAATGCCACTCTGATGTGAGCACAGAGAGATTCATGATTCAAATGTTTAATGTGTTTTGGCCATGGGCATACATACACATTGTGGGAGGGTGGTGGTGGGGTCGTCCATTAATAAATATCACTGAAATATCATAACATTTTCCCAATCAAAATACAAAGGTACCACACATTTATGGTTGCACAAAAAAAGCATTTAGATACTCCACATTCAAAACTATTTCTGGTATACAACAGCAACAAAAACAGCAACAAAAAGTACCTTTAATAAAAATTACAAATTAAAAAAAGAAAAGAAAACTGCTGGGAAAACCTCATGTTAACACCCAAAAAGATTGGTGGTGTTGGTGTTAAAACTGAAGATGAACTAACTTTCACAAATTGCCCGTCTTCTGCTGATAGCATGAAATACACATTGACCAACATGGCAACAGACATCTTCACTCTTTCCAACTAGCAGTCTTGACAAAGGTAAATGAAGAAAACCTTTAAGGAACTTTTCTCTCATATCATTATATAATGGACAAGCAAGTAAGAAATGCTGTTCATTTTCCTCTTGATATTGATAACCATATGCCCATAAGCACAGAGAGAGAGAGACAGGGTGGGGGGGGGGGGGGGGGGTGTAGTGCACATAGTCATGCATGTATTTAGTGACTGAGTGACTGGTGTTGCAGAACTTTCCACAGGGTTGACGTAGGTTAAAATCCCATCAGTAGATTGAAAAGAAAGAAGGTAAAGGTGAAAGTAAGAGCCTATGCTGATTTTATGAAAAAAGAATGTGAGTGAGAGAGTGTGTGTGTGCGTGCGTGTGTGTGTTGCGTGCGTGCGTCGTGCGTGCGTGCTGTGGTGTGTGTGTGTGCGTGCGTGCGTGTGTGCATGCGCGTGTGCGAGTGTGTGTGTGTGTGTGTGGGGGGGGGGGGGTTGTTAGAGGGGGGGGGGGTTGGTTTGTTCGACACTGGGAGAAGAGGGAAGGGGTGGGAAGAGCAGTTTATTGGTTTTTTATTTATTTTGTTGTGTTTTTTTTTGTTTTTTTTTAAGTTTCTTTCATTTCTTTATTCTAATTGGCAGAAAAATGACTCGACTTGAAAGAAAATTTTTTTTTTTTTAAAGAAGAATTGGACTAGATTTCGTGGACAGCTCTGAATGCCCTGAGTGTAAGTGAGTGGTGAGTGACAGAAAGGCTTTGAGCGCAAGAAAAACAAACAACAAACAAAGCCCAACGCATTTAACAGTTCCATCACGAGTCACGCAATTTTACATTTTGATGCCTAAAAGAGGACATAAACAACACACAACCATGGTCTCAAACTAACCTAAAATCATTTAAAGTTTTTTCTCAGCTGTACGTGCTTTTCCAGACCAATCAGGTATTCGTTCGTTTACATGTTTTTAAAAAGAAAACATTGTAAACTTCCACAGACATTCATATGCTGTATCGTCTGCAAGCAAACTTGATTAAAAAGATATTCCGACGGAAACAACCAATCAAATAAAAGGCTGGCTATTTTAGCGGGAAACTGT
This sequence comes from Stramonita haemastoma, assembly GCA_030674155.1. Classification (NCBI taxonomy): domain Eukaryota; kingdom Metazoa; phylum Mollusca; class Gastropoda; order Neogastropoda; family Muricidae; genus Stramonita; species Stramonita haemastoma. Next base: position 65,106,109 of record CM060324.1, on the reverse strand, counting down.
TCACTGACGTCAGAGGAAGCGCCACGTGCTCTCACAGAGAACTTGTTTAGCCGAGCGCTTATTTACGCGTCGCCATGAGACAGGAGTGACGTCAGTGAGCATGCCCTACGCTTGCATTCCACTCGGCAGTGATGGCGCCGTAGGTTGTCTGCTCCGGATATCAGCTCCTGTTTCCACACTGTGCCAGTCTTGGGGAGCGTGGTTTGGAAAGAAACCGTTGATCTGGTCAGTGTTACTTACGGAAAATCGATCGTGCATTTTTGTGTGTGTTTTTTCAGTTCGATGGGGGCTTATTTTAATCCAGAATCGGGTTGTGTGTAACTCCTTTCACAGATTAGCCATAATAAGCAAACCAGGCTCAATTTTTTTTAATCGTGATCAGCATTTCGACACACAAGACTTGATTTCAGCAAGTTTACATGTTTTGTGAAGTTGATTTTAAAATAACCCCAAAACGGAGCAAAAGTTTCTAAAGTTGCTCGTGTGTTAGATCGTGGGAGGTGTGTGTTATTAGAAGTAGAATGAAAGAATCTATGTTTTGTTTGTGTTTACAAAATTATGCTGATTATATCGACACAAATGAATTGAACCTGACGCTAAATTCTTGTTCTTTACAACAGATTTCAGGTCGTGGGAGGGAATGCTCCCAGTGACAGTGTTACAATCTGTCACAAATCTACATGTTATGCTTGAAAACAACTTGGTGTTTACATTCACCTGAAAACAGTGCTGACTTAGTCACTTAGTGATTGTTTGGGTTTTTTGAAATATCTAATTTAGTTTTATGAAGATGATCATGCACAGTAAATATTCTGTAAGGAATTGGTATGGGGTCAGTTGCATGTTCAGTGTGTAGGCTATACACAAAATACAGTAAAATGATTATTTATGTAAATGAGCTTCTTGTACAGGTTATACTAATGGTAGTAATGTACATTTTTCTACTTATTTCAGGTACCAGCAAAAATTAACTGGTATATAAACAGAATATAGGATTGAGGACCTAGATCCATTTACATTCAGATTAATAATCAAGGCACTGGATTTTGAACTTAAGGCAAATCTTTCATTTAAATTAGTTATTTTTAAAAGATTGGATTCTGAACTTTAGGTAATTCTTCTACTCACACTAGTATCTTTCATTCACATTAGTTATCTCTTTAAACATTGGATTCTGAACTTAAGGTAAATCTTTCACTCCCATCATTACCTTTCATTCACATTAGTTATCTCTTAAAACATTGGATTCTGATGTTATGGTAAATCTTTCACTCCCATTAGTATCTTTCATTCCATTAGTTATCTGAAAACATGGATTCTGAACTTCGGATCCTTTGATCCAGTCACCACAGAGTGCCAGGACAGTGAAAACACCAGAACACACACGCCAGCATCATGGGTTGTGGATCATCCACAGTGGGAGTGGTTCCTGTTGGCAATGAACAGACGTCACAGACAAACTCCAATGGAAAGGTCACAGGTCACAAAGGTCAACATGCCGCAGTCAACGGCGTTGCTGCCAGAAAAACAACGCAGAAGAAGGACCCCAAGACCATCGACACCAACGGCAACACTGTCAAGTTAGATCAGACTCCGGGTAAGTTTGAATGATGAAAAACAATTTCTTAAAGAACCAAAGACAGAGAGATTTCTTTTTTAAAAAAATTGTCAAGCAAGCAAGGAAAACACACACACACACACACACACACACACACACACACACACACACACACACAACACACACACACATACATACATACATACATACATACATACATACTCTCTCTCTCTCTCTCACACACACACACACACACACACACACACACACACACACACACACACACACACACACACACACACACACACACACACACACACACACACACACACACACACACAGAAATGGGAACAGATGACAAAATTTGCAAAACTGCATACACACAGGGACTTGAAGTAAAATAGCACATGAATGCTTATTCCATTATCCTTGATGTAAAAGAATAAATAAAAGAATTAAAAAAAAAAAATAACACAACACACACACACACACACACACACACACACACACACACACATCTTGTAGCCACTTCAACAAGCTGGTAGCTTCATCACAATCTTATTTATGTTAAAACATGTTTTCACACAAGGAGTAAACATTTTAGCCTTCTAGGATGCTAGGTATCAATATGTTTACATATGATATTGGGATATTTGCCCATCAACTGAAGAAGACCGTGTTCACTATCCCCCCTCCCCCCCAAAAAAAAAAACAACAACCCCAACAACAACAACAACATTAAACAAACAAACAAAAAGAAACAAAACCAAACAACAATAACAAATAAACAAACAAACCCCCAAAACCCCCAAAATCCACAACAGATGACCAAAGTGTACACAGGAATACTGATAGATTGTGAAACTCACAATTTGACAAGACTGCTGTTATCACTATAACTAATTTGAAACAGCGCAAAGTTAAATATTGTTTATATTATTATATCATATATCCCCTTTTCAGTATTTTAAAAAGAAAATCAAAGTGAAAATTGTGTTCTTCCTGTTTCTTTCTATTTTTCTTACCTGCAACTAAGTACTTAACATCACAATGTTCAACACTAAATAAGCTCATCACATCACATAACCACATCAATACTACCACAGACTTTGCCCATCTTCTAAAACAATTTTTCCTCCATGTGTTTCAGGATTTTTTTTCCAGATATTCTCTTTATGGTCAGAATCACATCTATTTCTTATTGTTGTTGTGTTTATAATTGAAGTATCACAAAGAAAACTTGTATTCATGAAAAAACCCCAATGGTGTGTTTCAGTTCCTAAGTCTGTGGCCTTTGATGTCTCGCTGGACGGGCAGAACACAGAGCTGCTGGTGGGGAGGAGGGGCCCGCGTAAAACACTGGTGTGGTTTGGTTACATTTGTGTGTGTGTGTGTGTGTGTGTTTACATTGTGTGTGTGTGTGTGTGTGTGTGTGTGTGTGTGTGTGCATGTGTGTGTGTGTGTGTGTGTGTGTGGTGTGTGTGTGTGTGTGTGTGTGTGTGTGTGTGTGTCTGTGTCTGTGTGTGACAGTCACCCTGTGTGTGTGTATCTGTGCCTGTTTTGTGTGTGTGTGTGTGTGTGTGTGTGTGTGTGTGTGTGTGTGTGTGTGTGTGTGTGTCTGTGTGTGTGTGTGGGCATGCACATGCATGCATGCATGCATGCATGAGTGTGTGTGTGTGTGTGTGTGTGTGTGTGTGTTGTACATGTTTTTAACATACTATTTTCCACACTTTTCCTTCATATTTTCAATTTGAAAATCAAGCGTGAGATTTGATATTTGGATGAGACAAACTAGTCTCTAATTTTTCAGTTCATGGTTTCAATATTCTATTCAGTATAGGTTTTCTACATATGGTGTTGGCCCTAAGATATAGTTTTTTTTATATGGCTACCAGTTATTCAAAACCAGATTGTACCAGAAAAATTGAGGTAAAGGTGTCCCAGAACCTATGTGGTCGTAGGGGAGCGAGGCATCAGAATCAGAGACCTCAGCTTCTCTAGGGGCCAGCATATTGAGGGTGGCGCCCATCTCTTCTCCCTCACTGCTTTACCTTCCTTGACTCTACAGAGGGCAGGTACCCATTTACAGCTGGGTGATCTTGGGGACTGTACTGAAGCCAAGGCGTGCAAACGGTCACCCATCCACTTGGTAACCAAACACAATGCTGCTTAACCTTAGCTTGGGGAAAGTGAGTGGTCTGACCACTGAGCTATCCCGTCCCCAGAAAAAAAGTATACCAACGCTCACAATGAGGGCTCACAGTATTTGCTCGTAGATCAATACGAGACAATTGAGTCAGCTCCATAGCCTGGTGTTATGGTGATTAATTGATGCTTTTCAGAGGGCCGTTATGCCATGAAGCTGTTATTGATTTTGTTATTGATCAATTATTGTGTGTGATAGTCTTTTCTTAACTGCATAAGGGGGTACGTGTAGTGTTGATTCCTTATGCAACACTGCTCGTTAAAGCTTTTGTTTGTGGGTTGTTTTTGTGTGTGTTTGTTGGTATGGTTTTGTTGTGTGTTTGAGTTTTGTTTTTTTTTGTTTGTTTGTTTGTGTGTGTGTGTGTGTGTGTGTGTGTGTGTGTGTGTGTGTGTGTGTGTGTGTGTGTGTGTGTGTGTGTGGCCTCTACAAAATGGAAAGCGTGTGTATAAAGTTGTGTGTTCCTTATCTTAACAATCTAGGGGTTGCCCAGAATGTGCACCCTGACTCACTCATCCCACCTGGGAATCATTGTGAGATTGAAAGTAGACCCTGGATGAGAAAGTTGTGTGTCTGACTCTGTGTGTTCAAGTATTTCATTCCATAGGCAGCCAAACTCAAACTTCTGAGGGAAAAAAAATTCTCCTAGAGCTAAAAGGAGAGTGTGCAAAGTTTGTTATGCTAAGAGTCCATCATGATGGCTACAACCATAACTTATGATTTTACACCATAACACTGGGGAGGGAGGGGGGCAGGTAGCCTAGTGGTTAGGGCCTTGTGCTCATGGCTTGGCAGCCTGAGATCAAACCTGGGTTTAAGCCACTACTGAGACACCCAGTCAAGGGAAGTCTTCCTCCAGAGTTAACATCAGTGCTGACTCTACTCCCTTAAAAGTCTTTTGGATGAGTCTTTAAACTGAGGCCCTATGTGCAAACACATGCAGAACATCTTGTTCACTCATTAAAACCCGTTCCGCTATTTGTAAGGGTAGGCCATTGCATGCTGGTAAGAACAGACAACAAACATAAAAATACATGCATACTGGTTATCATGTTCATACCTCATACCTGAAGGTCGCATACAGAAAAATCTGACCATTGGTGAACAGAACCTGGAAGCCCTGGCAGAGGAACAGAACAACACCCCCCCCCCCCTGGAAAACCAACCCCCCCCCCCCCCCCCCAAACAAAACTCAAAGAATGAAAAGAACAAGAAACCCAGCAAAACTTATAAAAAAAAAATCAGCCAACAAACATACATCATCACAACAACATCTCAATGTAGGCTTCAGCACTTTGTACTTTGATTGATATTGATTGATAAAGCTTTTACTAATCTGGACCAAAGTGTTTGGTTGGTTGGTTGGTTGTTTATCTGTTGGTTGGTTGGTTGGTTGTTTATCTGTTGGTTGGTTGGTTGGTTGTTTATCTGTTGGTTGGTTGGTTGGTTGTTTATCTGTTGGTTGGTTGGTTTGTCTGCCCAGACGCTGGAGCCGCTGAATGTACCCAAGTTGTCTGCTGAACAGCTGGCTGAAAAACAGAGACAGGCAGAGGAAAAGAGAGATAGGGTGGGTAGCAGAAAAGTAATGCAGTGTGCACTGTGGTGGTGGTGTGTGTGGTTGTGTTGTGTGTGTGTGTGTGTGTGTGTGTGTGTGTGTGTGTGTGTGTGTGTGTGTGTGTGTGTGTGTGTGTGTGTGTGTGTGTGTGTGTGTTGTGTGTGTGTGTGTGTGGTGTGTGTGTGTGTGTGTGTGTGTGTTGTGTGTGTGTGTGTGTGTGTGTGTGTGTGTGTGTGTGTGTGTGTGTGTGTGTGTGTGTGTGTGTGTGTGTGTGTGTGTGTGTGTGTGTGTGTGTGTGGCTATGTGTTGTGTGGTGTGGGTCTGTGAGTGTCTGTGAGCATGCTTTTGCACATGCATGCAAGTGGTGTCAATTTGAATGGGAGATATGGATTTTTTTTTTTTTACCTTTATGTTGTGGGGAATATGGGGTGCTTAAGGAGAGGTGGTACCTTTGTAAACCTGGCAGTAGCATCCCTCGGGATGGACGGGAGCACTGGTCCTCACTTGGCACTCAACTCTCACTTCTGGGTCCGGGTCCTTAACCCACCCACACCCCGGTAACCGCTTCTACTGGCGGGCGAAACGTTGTGAGGGGCTGGTGCATTCTTAACCACCAGTAGGAGTCTTGGAGAGGAGATGGGCGCCACCAAGCTTCCTCAAGCCCACTGAAAGGACATGATGAGAACAACAAAACAGAAACACATGCCGGATCGGTCGAGGCCCGGATCAACAACGACCGCGCTACCCACTGCAAGCCTCCAGGGTGGGAGTGACAAGTGTGCCACTGGAGCAGAACTAACCCTAAAGCTTCCAGCTAAAGGGGTAACCATTGGTACATGGAATGTTAGAACTCTGTTCCAAACAGGAAGAGTACAGGAACTCACACATGAATTACAGAGGTATAAATGGGACATCCTAGGGCTTGCGGAAGTCAGATGGATTGGCTTCGGAGAAACAACCACGCAAGACGGCCACAAAATATGGTACAGCGGAGAAGAGAAACTACATCAACATGGAGTAGGCTTTATTGTCAGGAAAGAGATTGTGTCAAGCATCATCAGCTGCACACCAGTATCCAGCAGACTCATCTCAATCAGAGTTTCTGCAAAACCCCAGAATCTCACCATCATCCAAGTGTATGCTCCAACATCTGACTACGATGATGACCAGATAGAAGAATTCTATGAAGAACTTGAAAACGTCATCTCCAAAACGCCCAAAAAAGACATCCTTATTGTGGAAGGCGACTGGAATGCTAAGGTGGGACCTGATGCCTATGACACCTGGCAGGAACCACAGGACGATTTGGACTGGGAGAAACAAATGACAGAGGACAGCGGCTGCTGGAATTCGCAAAGAAGCACAAACTGACTTTGGCTAACACACTCCACCCTCACAAGCCATCCAGAACATCAACCTGGCACTCACCAAATGGTCTGATTCATAATCAAATTGATTACATTCTGTCACCCCAAAGATTCAAATCCAGCATAAACAAGGCAAACACAAGAACATTCCCAGGAGCTGACATTGGCAGTGACCACGACCTTGTACTTACCACCATCAGGCTGAAACTGAAAGCAAAACACCAGCCAAAAAGCCCACGCATAAGATTCGACCTGGAAAAACTCAAAGACCCAACAGTGGTTGAGATCTTCCAAGCCAACATTGGAGGAAAGTTCGCGGCACTCACAGCCATCGACAACGATGTGGACACACTGGCCAACAACATCAAAGAAGTGCTAACGACAGCAGCAGAAGAAACATTAGGAAGAAGCAGAACAAAGAAACAACCCTGGGTGACAAATGAGGTTCTTGATCTCTGCGACAAAAGAAGAGAACTTAAGAAACAAAAGTTCACAAGTCAAGAAGCTTACAAGAAATACATGGATAGCCACAGAGAAGTGAGGAAAAAGATGAGAGAAGCCAAAGAAGCGTGGATAGAAGAACAATGCAACAACATTGAAGCTGGAATGGCC